>OX393557.1:12195244-12516477 GCA_947650365.1 Chamaelirium japonicum
CCATATTTCCCTAATTCTCCCCGAAAACCTAATGTAGATCTGCTCTAGCCTACATCAAAAGACTTCTTTACCACTTCGAGGTATTCAAAATAAGATTTTCAACTTCCTCTTCTTAAATGGCTCTTTGTTGGTCTCAAATGAAACTTTCTCCAAAACTCTTCAAAGGTTGAAAAGGTTGTATATATTTGTCCCCTCTAAGCTCTCGAAAATTTTTAAAACAAACAACATTGGATTCGGCCATCGAAAGAAAGATATTTGTGAAACCCTTACAAAACCTCTCAAAAAAACCAAATATCTCTTCATCCTAGTTGGAAAGGATTATAAAGTGTTTTTTAACTCTAAAAGTTATAGTACTTTCAGAACTTAAAGAGGAAAAAAAACATTTTAGAAGTTTCATAGCAAATCGAACATGAAGATGATGTTACATACACACGATACTTTTCCTCCCGTATAATGTATCGTACAGTTTATCGTAAGATACTAACAACTATGAAGATGATAAATAAGAAATAGTGTAACATTACAATAATGTGTTGTCCCAAATCATAGAAGTTTTAAAGGAAAGGACAGTTACGATGGTTTATAAGAGTGCTGGTGCCAAGGCTAGATGATGGTTAACTAAGGATGTAAAGAAGGGAGGCTCAAACTATGGAAAGAATCAATGTTTTAAAAAACGGAAGGCGGAAGGCGGGCGGTCAAGTGGTTTCAAGGCGGAAGGCGGAAGGCGGACGACTAGGCGGGCGCCCGGAGAAAAAAGCGGACACCCAACTATATAAAATATATTATATATATTCTATATGTATGTATATATATAAATTCATAATTCTATATAAAAAATAATAATAGAAAGTTTTACATATGCAAACGTCAAAACAACCGATCTGAATATAAATGTTTTATGAAAAGGGAGGAGGAGATTGGGTGGGTAGGGGTATTTCGGTATGGTTACCTCAATACCTATACCCGATTGTCCCTCTAACTTGAGTATACTAGATAATACAGTTGTACTCCAACTTTATTGTGATGTACCCAAATTCCAACCAATCATATATTGTTATCCAAATTTTATCCAAATTCATACCATACAAGAACTAATATAGTAAGAAATCGTAAGAGCTTCTTAAACATTTCATCACAATACATTGAAATATTTTTCTTTCTCAAGCAATTGCATATGGTGGAGAAAGAGAAAATTTCAACCCAATTCATTACTGAAACCCGAGCCAAAACCCATATGGGTATGGATCCGATATGGACCCTCTTATACCCGAATGGGTATGGATCATGTATGGACCATGCCATACCCGAATGGTTATAAATATGGATTTTGGTAGGGTCTGACCCGAACCCGACCCATTGCCAACCCTAACCACAATTAAAATGTAATGATAAATATCCATCATGGAGAATGATGTAACTCCGCCTAGCATTGACATGTATGAACTTCTAAAAATTTGACTATAATATAGTTTCTCTATCTTAAAGTATCATATTGTTTCTTGTATACATTATTAATCTTAGAAATTTTCTTGATTATTAGATAAGGCGATGGCAAGTGAGACCCGCCTAGGCGCCCGCCTTTTACCCGCCTAGGCGGGCGCCTAGGCGGTTCAGATCCCGCCTAGGCGCCCGCCTTTGTTCAACCCGCCTGCAGTGCCGCTTAATGCTGAAGCGGAGCGGCCAACCCCCTAAAACGCCTAGGCGGCCGCCTAGTCGGCCGCCCGGACCGCTTTTTAGAACAGTGGAAAGAATCATGCTATAAGGTGCAACATAGTCCCATATGTTTGATGAAATGGTTTGCCATTTATGCATGGAAAGATACTAATAAGCTCTGAATATAAAATTTAGAGAAATAAAAATTTAGAGGGATGGAGCGCAAGTTCAGTATAGTGGAAAAGTTTGAGCTACATGCTACTGACGATATAAAAGAAATCATCACTTCTGGAAGTGAGAAGCCTTTTAACAACCATAAAATCTACATAATATGTGGTCAAATGGCAAACAAGAAGCTTATGCAAATCAGTTCATCATATATGAGATTTACAGAAACTTCCCCCTTGTTAGTGTTTGATTGTGAAAAACTTCACCATTTATGACACCACAAAGTTGTCTTAGAAATCAAGACTACAACCTACAAGAGAACCCAACAATCAATACCAAAATTCAATTTAAATTCAAATTTTCTTACCGTGCCATTGCGAAATGCTCCGGTGATATCCAACTGTACCCACAGCGCTCTGGACAGTAAGAAAATAACAAAAAGCACCAAAAGGTATAGAGGATTCCTGCAAATCAGCAAAGGAAACAAAGTGTCAATGGTGTATTACATATGAGGCGAAGGCGTAAAGCGAGACACCTTGCCTGCCATGAGATGGGCGTAAGCTCCAGGGCATGAGGCTTAAGCCCCACGAATTTTTAATTTTTTAATTTTAAAAATATATAATGATTTAAAAGTAGCTTTCATATATATAAGTCAATCTATCTTGGTGTCCGCCCAACCAGCTAGGATGTAGAAGGCGCGCTTTAGGCACACAAGGCGTGCGCCCACATAATTCGGCGTAAACCCAGATGGAGTCTTGAATTAGATTGCTCGCCCCTCTTGTTGAGAGGTGGCACATGGCACCTTTTTAGAGGGGAGGATCATACTCCCTATATATATATATATATATATATATATATATATATATATATATATATATATATATATATATATATATATATATATATATATATAGAGAGAGAGAGAGAGAGAGAGAGAGAGAGAGAGAGGATACGGGGTATAGGCTGGCGGCCTATTTCGACGAAATGAGCATCCACCCATTTGATGCCCCTAGGAGTGTTAGAATGTGTTGATTTTTTGTGAGCAAAAGTATCTTATCTTAGATAGAACACCCACAAAAAATTAGCAAATTCTAAAACTTTTAGGGGCATCAAATGTAATATTTCAGATTAACGGTGACAACGAACGCTCGATAAAACTTCTAACATTTGATGCCCCTAGGAGTCTTAGAATGTGCTGATTTTTTGTGGGTGTTCTATCTAAGATAAGATACTTATGCACACAAAAAATCAGCACATTCTAAGACTCTTAAGGGCATAAATTGGGTGGCTGCCCATTTTTTCAAAATAGGCTGGCAGCTCATTTCCCGTTTCCTCTATATATATATATATATATATATATATATATATATATATATATATATATATATATATATATATATATATATATATATATATATATATATATAGAGAGAGAGAGAGAGAGAGAGGATACGGGGTATAGGCTGGCGGCCTATTTCGACAAAATGGGCAGCCGCCCATTTGACACCCCTAGGAGTCTTAGAATGTGCTGATTTTTTGTGAGCATATACACCTTACCTTAGATAGCACACCCACAAAAAATCAGCACATTCTAAAACTTTTAGGGGCATCAAATGTTACATTTCAGATTAACGGTTACAACGGACGTTCGATAAAAATTTTAACATTTGAAGCCCCTAGGAGTCTTAGAATGTGCTGATTTTTTGTGGGTGTTCTATCTACGATAAGGTGCTTATGCTCACAAAAAATCAGCACATTCTAAAACTCCTAAGGGCTTCAAATAGGTGGCTGCCCATTTCGTCAAAATGGGCTGGCAGCTCATTTCCCGTTTCCTCTATATATATATATATATATATATATATATATATATATATATATATATATATATATATATATATATAGAGAGAGAGAGAGAGAGAGAGAAATGCTATAGTGCGGCATGTGATGCACGCAGCGCGTGCATCAGACGGCTGCGGTGCAGTGCCGCACACACCGCATGCCGCAGCATAGCATGCCCCTATATATATATATATATATATATATATATATATATATATATATATATATATATATATATATATATAGAGAGAGAGAGAGAGAGAGGTGATACATTGCGGCCGGTAACGTGCAGCCTTAACGTGCGGCCACCCCCTTCGGGAGTATTTTCGGTATTTTTTTTTTTTTGGGGATTGATCACCCACCCTTGGATTGGACACACAAAAAATTTCAGCCCGATCCAAGACCTGTAGGCCGTCCAAATGTGTTGATCTTTTATCGGTCGTTCATTTTTATTGCCATTTTGATCAACACATTTGGACGACCTACAGGTCTTGGATCGGGCTGAAATTTTTTGTGTGTCCAATCCAAGGGTGGTGATCAATCCCCAAAAAAAAATACCAAAAATACCCCCGAAGGGGGTGCCGCACGTTACCGGCCGCAATGTATCACTACTATATATATATATATATATATATATATATATATATATATATATATATATATATATATATATATATATATATATATATATATATATATATATATATATATATATGTATATATATATATATATAGTATTGCATGTGTGCTTGTCGGCACATGGCCACCTTCGGCAACCCACCTCACCACCTCCAGTGACCACCGCCGTGTGAATCATACTTGTCTTTGAGCATTTTTTTTTTTTGAAACTGGTATTTATTTACCAAAAGAGAGACGGCTACGCGAGTGGGATTCTCTCTCGGAATATGCTACTCTTTTTACTCCTCAGTCCCTGGACCTCTCCACCAGATGAATTGCACTCATCAAGCTGGTAGATCGAAGGGTTATGAGACATTTTTTCATTCGACATTTCCTTTCTCTCTCTACTCTATAGGTGAATCGCACTCATGCAACCAGTAGATCGAAGGGCTGTGAGATATTTTTTTATCACCCCACTTATATCACAACCACAAGCGGTCTCCCTTATTAATTATAGTGCATATATGGGTGTGACAGTGTGAGGGAGTTAATTATCGTATATGTATATGAGGGAGGGAGTTAATTACCGAGCATATATTGATTGGAGGGAGTTAATTTCCATGCATATATGGGTCGGAGGGAGTTAATTGACGTGCATATATGGGAAGGTGGGAGGGAGTTAAATTCCTTCCTCAATTGTCAGAGGGAGATTCAAAGTTCAAATTAAATCCTTAAAAGACAATTAGGGTGAATCGCACTCGTCTTTGTGCATATGGTTCGATGGCGCAGATATATCTTTTATCTTATGTTATATATCTGGGTTGCACACCTAGTCCCTTATATGTAACCTTCATACTGGGCGTGCGTGCTGGTGGACGCCACTAATCATCGCCACTAATCGACCCAAGCCATCATACCTCGAGCTCCCATGTGCATTGATGTCTTCGCATAGTCGAATACCCCGCTAGGATATGATATGGAGCATCTCCAAAATACAAAACCTTTGGAAGAAGATGCAAAGAAGAGGAGCGGGTTTTGTTGTTGCTTTAAGGACATAAATTGTTAAGGCAATTAAAAAAAAGGGGGAAAGCTGTCTAAGCACAACTAGAACTAGCCACTGGAGTCGCTGCACCATCTCCCATGGATGAAGTCTTACGAACTGCCGCATTCCCACCTCCTTCAGCCTTGAGACCACCTTCTCCACCACTAGTACCTGCTCCACACCTATTGTATTCACAAACACTTAGTGAACCTTGTTTTTCACACGTACCGTACTCACACTCGGTCCAACATCACTCGGGATAAGAAACAATGGAAACCTCCGACCCGTCAAAGCTCCCCTAAACTTTCTTGACTAATGCACCGTTGTCCAACGAAGACCTCCCCCACTACTGCTGCCACTATAGACTACAGCTTGTAGCTAGTGCTCCTCTGAAATTCCTTATTTTGCCTCCTCTCCCACTCGGACCCCTTCGTATCATTCATCGCCTTCTTAAAATGTGCCCTCGTGTAATCATTATCAACATTGGATGGGTACTCGTAATCGTTGTCCGAATCATCTTCTTTGGTAGGTGGACGCTCATATACCGCCTCTCTGAATTCCTCGGTCTTCTTCTTCTTCTTTGACTGCCTAGATTTATCGGTGCTTTTCATAAGATCCAGTAGAGATAACTCGATCTCTTTTGGAACGAACGAACATTACTTTATGTCCGAGCATCCACCGACAAAGTGTTGTTTCAACCGTGAAACACCTTGCCTCCTATCTTCTTCCCACAGTAATTACACTAAGACTTCTGTTTTGAACCGCCCAATGCAACACCGTGCCGCCAATCCGGATCATTCAATCCAGCATCTGAGGAGGACCGGGTAGCCATCTGATTAATCTGATCAAGGCATTAGAGACCATGGCAATCCACCACCACTCATGGGAGATAAGTTATGCATAGAACCACATATAGTTTGACTGATTATGAACTAATCAATCGGCCACACTATAAGGGTTCTACGCATAGATTACCCCCAGGCAATTCAAGACATCGTTGCGATCTACCACAACGCAACACTAGTCAGCCAACTAATACATAATTAGTTGTCTGAACTAGTGGTACGAGGTGAGGCTTGCAACGACTCACAAACGGAATCTAACAAAATCCGATAGTGATATCTGACGATTCCGACAAGATCTAACGAGATCTAACAAGATCCAACGAATCCAACGAGATTCAACGAATCCGAAGGCAAGATCTGACGATTATGGTAAATTCGATAGCAAAATCTAGTGAAATCCGACGAGCCCAAGGGCGAGATCTGACGAACCCAGGGGCAAGATCTAATGATTCTGGCAAATCCGATGGTAAATTCCAATGAAATCCGACGAATCCAAGGGGCGAGATCCCATGAATCCGGGGGTAAAATCCGACGAATCCAAGGGGCGAGATCCCATGAATCCGGGGGTAAAATCCGACGAATCCGGGGATAAGATCCAGTGAATTCTAGTGAGTCCAGCGGCGAGATCCGACAACTTCGGGCGAATTTCAGCAAAGTCCGGACAAATTCAGTAAAATTAGGAGGTTTCGGACCTAATCTAGGCGAAATGGGGAGGTTTTGATCGAATTGGGGAGGCTTCGATTGAAATCAACCATCATTTAAAGGCCCTAGCCCCACCGAAACCAGCCTCTAGGTTTCACAGAATTTGTGGGCTGGTTTCGGTCAAAATGATAAAATGCCCACGAAACGACGAAACTTTGGCAAAGTGGAGACTGAAATCGGAGGACAACACATGGCTTCTATGGGCCCCACTGTTTCGATCAGAATCTTGACGAAATGGATAAAATGATCACGAAACGACGAAACTTCAGGCGAAGAGGACAACGAAACCAAGGGACATCATGCGGTTTAGATAGGCCCCCACTGTTTCGATCAAAATTTAGACAAAATGACCAAAATACCCCCAAAATCCTGAAACTTCATTGAAATCGAAAAGGGTCTGAGTTTCAATCACCCATTCGTTTCACCCGCGGCTGAAACCTAAAATAATTCCGCAAATTTTTGGTATTTTGATAGAAATTTAAAACCATCCTCTGACAAACCCTCATCCTCTGCCCGCTCTGCCCAGCGCTTTGCTCGCCCCAACCACTGCTCGATCACGTGCCTACAACACGAAGCTCTCCCTAACCTCTACTCAATCAGATCCCAGCAACACGAAGATAGGAAAAAAAGGAGTTATGAATCGCAGCCGTCCGATCTCGTGGGATCGAACGGCTGGCACTCAATGTAAATTTTGAAGTGCAAAAATGGGGCCCTAAACCTAACCCTATATATAAAAAAAGATTTTTTCTTAGCATATTTGATGACCATAGAAGTTTTCAGTGTAGTCAAGGCGGCTAGGCATTTTGGCCTGTTAAGGCTGTTAATGTATAGAGATGAGTCGGGTTACATGTACAGTCGGGTCGGGTTGTATGGTTATACATGTACATATAAATTGGGCTTGAGTCCCTCAATAGAGAGTATTCCATTCCTCTCCAAACCCTAGCCGTCATCTCCTAACAAAGTCAAAGCGACGCCTAGGCATTGCCTAGGCGATTATATATATATATATATATATATATATATATATATATATATATATATATATATATATATATATATATATATATATATATATATATATATATATATATATATATATATATATATATGGGTCGGGATCGGCTGACCCAGCAAATTTTGACCCAGCAATAACCCAGCACCCTTTGACGCACCTAGAGGTTTTAGAATGGGCTGATTTTTTGTAGACATGTTGTCTATGGTATGTTGATCATCCTCACAAAAAATCAGCCCATTCTAAAACCTCTAGGTGCATCAAATGCGCTCTTCAAATCAACGGTTTTCGACTGTCAATTTTAACCGTTGATTTGAAAAGCGCATTTGATGCACCTAGAGGTTTTAGAATGGGCTGACTTTTTGTGAGGATGATCAACATACCATAGACAACATGCCTACAAAAAATCAGCCCATTCTAAAACCTCTAGGTGCATCAAAGGGTGTGGGTTATTTGCTGGGTCACAATTTGCTGGGTCATCCGATCCTGACCCTATATATATATATATATATATATATATATATATATATATATATATATATATATATATATATATATAGAGAGAGAGAGAGAGAGAGAGAGAGAGGGCTGTTACAGTGAGCTGTGGGCTGCCGGGGGGGGAAAGTGAGCTGCGGGTATTTTGACCCCCCAAGAAGTTATGGAATTTGATGAAATTTGGTGAGGTTGTTGCCTAGGATAAGATGATCATCCTCACCAATTTTCATCAAATTCCAAAACTTCTAGGGGGGTCAAATGGTCGAAGCAAATTCTGCCGTCCGCAGTCACCGTTAAAATTGCTTCAACCATTTGACCCCCCTAGAAGTTTTGGAAATTAATGAAAATTGGTGAGGATGATCTTCTTATCCTAGGCAACAACCTCACCAAATTTCATCAAATTCCATAACTTCTTGGGGGGTCAAAATACCCGCAGCTCACTTTCCCCCCCGGCAGCCCACAGCTCACTGTAACAGCCCTCTATATATATATATATATATATATATAGAAAGAGAGAGAGAGAGAGAGAGAGAAAAAAATGAAAAAAAATATAAAAAATTAGGAAAAATAAAATAAAAATATTAAGGTTTACGGTTTAAGTTTAGATTTAATTCAACTCAAGTTTGAAAACCCCTTAAATTCTTATGAATCCATTATAAGAATTTGAGTTAATTCAACTTAATTTGAGTTAATTCTACTCAATTTTTGGTTAATTCAACTCAATTTTGAAAAACCCCCAAATTCTTATGAACCCATCATAAGAATTTGAGTTAATTCAACTTAATTTTGAAAAAAACCCAAACACTTATGAACCCATCATAAGAATTTGAGTTAATTCAACTCAATTTTGTGTTTATTCAACTCAATTTCAGTTAATGCAACGCAATTTTGAGTTAATTCAACTCAATTGTTTTATTGTATTGGGCAAAACTAACTCAATTTTGAAAAAAAACCCAAATTCTTATGAACCCATCATAATAATTTGAGTAATTCAACTCAATTTTGAGTTTATTCAACTTAATTTGAGTTAATGCAGCTCAATTTTGTGTTAATTCAAGTCAATTTTGAAAAACCACCAAATATTTTATTTGTATAGGGAAAATTCAACTCAATTTTGGAAAAAACCCATTGAATCAAGTAAAAATCTGCCCAGGTGCCTAGGCAGTCCAAGGCGTCACGCGGTCCTAAGTGGTCCTCTAGGCGCCCAAGGATTCAAAACGCCTAGGCGCCACTTTGACTACTATGGAAGTTTTAGTATTTGCTGATTTTTCGTGAGGGTCATCACCTTACCTTAGATCACATTCACCAAAATCACCAAATTCTAAAACTTCGAGAGTGGTAAACAAGGGAAGAGGTGTAGCAACGAAACTACACCTTAGGTGCAGGGTCCAGTTCTCATATATATATATATATATATATATATATATATATAGGACTGGGATCCGTTGACAACCCAAAATGGGAGGTAAATTTACCTCCCATTTTAAACTTGATTCAATCGGTGGATAGATGTTTCCGAATTTGTTGATTTTTTGTGAGGATGATCAACATAGCAAGTTGATCATCCTCACAAAAAATCAGCAAATTCTAAAACTTATAAGGGCGTCAAATGTGTTATTCAAATTAACGGTTCAAATAGATGGTTCAGAAACGTTTGATTCAATCGGCGCCCTTAGAAGTTTCAGATTTTCTTGATTTTTTGTGAGGATGATCAACTTGCCATAGTGATCATCCTCACAAAAAATCAACAAAATCTGAAACTTCTAAGGGCACCGATTGAATCAAATGTTTCTGAACCGTCTATTTGAACCGTTAATTTGAATAACATATTTGACGCCCTTATAAGTTTCAGAATTTGCTGATTTTTTGTGAGGATGATCAACGTGCCATGTTGATCATCCTCACAAAAAATCAGCAAATTCGGAAACCTCTAACCAACGATTATGGCGAGTTGTAAGTGGGAGGTAAATTTACCTCCCATTTTGGGTTGTCAACGGATCCCACCCCATATATATATATATATATATATATATATATATATATATATATATATATATATATATATATATATATATATATATATATATATATATATAGGGGAGGGATACTCTTACTCATGACCTCTTACTCATATAGTTACCGATGATCCGGGCCGTGCATTAGATCCCGACGTACGGTTCAGATTAGATGGGGAGTTAAAGCAATGGTGTCCGCATTAAATGCCCGTATTAAAAGCCCGCATTTAATGCGGACACCATTGCTTTAACTCCCCATCTAATCCGAACCGTACGTCGGGATCTAATGGACAGCCCGGATCATAGATAACTATATAAGTAAGAGTATCCCTCCCCATATATATATATATATATATATATATATAGTTAGAGGATGGAGACTAAGGTTTGGAGAGAATGGAATGCATCTCATTGAGGGACTGAAGCCCAATATATATGAACATGTATACACACACAACCCGACCCGACTGTACATATAACCCGACCCATCTCTATACATTAACACTTCCCCTCAAACTCATGGTGGATCATGGACCGAGAGTTTGCTGATAAAATGCCGAAAGCGAGCAATCGTAAGAGGCTTCGTCAGAAAATCAGCAGTCTGCTCCGATAATGGAATGAATGGCAGGGGGGGTGGCGTGGGGTGGAGGGGGGGCCTAAGGGATGCAGGGGAGGCAGGGGGTGGCGTGGGGTGCAAGGAAGGGTGGAGGGGATCCTGCGGGGTGCAGGGAAGGGGGGAAGGAGGAGGTCGAGGTCGTCGCCGGAGGAGGGGACTGCCGGAGGGAGATGGCTGCCGGAGAGGGGACTGCCGGAGGAGGGGAGGCCGATCGTCGTCGTCATCGCAGAGGAAGACATCCTAGATTTTGTGGAGCTCTGATACCATGTTAGAGGATGGAGACTAGGGTTTGGAGAGAATGGAATGCATCTCATTGAGGGACTGAAGCCCAATATATATGTACATGTATACACACACAACCCGACCCAACTGTACATATAACCCGACCCATCTCTATACATTAACATATTTATATATATATATATATATGTATATATATATATATGTATATATATATATATATGTATATATATATATGAGGAATGATAAAATGCGGCGTGCGGTGCGTGCGGCGTCGCACCGCAGCCGTCTGATGCACTGCTGCGTGCTTCGACCATTTGACCCCCCTAGAAGTTTTGGAATTTGATGAAAATTGGTGAGGATGATCATCTTACCCTAGACAACACCCTCACCAAATTTCATCAAATTCCAAAACTTCTAAGGGGGTCAAAATACCCGCAGCTCACTTTCTAAAACCGCAGCTCACAGCTCAACGTAACATCCCTATATATATATATATATATATATATATATATATATATATATATATATATATATATATATATATATATATATATATATATATATATATATATATATATATATATATATATATATATATATATATATATATATATATATATATATATATATATATATATATATATATATAAGGAATAGTTGACATGCCAATTTTGACTTAAAGTTTGACATGTGATCCATTGCACAACATAGAGATTTCAGAATTTGATGAATTTTTTTTGTGAGGATGATCATCTTGCAATATATAGCACATCTAGCCTAAATTTGGACAACACATTTGATGTGTGTAGAGGTTTTTGATTTTTTTTGAATGTGCTATCTATGGCAAGATGATCATCCTTACAAAAAATCATTAAATTATGAAACCTCTATGTAGGTGCAACAGGTCGTCGCTCTTGGCTAAGGATTGCACCTACATAGAGGTTTCATAATTTATATAAGAGTGTGTGCACAAACTTATATAGACATACTGACATACATATATAAGAGTGTGTGCACATACATATATAGGCATACATACATGTATAGATACATACACACATACCTATATGCATGCATGTATGAGCATAAAGAGAAACTTCGGCTAGTAGAAAGGATCACGAGGCACTTTCGAGTTTTGACAGCAGCAATTACCTCAGAAGAATCATAAATTCATTGAAACCAAGGATAGCAATGGTAATGACTGCCCACGGAGGAGGTAACCAATTGTTACTGCGCTTGTGAACTTCCTGAAGAGGGGAAAAGCTTATGATATTAAATATCCTGCTAAATTCTGGAAAATGGAAATAAATGGAAAATGATGCACCAACCATTCTGCAAATGAGGAAAACAGAAATTCAACTGCGCATCCATTAACTTTAACTATTTCAGTTGTAAGTAGCTATATGATTGGTCAGTAGAAATAATATACTCAAGAACACTTCAGAAAAATGAATGATGTTCCCCCAAGCCCTCCATAACTATGGTGCTTAGTTATTCTTCTGTTTATACAGGTAGCAGAACATTACTTTCTCGTATTAATGACCTTCCTCTCACGCACTATTGCCAATCATAAATCCACTTCCTATGTTATGTCAAGATCACTTCAACCATTGAATAGACTGAAAGATAAGTATAAAAACTTTTACTCTCTCAAGAACACTCAAATATCAGTCTACTAAAACTCCAAAAGAACCAGGTGATAATGGTGAACGACAGCACAATTGCTAACAATTGGCAACAAAGGAATCTCATAGCAGTGAAACCACTAGATCACTAAGGTCCCAAGTCTCACAAAAAGAGTTTTTACTTGTATGACTCCCCGTGTAGTCACAGACAAATCCACATTTATAAAACTCTTATTCAATAATCTAGTTATCAAGCAAATGGTCTTTTGGGGATCTATTCTAAGCAAAAGAGGGCGGACATAGAGGGCCATGGTGACATCGACCTGACGGTCACAAATATCCTTCAACAATCAGAGCATTGAGGGTGACAACATGGTCAGCTAGAGTAGCTCAGATGATAGTGCTAGCAGCAGTGATGGTGGTGGTAGTGGTGGTGGTGACGGCGGTGGTTCTAAACCAGAGTATTCACCGCATCCTCAGTCTCCTCTGTCTTTCACAACCGACCAGTGGAACCATGTATCACAGGATGACCATAGGGCACTGTCGATGGCACGATGCAGTGGTAGATCTTCTCAACCTCATCATAAGGGCAGACTTAGAGGATGTTTCATATGATTCAAGCGATGCACGGTCAATCCTTGCAATAGATAGTTTATCCTCGGCATTTAATGGTATGAGCATTGATGGACAATCGAGCAGTATAGCTGGATATGGATACTCCAGATCATCACGGTCTGATTATCCAGGTCCATATAGTTATGGTGGATCTACTCATTATCTAGGTCCGTATCCTGGTGGCGACACATATGGATACAGATCGTACGGTGGTGGGTACCCAGTCGCAGAGCTTGTCCCAATCGTGGAGTTGTTCCAGTAGCAATTGGATCTTTGGTAATGTACTCGAGAGTAAAGGTGCTTTGGGATGTACCTGATGTTGTTATCATTGGTACATCATAAAGTATCAGTCCCAGTATAGCACGGTACATGGGAACAATTCTATCTTATTCGGGTTATCATTTTTTGTTGAAATAAAAACTTTATTTTCAGCTATTTGTTGAATTTATCATATCAAATCATTTTTAGTTGAGCTGTGATATCTTTTTTCTCAATCGGTCTTTTTAAGCCAATTTTATCCATATGCATTAATTTTACAACTCAGGTTTGTGCAACTAGAATTATACCTATCCTTAGCTTATGAGGACGCAAGATTATGGAATAGAATAACACAATTTCAGCATATAGGCAAAAAATTAAGTAAAATGTTGAAAATACCCGACCTCCTTTTAAAATATAAGAGCCCTACGATAAACCAGCACCACTTGGAGTTAAAAAGAGAATATAAAGCAAAGAAAAGTTATAGTAATCATTTTAGTATACCCACTATACCCCTTTATAAGTCACGGTGTGATACATTAATTCCCCTTATCTTCCATCGAATATGTTTATGT
This sequence comes from Chamaelirium japonicum, assembly GCA_947650365.1. Lineage (NCBI taxonomy): Eukaryota > Viridiplantae > Streptophyta > Magnoliopsida > Liliales > Melanthiaceae > Chamaelirium > Chamaelirium japonicum. The sequence continues at coordinate 12,209,566 of OX393557.1, forward strand.
ATATTGTAGGTTATACATATGAGTTAGGTGTACAGAATCATTTCCTACACATGTATGTGTCTATATATTCGTGGCTATTGCCCTGTTAGATACCCTCACACCCCAAAACTCGGGTCGTAAGGGGAGGTCCATAGAGGGTATATAAAGCGGACGTAAGGTGCCCCCTTTACCGATGTGGGACTAACCGGTGGACTTCCTCAACACCCCCCCTCAAGCGGAGCACGCAAAGGGGGCACCTTACGTCCGCTTTATATACCCTCTGTGGACCTCCCCTTACGACCTGGGTTTTGGGTGTGAGGGTATCTAACATGGTATCAGAGTTAGGTTCACCGTCTCTCTCCGGGTGTCCCCCCTTCCGATTGTGCCTCGCTCCGCTTGGGAGGGTGGGGGGGTGGGTGTTAAGGTAATCCACAGGTTAGTCCCACATCGGTAAAGGGGGCACTTACATCCGCTTTATATACCCTCTATGGACCTCCCCTTATGACCCGGGTTTTGGAGCGTGAGAGTATCTAACATGCCCTAATGAGAATCCTCCGTCATTCTCCCAAAACCTAGCCGTCTCTCTCTCTCTCTCTCTCTCTCTCTCTCTCTCTCTCTCTCTCTCTCTCTCTCCCCCCCCCCTTCTAGGGTTGTGGTAACATGGTATCAGAGTAGGTCTGATCCGCCGCCTCCTTCCCCGATCCGGCCAGCTACCCTGCGCCCGCGACGAGCCCACATCGAGCCCGTCGCCCTACGCCTTCCATGCCCGGCGGCCTCCCTAGCTCGTCGCCCTGCGCCTTTCGTGCCCGCCTGCATCTCCTGCACTCTGCGGCGTCTGCGCTGCCGGTCTCCCACGCCCTTCAGCGTCCGTGCGCCTCTCGCGCCCTGCGCCTTCCTCAGATGCCCGAGCCCGTGTATTCCGCCTCCTGCGCACGCACCTCCTACACCCATCGATTTCCCACGCCACCGGCCTCTCGTGACCCGGACCCTCATTGCTCGCCTTGCGTGCCTCTCGCACCTGCTGTGTTCGTGCCCGCCGGCCTGCGCTAATCTTGTCACTTGATGGCATCCTCTGATCAATCATCATCATCAATGACAACTCCCGTTCAGACGACCCCTGTTCAATTCTCGACGATGCCACTCGAGCATACGAGAAACTTCCTTCCTGTCTCGACTGACTTTTCCTTGATCACGATAGCTAACTGGACTGCGTGATCCGCCACTGTCCAGAGTGTCATGGATGGCCGAGCCCTATATGGGCATCTTGACATTTCTATATCTGCTCCTGCTGTTACCTCTGGAGCAGGGTCTTCTGACACCTGGAGCCTGCGTGATCGTCGTGTCCGGGCGTTTCTTGTTGCCTCGGTTGACTGAACGCTTCGAGTCAACCTGGTCACCTTTGCTACTACGGTAGAACTCTGGGCTCATCTTACGAAGCGCTTTGTGGAGCAGAGTGGGGCCCGTGAGTATCAGTTCCTGTCTCAGGCCCAGTTTACTCAGTAGGGAGAGCAGACAATTCAGCAGTTTCACAGTCTCATGCGTGGCTACTGTCGTGAGCTTCAGGCTTTAGAGCTCTCTCTACTGGAGGTGTCCAGAGTTAGTGCCTCCTGGCGCGAGCTGCAGTTCTTTTGGGAACGTAGACAACTTTATCAGTTTATGATGGCTCTTCGTCCTGAATTCTCTCCCATCGCGAGACAGTTGATTCATAGGGATCCCCTCCCTCATCTTGATGTTGCTGTAGCTGAGTTGATTGCTGAGGAGACTCGTCTTCGCACTGTTACTTCTCGTCGGACCGCTGTACCCTCTAGCTTTGAGGGTGTTCTCGTTGCTGCTCCACTTCCGAGGCCTACTTTTACTGCTTCGCTCTCTCGTGGCTCCTTCCGTTCCTCTCCCACACCCGATGGGACGCTCGGCGGTATGCCTGACACTCAGAGGTGCACCCACTGTGGCAAGACGAGGCACAGGGTCAACTCTTGTTGGCAGCTTCATCCAGAGAAGCGTGCCGGGCCACCTAACCGCGATCGGCCTACTGCTGCAGTTAGGGCTGTGCAAAAACCGACCCGAACCGCCTAACCGAACCGAAACCGACCAAAATTTAACCCAAATAACCGAACCGAACATCAAACCGAACCGAAAACAAACCAAACCGACTAAACCGATTAAATCGGTTTCGGTTTCGGTTCTCGGGTATGGAACACCGAACCGAAACCGAAAAAACCAACCCAACTCCTTAAATCATAAACCCAACGGCCATAATCCTTTTGTTTCTAGCTAGGAAGCATGGACACTTCTCCAGGCCTCCCGTACCAGTGTCGGACACGTGTCGGACACTCGCTGAACACGCATGTGGCGTGTCCTACGTGCTTCTGGGAGCCGGACACGATCGGACACTCCTCGGACACTCACCAGACACTCCTCGGACACTCGGGACATTGCGGGTTGACGGACTGTTCGATATAAGGTCGGGTTACAAGCTGTGGTGATTCAGTTTTGGCTTCAACCTATCCGATCCTCTAAGATTATAACCTCAGATAATCAAATATGTTGAAGCCAAAACTGAATCGCAGCCGTTCTTTTGCATGCCATTTGGGCTTGAGTGTGATTTACTTGTCATGATGGTTATGATGGACGGTTACGATTCAGGTTTGGCTTTAACTTATCTTATCCTCTGAGGTTTCAGATAAGTTGAAGTCAAAACAAAAACACAACCGTTATTTTCCATACCATTTAGAGCTGTCTGCGATTCACCGATAGGACTGGATGTAACTAACGATAGCGATTCAGTATGCATTAAATTTTCATTTTAGTTGTTTTCTATGAGATTTTTTCGGTTATTGAAATATATATATATATATTGCAAACACACATAAAATATAAATTTAAAAATATTAATTTATTTTGCAGTGTCCCAGCCGTACCTGTGTCCTTTTTTAGGATTTGCCGTGTCGGCGAACCCGTGTCGTGTCGTACCTGTGTCCTCGTACCAGTGTCAATGCTTCTTAGGTTTCCAGAAAGTGCAAGTATGAAGTAATTATGTTACATCTACAATGCTGCAAAAGAGAACGTCGGTTGATTTTGCTTTGAACTTTTATTTTGGCACTATGTTAGGACACAATCATCCACTGATTTGTGACGAACTAACGATCAAGATTCAAGAGCCAAGGGCTCTAGCATACCTCATATCAACCGAAACCGAACCGAAAACCGATCACACCGAACCGACAAAAACCGACCATTTCGGTTTCGGTTTCGGTTTTGATTTTTCGAAAACCGAAAAAAAATAAAACCGACAAAACCGCCGCTCACCCCTAGCTGCAGTTGTTGGCACCACCCCTGCTGATGCTACTACAAAGGATCGCCTTCAGCATCCCGAGATACATCTTGAGCAACTGCTTCTGCAGCTTGCCTCTGGTTCCTCAGGCTCCTCCAGACCCTTTGCACCTTGGATTATGGACTCTAGGACCTCTCACCACATGACCCCTGACCACTCCATCCTTACTGCATGCTCACCAGCCTCCCGTATTCCTCCGATCCACACTGCAAATGGCTCTCTTTTAGCCATCTCGCAGACTGGATCTATCATAACAGCCTCAGACCCTGTTGGCCTTCTCTCTACCTTTTATCTTGCATGCACCTCAGCTTTGCATGAACTTAATCTCTATTAGCAGTTTGTGTGATTTAGGTCTGACAATCACTTTCTCTTCCTCTTCTTATGTTGTGCAGGATCCACACTCGGGACAGAGGACTGGTGCTGCTCGTAGGGTCGGCGAACTATATCACCTGGAGTATCTTCATCTTCCTGCTGTCCCTCCTTCGGTCTTCTATGCTGCTGTTACTTCTGATGCTAACCTGTGGCACAAGAGATTAGGTCATGTGTCCGAATCTTGGCTTAAAAGTATTTTTCAATTTAGCGTTTTAAGCCGAGGTTCCTTTCTTCTCTTTCTTTTTGTACGGGATGTTAGTTGGCTAAGCATTTAGCTAGCCCTTTTTCTTCTAGTTTGTCGAAGTCTTGTAGTCCGTTTGATCTAGTGCACGCTGATATTTGGGGTCCTGCACCTTTATCTTCTATGAATGGTTATCTTTGTTATGTTAGTTTTATTGATGACTATTCGTGTTTTATATGGGTTTACCTCCTTCGTGTCTATCAGACCTTCATAGCCATGGTTCATACTCAGTTCCATGCTCGTATCACAACTTTCCGGTCTGATTGCACACGTGAATACCTCTCCTCTACGATGCGCTCTATTCTTCAAGCCCATGGGACCCTCTTCCAGCAATGCAAACCGGAAAGCTCTGATACCAATTGATGCAAACTTGGTTGCGATACACGAAAGCTAGATAACTTTAAAGCAAGTTATGACTTAAATTCGATAACTAAATAAAATTCAGCAAGCACTAAATTAGTCACGATCAGATTTTCAGTGAGAGATAGTCTCCCTAATCATGCTAGCATGCATAAACGATGGCAAATTAAGAAAATAAGCAATAGGATTAAATTAGATCTCAATAAGGGTTTGCAAATAACAATTTCAGCAACTAAGTACTCATGCAAAGGACTAATAAAAGGGTCGGATGACGATTCAACGGCGTACCAAGCAAGCCAAGCCGAAATAGGGATTAGGGTTTATGATAGGATCTATGAATCTATGGCGGGATGCGATCGAAAGCCTACGATACCGATGAACATATGATAATATTAAAAAAAACGAGGAAAGATAACATCCGTGAGATTCAAGATCTAGATGCGGATAACTATATCGATGAAGATGAATGATGAGAGGTAGAAAATGACGAGGAAGATCAAGAGAAGAAGCCGGAAGAACTCTACGGAGAAGACGATAGCGGACAAAGGGAGCACCTTCCACGATCTCTCGATCAAAAGTAACAAGCTTTAGGGTTTTTCTCCTAAAAATTTGTCTTCATCTAGGGTTTCAATCCCCCTTTAATAAACCTTCCATGGCTTTATAAGGCAACACGAGAGAAAGAGACGCAAGAGAAGGAGAGAGAGAAGACCGCTTGGGGGGGAAGCCTCGGTTTTTGCGCCACATACCCACGCGGGTATGTTTCACGGGAGAAATCCCGTCCCTCCCCCCTTTTGGGTTGCTAAAGGCACCCCTTTAATTAAAAATTAATTCCCTATTTAATTTAAAGATAGCTAAATGCACCCCAATGATATCTAACGGCTAAAATGGCTCGGTTAATGGCTCCAAAGGCTTGACTTTAGGCTTGCTTGGCTTCGCACAGTCGGATACAACATCCGACGCCTTACATCTTCCTGCATAACACGATTATTATTCATCCACTTAAAATTATAAGTGGCCAACACATGAAATACGTGGGTGGGACAAATCAAGTACAATCGAGATGTCGTTTGTACTTATATATCTTTATAAAAAAAATCCAGAGATATAGAGTTCTTTAAGAACTCATTGACATCTAAGCCTACGAAATCTGATATTTAGATTTCTATAGACGGTGTGCTAATATTTGGCACTATCATTAAATATGTAGTAGAAACATAATTGTTTCTTTCCACTAAGTTTGATATGGAAAGGTCTATGTGAGGCTAATGTAATCTTAGGCGTTAAAACCCAATCTCTAGATCCAAATATCAAGTTAGTGAAGAACTATAGAACTGACACATCTATGGAACAAAGGTGTGTGCAAGCGTCAACTTGCACCTGATGCTTCGAGATCAAAGCATTGACCCAAGAGAGAATATGAGCACGACTGCTGGCAACAAAGTGCATAATCATGTGATAGGTGGCTTCCAGGCACAGATGGGTGGCCTGATGAAGGCTTTGTGATCGAGAGCATTGGCTCATGGAGCGACTACTGAAAGCGTCGATAAACGCGGGTGTCAACAGACGCAGGGCAAATGCGGCTAGCAACCGCTAAGGCCAAAAGCATGTCTACGGGACAAGTGTGTGGAGAGGTACCAAAAGGTGCTAAGTGCTTAAAACTGAGGACATATGGTGATTCAAGGATGATGGACGTTGGAGGCATCAAAAGCAGAGCACGGGCTGCGATGTTGCAGTGAATCATCGACAGACGATGGACTAGAGCGCTAGGCGTGGTGTACGGTCACCAAAAAATTGCCTAAAAGCAGAATAATAAATTTTATAAAGAAGAACTTGGCAAAGCTAGATACATGATCTCTAAAATAACCTTTGATTGTGTGAAGTCAAAAAAGAACTTAGCAGAACTAGAGATATGATCTCTAAAGTAACATTTGACTATGTGGAGTCAAAAAAGAATTTGGAAGATTCTTTTAATAAAAGGATTATCTAGAGACATAATCTCAGAGAAAACTTGACTATATGGAGTGAACAGAAGGATTATCTAGAGATATGATTTCTAAGGCTTCAAAGGGAATGGGTAGGTCCACGATTAATCAGTCATCTTTGGTGGAAACCCTTCTTATATCTTGAAAATATAGATAAAGGTCAGAGGGTACTAACAAATCAACTGAATGACTAAGTGGATACACTTGAAAATAAAAGTCCACTCCTGATATCTAGTGTTGGGTTCTATATGATGAGAGGTCGGATTTATTCCTTAATAAATCTCATAAAGTGACTCGCAGGATCACTATAAAGAGAACTTGCCTATATGAGTTAAGGAAATAAGGTTGTTTCCTATGAGATCTAGACCGTTTCTAAAACACTCAGGAAAATCGGGATGCTGCACAAGGCCATTAATGAGGGGGCTAAAAGGAACACTCCACCATATGGAAATAAGTATGTGCGATGATATCGGCGTACTATAAGAGTCCTTGGTTCAAGATATGTTAACCACAGTACTTTGATACAACTTTGTAACGTCTGCACTAAGTGAAGGTTCAAAGCCAAAAGCTACCTATCATTTATTTACAGATCTCTACAATGATGCTTGTAAGACTCTCAGAGTATGATTTTTAAATTTTGAAAATGACGAAGGAATATTGGATATTTTCAAAATATGTTTGATATATATTAGTTATAATAGAGATGATCACAACATGAAGTTGTAATTCCTTAGTAAGCAATGTGGCTTGCTAGGATGAAGAACGGGTTCAAAACCTCAAAAGGTGGCAACCCATGACAACAGATGCTTCCTGCTCATTGGTGTGCAAAGAGATGCAACCCGACCAAAGGGTGCATTGTGACACCCATTAGCGTGTGAAGAGATGCAACCCTTCTAAAGGATGCATTGTGGCATCCATTGGCCCGTGAACCATTGCAACCTTTGGCAAGGGGTGCATGGTGAGTCACCTGTTGGATCGTGAACCATTGCAACATTTGATAAATCAAATGTTGCCACACACTCTATAAATAGAGGGGTATTTCCTCCATGATAATAAAATAAATAGTAGTGAATTGAAGATTCACAGGAGTGAAGCGATGACGCATCACATAACTGAATAACCCAATTCGGAATGGAGCGATAGTTTTATCAGGCATCATCAGTTCAACTTTTTTCAGAGTGTATTCTGGTCAGATCGGAGAGTACATACTTCGCATCCGACGAACCACGGATTAGAGACTTCATTGTATCCTGAGGACGGTTTCTCAAATACCCCGTTTGTACTCACGGTTTTTACTAGAGGGGGAGAAATTTGTCTAAAAGAAAGCGAATTACGTGCCTTGAAGCTTTTAATTAATCCATCCGTGTTTATCGACCCCAAATTTCCAACAAGATATATTGTTGGAAGTGTGTTTTTGTTTTGTGTAATACTCTCATTAGTAGGCACGCCCCCCCCCCCCCCCTCTCTCTCACTCTCATAGTTAAATGGATAAATGGTATAGTTTCATGAAGTTGGAATAGATGAAGCTGTCATCGAATTGACTAGTTAACACCTACTAGAACAATAGTGAACAAGATGGACTCTCTCTCTCGCTCTCTCTCTGATAATTAAATGGATAAATGATATAGTTTTCATGAAGTTGGAATAGATGAAACCATTTGTTGACGAATAGTCCCACATCGGTGAGGGAGGCACCCATCATCCGCTTAATATACCCCCTGTGGACCTCCCCTTACGACCCGGCCAGTGTTCTAAAAAGCGGCCCAGGCAGCCGCCTAGGTGCTAGAAGGTCCCCCACCGCCTAGTCTAGCCCCTAGGCAGTGCAGAAAAGCGGCCCAGGCCCCTAGGCGGGGCTAGGCAGCCACCTAGGCGGGTTAGGTGGCCGCCTAGGCGGGCCAGGTGGGCGCCCAAGCGGACTAAGCGGGTCTAAGAGGACCCAGGCGGGCTGGGCAGTCCAGGAGGGCTGTGTTTTCCTTCTTTTTTTAAACCTAGTTTATGTCCAATTCAATGCCAAGATCATCAATAAGAAGACAAGGGGGAAGGAGCGAGAAGTAGATAATACTTCTTCTTTAAAATATTAGTTGGGATAATCTTGAATTTATAGTAATTTTAAAACATATATATTATATATAATATCAATATAATAGTTAATATAATTAAAAATAATCAAAATGCCTAGGCACCGCCTAGGCGGCCCCCCACCGCCTGACTAGCGACTAGCACTTTTTAGAACCTTGGACCCGGGTTTTGGAGCGTGAGGGTATCTAACATGATATCAAAGCTGGCATGTCTCCTGCTCCTGCTCCCGCTCCGGGTACTCCCCACCGATCGTGCCTTGCCACGCGTGTTCCGCGTGGGAGGATCCTTGCCACGCGTGCTCTGCGTGAGAGGGAGTGTTGATGAATAGTCCCACATCGGTGAGGGAGGCACCCATCACCCGCTTCATATACCCCATGTGGACCTCCCCTTACGACCCAGGTTTTGAGGCGTGAGGGTATCAAACACCGTCATCGAATTGAGAAGTTAACACCTACTAGAACAACAGTAAACAAGATGGAAATATATCTACCCCAATCAATGACCGGACATTGTATTAAAGTGAGAATTATATTGTTTCCACATGAATCTAGATTTATGGAGTATCATGTCCGAGTCTACAATATGAGACCATGAGAAATTCAATAAGCAGTGAGCGATCTCCCCACTTAATAATGCTAATCTAGTCAAATTATTACAAGCAAAAGGAAAAACCAAATAACTAGCCATATTACAGTAAAATATAATCACAAGTGATGAAAAAGACTGCATAGTTGAAAAAGACTCCATAGTTCATATGCAAAAATGGTGAATGAAACAATCAAGAACGCATACCTGTGCAGAAATTGCTTGGGAAATAGTATATTCCGTTTCTGTTTTGAATTGTCTCCAAATAGATTTGCATTGCAATGGCATAATCAATGTATTCCTCAGAGGAACCTGGTCAACAAAAACATAAGACCTGTTTTATTTTCTTGCACCCTTTTACTTTCTTGCACAAGTAGAAGATGATGATAATTGAATAACACCTCTCCCCATGTGCTTGAAGCAAGTGGATCTATAGAAGCTTCTATGCTCCTATCTTTGGAAGTCGGACCATCTAAAAGAGTTGAGTTGAGAATATTCTCAATCTTATCAGTTTTTTCATCCAAACGTATGGCAGCCATTACAGATAAAACCTTCAGAGCCTACAACACCATCATATGTACCATAAACCTTCCATGGTAAGGAAACAGATGGATACGTACATCTAAATTTTAATATAACCGTGTGCCAAACAAAATTTCAACCATATAAAGGATGGAAGAAAATTTGTGATGTACCGAAGCACGGGCGTCCTTTGTGATCATCCTAATATCTTCCTTCCCAGTCCAAACCCTAGGCATTGAATATTTGTCATAGCTAAAGACAGTCGAGAACCTGGAAATAATCTAATGATGAGAATTTGAAAGGAGAAAAGAAATTACAATATCATAAGAAAAATTCATAGTAACAGTTAGCTACCTATCCTTCATTCGTATCAAAACCTTGCCTGCTTCCTCTCTGGCCTTCTTTTCCACCACACTTCTTGCATAGTCCTTGAGATTTGTCACCAATTCATCATAAGTTGCTTGGTCCAATTCAAACCCAGAAAGGGAAGTTGAGAACCTTGACAGAGCAGTCTCAGTTTCATGCTTATAAAGATTTCTTATAGATGCCCAAGTATCTTGCCCAGCACCAGCAGCATCAAAAAGCAGCTCCACAGGTTCAGCTAGGGCTTCAGTTAATAGCTTCTGCCAGATTATATGTTTCAATCATTTAGTGAAAGGTGAAAAGATATAATAAGAATAAAATGTTGAGAACGATTTTACGAAGTAAATTTTATAGACCTCACAATCAGTTTTAAGTTCAGATAGTTTCGCAATACGAACAGACATTGCATGAGCTTCAATATCACGACGAAGTTTTTCCCTAACTTTGGAAGTGTCCCAGTCAGCCTGCTTTATTCTCACATCTAAACCAAAAGAAGGTCCTATTAGATAATATAATCTAGCTGTAATGCACTGAAAAGCATAAGGTAGATGAGCGCAAATATAAAAAAGAAGTGGGAATAACATAAAAGGGCAATTTATGAGGAAATTACAAAGAATGGGGAACAAAGCACGATAATTGTACTTATAAACAACAAGTGTGCCATTTTGTAGAGTTCAATTTACGGAACCAACTTTACCATTTGTTCCTGTTAGGGACCACTATTCTATCAAAGTGAAGAATAAAGGATAAGTACAGTAGATAATGTGGTTGGTCTCTGAGTTGAGGTGTGTGATTGCTTCCCTGAGTACACTATCACGGTATCACCCCGTTGTGCAGGGGCTTGGGCTTGGGCTTGGGCCATCTTTGTAAAGCTCGATTAAAAAATGGAATGGGTCGGTCAGGTCTGGACTCATGAAAATTATATGGGCCCAAACCTGAGCTTTGCCCAGCCCATTGCCAGTCCTAAAGATAGCTAAGGGACATGCTAGCCGTAGCAATTTTTTGGTGCATTTGGAAGGAAAAAGCAGAGGATATTCTGAAATAAGATTAGGGAAAATTACAAAAACCTCCCCTGAACTATATAGCTCATTTCATATTGGTCCCTCAACTAATTTTTTAAACAATTTGATCCCTGAACTATGCTCCGTCTGCTTTTAGCCCTATCCGTCAACTTTTTAGCCTGAAAATACCCTTATTAATTTTCAATAAGACTCAAAATTGTTTTAAAATATGTAACTTACAAGTACTAGGACAAGGGTATTTCTAGAATAAAATTTGACTGAGGGGGTTAAATGCAGAAGGAGCATAGTTCAGGGATCAAATTGTTCAAAAAAATAGTTGAGGGACCAATATGAAATGAGGTGTATAGTTCAGCGGAGGTTTTTGTAATTTGCCCATAAGATTATTAAGAAAGAGCTCATTTGTGATTCCTTTGAATTTTCTAATAGGCATACAACTTGTCTGACAATCTTTTGTACTTGCCCTTTGTACTTCACTTACCTTCTTATTGTAAGAAATTGATAGGAGTCTAGGTCGAATCAATCCTCAATGCTCATACAACAGGAGGGATTTTAAAAATAAAAAAAAGGGAACATTAATTTGAAACTATACAACAACCAGTTAAATCCAAAAGATTTAATATTCTTGTTCTTTTATCTTTGGAAGTTTATATTACATGAATGTTTGAAACTTTGAATCCTAACCTACATACTTTTTTAATATGGATGTTCACAAGAGATGTCACCTAAGCATCCTCGATCAAACTCCAGCATGGAGGACTGTGTGCAGTCACGCACTGAAGCTGCAAACTTGTTCCCTCTCTTCAATAATTGATCAAGGTCATGTTTAAACTTATCAAGAGCTTTAAAACGTAGATGACCCAACATTGCCTGAAAGGCAGGATGCACAAGCTGCAAAGAACATTACCAATGAGCATGGCATGAAGACTACTGCAGAGAAAATAAAGAATGGGGGCATCAGATGAAGATGAACATATCATAATTGAAGAACAACATCATATGAATATTCATGAGTATGAATTTGATACTGTTAGCATATTGCTCACCCAAATAACTCCTTCATATCACATTAGTAGCTATTTGGTCAGGAAGATCATATTATCAAATTTTTAGATTAGTCATTTACTCATAGAATAATAATGAGACTTGTCAAACCCAAACTCTAGGCATTTCATCAGTCTCATTTCCCCACATATAGTCTTCAAGAGAGCTACTGCATTGGACAAGACACAAAGGATGACAAATTTTATGATGTCAATATTAAGAGTTGCAAACTCCAAAATCCTATAAAAAATGATAAGGACGAAAAAAAGGTATACACATGCACAATCTACCAGTCTACCACCCTTTAACTTATGATTCACAATTCAAATTCCTGTGCATTTTATGAATGTTCATATGGTATAATACATAGTGGATGCATCATTATCATTTATCACTCAAACAAGATGTCTGGGTAGAGGTCCACATGAGGTCCTATGGAATCCCATCGATTCCCAGTCTCCAGTGAAAATCAAAAACATTTATCCATTTAAAATCCTCTTCCGATCGGATTAAGGGGTCGTCCAATTTACATTGTAGCCTTTGTAGGCGAAGATCTACTTCACTAGCTCCTTGTAACTAGTCTATTGGTTCCAACCGTTGATGAAGTTGGGCACTTCATCTGCAAGGTTGTAGAACGCTTGTCGTCTACCATAGATCGGGTGATCTATCTCAATCATCGGATGACCTATGGTTGTGTTTTAGGTGTGTTAAGACACTGAATGGAATCGCTGGTGAGTATGAATGAAATAAAATTACCAGGTATTTGATTAGGGTACTCACTAGGGAGGGATGAACTCAGGATCTAGTGCTGGTTACTGTGATTTACCAACGAATGAGATGTAAAGGATCTTCAGTGATTATATTGTGGCTATGGGAATACACATTCACCAATAAGGAATCCACACTATTCAAAGTTAGATATCCCCTTGAGCCAACTTATGTTGATGGATCATTGAAAACTGTGGTACTAGGTCGTATTCATAAAATTCTTATGTTGTTTATTATATATAAAAAGGAAATAATTATTTCATTTAGTGTGTAAAGAAAAAAGTATTTCATAAAATCATTTTCACAACCAGGTCTCTATATAATTATTTTTCACCATTGAAGATCGCCCGAGGGTCGCCGGTAAATGCTGCCGGAGTTCAGAACGACTTGGGCTCTCGCTTTGGTCCAGCAGCAGTTGTTGCTCATGGAGGAACACTTGATATCCCGAAAACGAACTGTTTTGTGTTTTTTCTTTTGAAGTCTGTGTGTGGAGAGATTTAATTCCTTATTTTGTATATCAGGAAATTCCGGAACGATCCAGCAATATCTCGCGCGCCTGTATTCCAAAAGGTGCTCCTTCGATGTGCTCGGAGTTCGAAGCCTAGGCGTGCGCCCAGTAATAAAGCACGCCTCGCCTTGCATTATTTGAGGCACATGATCTATACCAAGTTGCACCTGGACCTAGGCGCGCCATTTATAACACTTTTATATATATATATATATATATATATATATATATATATATATATATATATATATATATATATATATAGGGGCATGCTATAACGCGGCATGCGGTACATGTGGCACCGCACCGTAGCCGTCTGATGCACGCGCTGCGTGCATCGCATGCACGTAGCGGTGCATCAGACGGCTACGGTGCGGTGCCGCACTTACCGCATGCCGCATTATAGCATCTCTCTCTCTCTCTCTCTCTCTCTCTCTCTCTCTCTCTCTCTCTCTCTCTCTCTATATATATATATATATATATATATATATATATATATATATATATATATATAGTTAGGATCAGCGGTCTCTCTCTCTCTCTCTCTCTCTCTCTCTCTCTCTCTCTCTCTCTCTCTATATATATATATATATATATATATATATATATATATATATATATATATATATATATATATATATATATAGTTAGGATCGGCGGTCACTGTTTTTGCACTCAAATTTTTACACCGATTTTCAAATCATTAGATAGAGGCTTCAAAAGTTGTTGATTTTTTGTGAGCATAATCACCTTGACTTAGATAGCACATCCACAAAAAACAATACATTATAAAGCCTCTAAGGACATCAAATCTAAAAGGCTTTAATCGCTTTATCGATCGTCCGTTTTAATCGTTAATTTGAAGAGCACATTTGATCTGTTAGAGGCTTTAAAATGTGCTGATTTTTTGTAGATGTGCTATCTAAGTCAAGGTGATTATGCTATCAAAAAATCAATAACTTCATAATCCTTTATTTAATGATTTGAAAATCGGGGTAAAAATTTGAGCGCAAAAACAGTGTCCCCTGATCTTGACCCTATATATATATATATATATATATATATATATATATATATATAGAGAGAGAGAGAGAGAGAGAGGAAACAAGAAATGAGCTGCCAGCCTATTTCAGCGAAATGGGAAGCCACCCATTTGAAGCACTTGGGAGTTTTAGAATGTGCTGATTTTTTGTGAGCATCAGCACCTTATCTTAGATAGAACACCCACAAAAAATCAGCACATTCTAAAACTCTTAGAGGCATCAAATGTTATAAGTTTTATCGAACATCCGTTGTAACCGTTAATCTAAAATATAACATTTGATACCCCTAAAAGGTTTATAATGTGCTGATTTTTTGTGGGTGTGCTATCTAAGGTAAGGTGCTTATGTTCACAAAAAAATCAACACATTCTAATACTCCTAGGGGTGTCAAATGGGTGGCTGCCCATTTCGTCGAAATAGACCGCCAGTCTATACCCCGTATACGCTATATATATATATATATATATATATATATATATATATATAGAGAGAGAGAGAGAGAGAGAGAGAGGACTGTTACAGTGAGATGTGGGCTGCCGGGGGGAAAGTGAGTTGCGGGCATTTTGAGCCCCCAAGAAGTTATGGAATTTGATGACATTTGGTGAGGTTGTTGCCTAGGATAAGATGATCATCCTCACCAATTTTTATCAAATTCCAAAACTTCTAAGGGGGTCAAATGGTCGAAGCAATTTTAATGGTGACTGCGGACGGCAGAAATTGCTTCAACCATTTGACCCCCTAGAAGTTTTGGAATTTGATGAAAATTGGTGAGGATGATCATCTCATCCTAGGCAACAACCTCACCAAATTTCATCAAATTCCATAACTTCTTGGGGGGTCAAAATACCCGCAGCTCACTTTCCCCCCCGGCAGCCCACAGCTCTCTCTCTCTCTCTCTCTCTCTCTCTACATATATATATATATATATATATATATATATATATATATATATATATATATATATATATATATATATATATATATATGAGCCCTAAAGGCTGAACTCGAGTTCACCATTCAAATGGTGAACTCGAATGGAAAAGCTGCCACGTGTCATGAGACAGTGTTACTTTTTGCTTTATGTCTTTTAGGTGTTCAACCCTCTTAAATGTCTATATCCTCTTATTTGCTTTATGTCTTTTCAGTGGACAAATGGCGCAATATAAACCATGTTTCACCATTCAATTGTGAACTTAAGTTCACCAAACCCTTTCCCATGTGTATATATATATATATATATATATATATATATATATATATATATATATATATATATATATATATATATATATATATATATAATGGCACTGCACCGCAGTCGTCTGATGCACGCGTTGCGTGCATGCGATGCACGCAGCGGTGCATCAGACGGCTACTATGCGGTGCCGCACTTACCGCATGCCGCATTATAGCATGCCCCTATATATATATATATATATATATATATATATATATATATATATATATATATAGGGGCATGCGTAGGTGCGGTCTACGGTCCGCAGCCGTCCGACGTACCACTCCGTGCATCGGATGCATGCGGCTGGTGCATCGGACGGCTGCGGACCGCAGACCGCATATAAGCATTCTCATATATATATATATATATATATATATATATATATATATATATATATATATATATATATATATATATATATATATATATATATATAGAGAGAGAGAGAGAGAGAGAGAGAGAGTGAGTAATAGGATGCAGCGTGCTGAATAAGTGCGGTGTAAGCCCGGGCCGTCCGATCCGCTGATATAGTGCGGTGTGCGGTTGAGTAAAAGGTGCGGTGAGAGCCAGCCAGTCCGATCGGAATGGATCCAACCGATGGGATTCACCCGGACATCACAAAATCGTTATTACTGTAGCGGCTATAGTGCCAGCGAATTTGGTGATGTCCGGGTAAATCCCATCCGTTGGATCGATGGGAATCAAACGGTCCAAAAAAATTTCGTTTTTACTATAGCGGCTACAGTAACAACGAATTCTCTGTGGTCCGTTCAATTCCCACAGAGAATTCGTTGTTACTGTAGCCGCTACAGTAACATCGAAAATTTTTTGGACTGTTTGATTCCCATCGATCCAATAGATGGGATTCATCCGGACAGCCGAATTCGATGTTACTGTAGCCGCTACAGTAACAGCGATATCGTGTTGTCTGGGTGAATCACATCTGTTGGATCAATTCCGATTGGACGGTGCCCGACTCACACCGCACTTATTCAGCATGCCGCATCCTATCACTACTATATATATATATATATATATATATATATATATATATATATATATATATATATATATATATATATATATATATATATATATATATATATATAGAGGGCGGGGAGCCTGCACCCGAGGTGCAGCAAGGAACGCTGCACCTCTCGCTTGTTTACCTACCTAGAAGTTTTGGAATTTGATGAAATTTTGTGAGGGTGTTGTCTAGGGTAAGATGATCATCCTCACAAATTTTCATCAAATTCCAAAACTTCTAGGGGGGTCAAATGGTCGAAGCAAAATCTGCAGATTTTAACGGTGACTGCGGACGGCTGATTTTGCTTCGACCATTTGACCCCCCTAGAAGTTTTGGAATTTGATGAAAATTGGTGAGGATGATCACCTTACCCTAAACAACACCCTCACCAAGGTTTATCAAATTCCAAAACTTCTAGGTAGGTAAAACAATGCCTGAGGTGCAGCGTTCTTGCTGCACCTCAGGTATATATATATATATATATATATATATATATATATGGGGAGCCTGGACCCGTGTGTAGCAAGAATGCTACACCAATGGTGTTTGACGACTCTATAGGTTTTAGAATTTGCTAACTTTTGGAGGATATATTATCTATGACAAGGTGATCATCCACACAAAAAATCAGCAAATTCTAAAACCTCTAGGGGCATCAAATATGATATTCAAATCAACGGTTAAATAGAAGGCAAAAAACGATTGTACTTTTTGATGCGCTTAGAGGTTTTAGAATTTGCTGATTTTTTGTGAGGATGATCACCTTATCAAAGATAGTACATCCTCCAAAATTTAGTAAATTCTAAAACCTAGAGGGTCAAGCACCATTGGGGTGTAGCATTCTTTGTTACAACCGAGTTCAGTCTCCCTTTTTCCTATATATATATACTAGTAAAAGCCCGTGCCAGTCGGTAAACAGACGGGTCGCCTTTGGTGAAAAAAAAAACACTCGGAAGGGACGGATGCAAATGCACTAAACGCTAGGCCCCGCCACCACTCCATAGATCTGGGCAGTGTTATCAAAATCGGACCGGACCGAACCGGACGGTCAGACCGTTGAACCGTCGAACCGGGCTCTAAACTGGTCTGGTCAAGTCATTGAATCGGAAGTGCTGTTGACCCGGTAAAACCAGTACGAACCACTCAGTTTTGTACTGACCCGCGACCCGACGGTTTGCTTAAACTTGTTAGTTTGCGGCCGGCATATACTGTCGCAAATCATATAACGATCATGACCGGCCTCTTCTCCCCCAAATCAGATCGTAACAGGATCATCAACGACGAGAATGGGGTCAGCCCAGAGATAGAGGGAGGTGGCAACGACGGCGGCGACATGAGGAGGGGAAGGGGAGGAAGGAGAGGGGGAGGAAGACCCAGCAGTCGGCGACGGGATCCAGGGCATGGATGGCGGGGTGGGGCTGGTGGAGGGCAAAAAGACAGAGCAGTTGGAGGAGGGTGAGGAAGGGAGGGGAGGAGAGTGCATCGCGGAAACCGCTGCTCGACTCCGATGCACGCTGCTCGAGGCCAACACTAGCTGCTCGACGTTGATGCTGACGCATGCCGCTTGACGACTGTCGATCATTGCCTGCTAAGTGCTGCCTGTCGCTCAAGGCCGACACCTGCTGCTTAAGGGCGACACCAGTCGCTCGACGATTGTCGATCACTGGCTGCTGACTGCCGCTTGAGGTCAACGCCAGCCACTTGACAACTGCCGCTCGAGGCCGATGACCAACGCTAGACTTCGATGCCCGCCGCTCATCTAAAACAATATCGGTTCAATCGGTTGACTCGATGGTTGAACCAGAGACCCGTGAATCGGGACGCAGACTCCATCTCACCCAACTTGATCGCAACCATCCATGTCCAAAACCTCGTGCACGTACTCCCTTCTCTCTCTCTCTCTCTCTCTCTCTCTCTCTCTCTCTCTCTCTCTCTCTCTCTCTCTCTCTCTCTCTCTCTCCCCCCAATCTCAGATTCCCCTCTATCTTTCCATATCTAACCAAAACCCCAAACCTTTACTTTTCCTTAAAAAACAATTAAATTATTTCCAAAAAGAACCCCATTAAATCCTATCTCTTTGTCTCATTTAATATCATCCTATATTAATTTCGTCCACTATCATGCACCATCTCTCGGCAAATCACTACCATTCAAATCCCATCCAACCAACACCCTACCCAGGTCATGCATGGAAACCCATTAAAGCTCAAATCCCACCATGCATGCCCTCTACCAATTGATCTCCATCTCCCTAGCATCTCAACCATCCACCTACCCAAACCCATGCATGAAATACATCCATGCCACACCACATTTTCGACTCCCCTCTCGATCCTTTCCCCTCGCGATCCACTCTCTCTCTTCTATTCCCTTCCTAAAATATCTAAACTCGAGTCATCCAACATGAAACCCATCTAGGTGACACACCACATTTATCTCATTGATTTTTTTAATGAATGGTTAGATCTATTCGGTCCATTTTTGTCTAGTCAGCTTGTTCGTTTTTGTCTAATCAGCTTGTTCCATTTTGTCTAGTCAACTTGTAGACCGTCGTGCCATGTTATATAGATATCATCGGTTCAACCGGTTGACCCGACGATTGAACCAGAGACCCGTGAACCGGGCCGCTGATTCCATGTCACCCAACTTGATTGCAGCCATCCATGTCCAAAACCCCATGCACGTACTCTCTCTTTCTCTCTCTCTCGGATTCCCCTCTATCTTTCCATTTCTGACCAAAACCCCAAACCTTTCTTTTCCTTAAAAACAATTAAATTATTTCCAAAAAAAACCCATTAAATCCTCTCTTTATGTCTCATTTAATATCATCCTATATTAGTTGATGCAGACGAGGCCTACTGCGTGCAGATTTTCACAGCTGATCGTGTATTTTCATCCCCTCCGGAGATCCAGGAAGCCGATCGTCAATCCGTCTGCATCAGTGGAAAGCTCATTCAAAGATCTGTGACTTTGGTTTCTATTTTATTTCGATCCGACTGACGGATCTTTAGTTATTTGTCTTTTTATTTCTGGTTTGGGTAGGTGCGAGCCATGTTCGCATCCGGTTCGAGCCACAGATGCCGAACTGACTCATTTCTGTGTTAGGTTGTTAGCCGTAGGATCTTAGGTCGACTAACATCTCAATGGATGAGATTCAAAAGGAAAAGCCCTAGCCAAAACCCTCACCCGGCCGGTCCTCTCTCTCCCGCGAACACACCCGCGTCCCCCTCTCTCTCTTCCCGCGGACGTCCCTCTCTCTCTTCTCCCGCGCGGACTCTCTCTTCTCTTTCTTTCCTTTTGTGTCTTCTGTGTTTCATCTCCTATAAATCCTAAAAGCCCTAATTGCAAAGGGATGATGAAATTGAATTGAAACCCTAGAACGGAGAAGCGTGTGCGCTTGTTCGATGTATCTTCCGAAGATTCTTCCTTGCATCTAGTCTTTTCTTCCTTCGCAAGCTTCTACCTCGTCGCCGCGCCTTTTCGTCTACGACTTCGCGGAAGATCGACGCGGAGATCCTTCATCTTCAAAGATCAACTCGTCTCGGCTTCTTCATCTCTTCTTCCGGGCCACGCCTCCTCTTCCGCCCCTTTCATCTGCAACAACGGAGCATCTGATAGCGTCGGCATTGACCAAAACACGGTTTGAAATCGTCCCTCAATATTTTCGTGTGATAAACCTTCTTTTTCCAACCGGCCTTATTGCTGATTTTCTGTTAGGGTTCTGAAATAATTCACTTCTGAAGAATCTCATCCATTAGGGTTTTATCGATTAGATCTTTGCGTGTTCTTTGAGACATTGACTTATTTATTTGAGATTGTGTTAGTTGTTATTGCTGGAATTGCTTATTGAGATCTGAAATTTATTATTATCTTGTCAGTTTTATTTACTTCGTTGAATTAAATCTGCTGGGCATGAATGAATGATAATCTGTGGTGATAGCCTTTGCTGAAATTTGATTAAGACATGCTGAAATCTGATTTTAATGTTTTAAATTCAGCACTTGAGTTTGTTTAAGCATTCGCATCCCATCATTAGTTCTGTCCACTATCCTGCACCAGCTCTCGACAAATCACCACCATCCAAATCCCATCCAACAACACCCTACTCAGGTCATGCATGGAAACACATTAAAGCTCAAATCCCACCATGCATACCCTCTACCAATCGATCTCCATCTCCCCATCATCTCAACCATCCACCTACCCAAATTCATGCATGAAATCCATCCAGGCCACACACCACATTTCTGACTCCCCTCGCGATCCACTCTCTCTTTTGTATTCCCTTCCTAAAATATCTGAACTCGAGCCATCCATGCATGAAACCCATCCAGGCCACACATCACATTTATCTCGTTGATTTTTTAATGAATGTTTAGATCTATTCGGTTAATTTTTGTCTAGGCAGCTTGTTCGTTTTTGTCTAGTCAGTTTGTTCCATTTTGTCTAGTCAGCTTGTAGACTGTCGTGCCATGCTATATATACTAGTGCATGTCCGTGCCTGTCGGCACTGCAGCGGGCAACCTTCGGCGGCAATACACATGTCGGCACTGCAGCGCGGGCCGCCGAGGTGGCGGCAACACACCTGAACATCTTCGGCAACAAAACACTTTCGACGACAACACCAGCATTCATAGGGACACTCATTTCCTTGCCCGTGCCGATTGGCACGAAGCGGGCGCCTTCGGCGCAACCAACTCCCCCTCCCCCTATAATCGATCAATCACAGTTGTCTCTGTTTGAACTGATTCCTCGAGATCAACCCGATGATTTGGGGCGGCCGAAATTTCAGCAGGCGGGTTAATTGCCATTGATGTGAACAACGATCACGGGATGAACGGTCAGGTTTAGTGCAGTTTCATTGGGCCGGGATTTTAGGGGTTTAGAGCAGTTTAAATGGGTTGGAATTTGAAACCAATGAGAGATCGTGCGTTGATTTTTGAACGAATGGTTAGATCTATTCGGTTCATTTTTGTCCAGTCAGCTTGTCCTAGTCAGCTTTTTTGTTCCGTTTTGTCTAATCAGCACAAAACCGACGTCCCTTGTTATATAGACTAGTGGAAGCTCGTGCCGATCGGCACGCAGCGGACTCCTTCGGCTCGGCACGCAATAGGAGCCTTTGGCGCGACACGCATGCCCGTGCCAATTGGCATGAAGCGGGCGCCTTCGGCGCAACCAAACCCCCCCCCCCCCACCCCCCAACGCACCCCCCTCCTCCATCCCAGAGAGAGAGAGATCGTGGGGAAGAGAGAGATCGTGGGGAAGAGAAAGAGAGATTGGGGGAAACAGAGAGAGATCGGGGGAAGAGAGAGACAGAGATGGGGATGGCAATTTTGGACCCGACACGACAGACCCAACACGAAATTAGGGGATCTGGATATTGGTTTAACGAGTTTGGGTCGTAAACGGGTCAACACGACTAACCCGTTTAGTAAACGGGTCGGGTCCGGGTTTTGTCTCCGACCCGTTTGACTCGTTTAAGATCCGTTTAAAAATCAATTGATCGGGTCAGGTCTGTGATGGCTTCAATGGACGGCTGCGATGGCTTCAATGGATTAGGTCGGGTCTGCGATGGCTTCAACGGACGGCTGTGATCAAGAGAGAAAGAGATCGGGAGAAGAGAGAGAGACGGAGAGATGGAGGAAGAGAAAGAAACGGAGAGAGAGAGAGATCGGGGGAAAAGAGATACGGGGAGAGAGAGAGATCGGGGAAAGAGAGGACGGCTGCAATGGCTTTCGGGTCGGGTCGGGTCCGCGAAGGCTTCAATGGACGGCTGTGATCAAGAGAGAGAGAGATTGAGGGAGAGGGATGGAGAAAGAGAGATCGAGGGAAGAGAGAAAGAGACGGAGAAAGGCGGAGAGAGAGAGACGGAGAAAAAGATAGACGAAGAGAAAGAGACGGGGAGAGAGAAAGATCGAGGGAAGAAAGAGACGGACCGAGTGCAACGGACGGCTGTGATCAAGAGAGAGAAAGAGATCGAGGGAAGATAGAGACAGAGGAAGAGAGGGTAAGACAGAGAGAGAGAGATCGAGGGAAGAGAGACAGAGGAAGAGGGGGTGACAGAGAGAAAGAGAGATCGGGGGAAGAGAGAGAAACGGAGAGAGACAGAGACAGGGAGAGAGAACGCGGGAAGAGAGAGCGATGGGGGGAGAGAGAGACCGGGGGAAGAGAGACGGGCCGAGTGCAACGGACGGTTGTGATAGACGGTGAAAGAAACGGGGATATATATATATATATATACTAGTAAAAAACTCGGGCAATGCCCGAATGTGCTTAATGCACACCATTTAGCAAATACGACATCGCAATTGTTCGAAGAAGTGTGAAATCTGAAGTGAGTCTAATTCACTTGTTAGAGAGAGAGAGAGATTAACATCAAATGACCATTAAATATCATTGAATGAAAACTTATCATCTTTATGGTAGGTTTTTAAATGGATTTAAAAGAGAGCCACGTTCACACACGAAAGAAGAATTCTAAATCTTCAATAGACGTCTATGTGTCACAACACGGGAAAGAGGCTTCCATTTTAGTGTATATATATATATATATATATATATATGGGGAGGGATACTCTTACTCATGGCCTCTTACTCATATAGTTACCTATGATCCGGGCCGTCTATTAGATCCCGACGTACGGTTCGGATTAGATGGGGAGTTAAAGCAATGGTGTCCGCATTAAATGCACGTATTAAAAACCTGTATTAAAAGTCCGCATTTAATGCGGACACCATTACTTTAACTCCCCATCTAATCCGAACCGTACTTCGGGATCTAATGGACGGCCCATATCATAGGTAACTATATGAGTAAGAGGCCATGAGTAAGAGTATCCCTCCCCTATATATATATATATATATATATATATATATATATATATATATATATATATATATATATATATATATATATATCGGGGTAAGTGAGACAGGAAGAGAGAGATCGGGGGAAGAAAAAGATTGGCTGAGTACAATTATAGGGGAGGGGGCACCACACATAGGTGGCAGCCCTAGGAAATTAGCCATTGGTAGGAAAAATATGTGAACAATATATTTAATACCTAATGTGTCCTCAATTTTTTACATAAAAACCCTCCAATATATTAGAGTCTAATTTGTTTACAATCTGGTCCTTCATTCATTTATTTCTTCTTCTCCTCAATCCCACCTGTCTATTTTAACTCCATTCAATCTTATTTGTTCCCCCCTACTCAAATGAATCGCACTCACCCTTACATCAGCATACTCTTTTTTATCTAAGCCTTTATGTATATGGTTGGACGGTCTGAAATATCAATGGCATAGTGGCATGCTTGTAAATAAAACGAACGCGTTGTGATATGTATTATATATATATATATATATATATATATATATATATATATATATATGTGGCCCGGTAATCTAAACTCGAGTTCACCATTCATATGGTGAACTCGAATGGAGAAGCTACCACATGTCCTGAGAAAGTGTTTAACCCTCTTTTACTTTTTGCTTTGTCTTTTCAGTGTTAAACCCATTTAAATGTCTATCCCCTCTACTTACTTTGTCTTTTCAGTGGACACATGGCGCAATATAAACCATGTTTCACCATTCATTTGTGAACTCAAGTTCTCCAAACCCTTTCCATATATATATATATATATATATATATATATATATATATATATATATATATATATATATATATATATATATATATATATATATATATATATATATATATATATATATATATATGGTCAGGATCGGATGACCCAGCAAAATTTTGACCCAGCAATAACCCAGCACCTTTTGATGCACCTAGAGGTTATAGAATGGGCTGATTTTTTGTAGGGATGTTGTCTATGGTATGTTGATCATCCTCACAAAAAATCAGCCAATTCTAAAACCTCTAGGTGCATCAAAGGGTTCTCTTCAAATCAACGGTTAAAATTGACAGTGTAAAACCGTTGATTTGAAGTGCGCATTTGATGCACCTAGAGGTTTTAGAATGGGCTGATTTTTTGTGAGGATGATCAACATACCATAGAGAGCATGCCTACCAATTTTCATCAAATTCTAAAACTTCTAAGTTCATCAAAAGGTGCTGGGTTATTGCTGGGTCAAAATTTGTTGGGTCAGCCGATCCCGACCCATATATATATATATATATATATATATATATATATATATATATATATATATATATAGAGAGAGAGAGAGAGAGAATACGGGGTATGAGCTGACAGCCCATTTGCTCAAATGGGCTGTCACCGGCAGCCGTCCGATGCATCTTGATCAAACCGTCCAAAATTTAAAAAAAAATTAAACAACTGTGTTAACAGCTGTTACAGCTGTTAACACAGCTGTGACTCTCTCTCTCTCTCTTCACACCCCGAACCCCCCCACCCCTCTGGCAGCACCCCGACCACCGCCCCGACCACCTCCGACAGCCACCCCGGCCCTCCGGCAGCCCCCCGTCCCTCCGACCACCTCCGACAGACCCCAGTCCCTCCGGCAACCCCGACAGCTGTGACTCTCTCTCTCTCTCTTCACACCCCGAACCCCCCCACCCCCCGGCAGCACCCCGACCACCACCCTGTCCTCCCCGGCGGCCCTCCGGCAGCTCCCCGACCTCCCAGTGCTGCGATCGGCGCCGGGGATGTCGGGGAGCTGCCGGAGGGTCGCCGGAGGGTCGCCGGGGAGGTCGGGGTGACCGGAGGGGCTTGCCTGAGGGAGGGGATCCTGCCGGAGGGGATCGCCTGAGGGAGGGGGGCCTGCCGGGGGTGGCCGGAGGGACGGGGGTCTGTCGGAGGTGGTCGAAGGGACGGGGAGGGGCTGCCGCTCGCCGGAGGGGAGCCGATCGGGGAGGGGAACTGGATCGGGTTTCAGCCACACAGATAGATAGAGAGAGAGAGAGATCAGGGAGGGGCTGCCGCTCGCCGGAGGGGGAGCCGCTCGCCGAAGAGGGACTGAATCGGGTTTCAGCCACAGAGAGAGAGAGAGAGAGGGGTGGGGGGCTTGGGTGTTATACAGCTGTAGGTTTTATTTTTATTTTTATTTTTTTGATTCTGTCCAATTAAAAGCTGACACGTGGCTGGCAGCTCAAATTGCAATGGGCTATCAGCTCATACCCCGTTTTTTCTCTCTCTCTCTCTCTCTCTCTCTATATATATATATATATATATATATATATATATATATATATAGAGAGAGAGAGAGAGAGAGTGGTGTTACGTTGCGCTGTGCGCTGTCCCCCCGAAAGTGCGCTGCAAACCCCCAGCCGTCCGATCGGCGTGAATCGAACGGCACAAATCCTTTTCGCCCCGGTTAAAACACTGTGAACGTCCGGCCGTCCGATCGACGTGAATCGAACGGCACAAATCCTTTCCGCCCCGGTTAAAAGGTGTAGTCGTTCGATCGAATGATCGAACGGATGAGATCCGTGCGATCTCATTCGAATAGGACAAAAAACCGGGTCAACGTAATCATGGTTTTTTGTCCTATTTGAATGAGATCCCACGGATCTCATCCGTTCGATCGAACGGCTACACCTTTTAACCGGGGCGGAAAGGATTTGTGTCGTTTGATTCATGCCGATCGGACGGCATGAATTTCAAATCATTAGATAGAGGTTTCAAAAGTTGATTTTTTTTTTTTAGCATAATCACTTTACCTTTGATAGCATATCCACAAAAAATCAGCAGATTCTAAAGCCTCTAGAATATGCCTCTAAGTTTTTTATTTATTTTTTGTGGATGTGCTATCTATGGCAAGATGATCATCCACACAAAAAAAATCATCAAATTCTAAAATCTCTATGTTGGTGCAATGGATCACATGTCAAACTTTAAGTCAATTGGCATGCCAACTATTCCGTTATATATATATATATATATATATATATATATATATATATATATATATATATATATATAGGGTCAGGATCGGATGACCCAGCAAATTTTGACCCATTAATAACCCAGCACCCTTTGAGGCACTTAGAGGTTATAGAATGGGCTGATTTTTTGTAGGGATGTTGTCTATGGTATGTTGATCATCCTCACAAAAAATCAGCCCATTCTAAAACCTCTAGGTGCATCAAATGCGCACTTCAAATCAACGGTTTTTGACTGTCAATTTTAACCGTTGATTTGAAGAGCACCCTTTGATGCACCTAGAGGTTTTAGAATGGGCTGATTTTTTGTGAGGATGATCAACATATCATAGACAACATGTCTACAAAAAATCAACCCATTCTAAAACCTCTAGCTGCCTCAAAGGGTGCTGGGTTATTAATGGGTCAAAATTTTGATGGGTCATCCGATCCTGACCCATATATATATATATATATATATATATATATATATATATATATATATATATAGGAAACGGGAAATGAGCAGCCAGTCTATTTTCATCAAAATTGGCTAGCGGCTCCTTTCTGACCTAGATGTTCTTTTTTTTTTAAATTTTTATTAATGGATCATCTATTTATGGTTAGATGATCTTCCTCACAAAAAATCATTAAATTTGAAAACCTTTAGGGGTGGTCAAATATGTAGACGGTTTATAATCGTCTATTTCCCCGTTAATAGGAAATGCTAATATGACCCCCCCATAAGGTTTTCCAATTTGATGATTTTTTGCGAGGATGATTATCTAACCATACATAGATGATCCACAAAAAAAATTCAAAAAGAAAACTTTATGTGGGCAATGAGCCGCAAACCAATTTCGGCGGAAATAGGGTGGCAGCCTCTCTCTCTCTCTCTCTCTCTCTCTCTATATATATATATATATATATATATATATATATAGAGAGAGAGAGAGAGAGAGAGAAAGAGATAGAGAGAGGAAAAGGGAAATGAGCTGCCAACCTATTTTGGCGAAATGGGCAGCCACCCATTTAAAACCCTTAGGAGTATTAGAAATTTAGAATGTACTGATTTTTTGTGAGCATAAGCACCTTATCTTAGATAGAACACCCACAAAAAATCAGCACATTCTAAAACTCCGAAGGGCATCACATGTTAGAAGTTTTATCAAACGTCCGTTGTAACCATTAATCTGAAATATAACATTTGATGCCCCTAAAAGTTTTAGAATGTGCTGATTTTTTGTGGGTGTGCTATCTAAGGTAAGGTTCATATGTTCACAAAAAATCAGCACATTCTAAGACTCCCAAAGGTGTCAAATGGGCGGCTGCTCATTTCGTCGAAATAGGCCGCCAGCTTATACCCCGTCTCCTCTCTCTCTCTCTCTCTCTCTCTCTCTCTCTCTCTCTCTCTCTCTCTCTCTCTCTCTCTCTCTCTCTCTCTCTCTCTCTCTCTCTCTCTCTATGTGTGTATATATATATGTGTGTGTGTGTGTGTCATGTGCGCACACACACACAAAACGAAAGTTGTATAGTCATGATACTCCTAGATAATTGCCACTTCCATATTCTAGTCAATGGTTTTTATTGCTTTCAAAAATTCAACCTGTACGATTCCCAATATGTGGCATAGTTCTTATTCAACCTTGTTGGAAGATGGAGGCTAGGGTTTGGAGAGAATGGTATGCTCTTTATTGAGGGACTCAAGCCCAATATATATGTACATGTATACCCATACAACCCGACCCAACTATACATGTAACCCGACACATCTCTATACATTAACACTCCCCCTCAAACTCACGGTGGATCATGGACCGAGAGTTTGCCGATAAAATACCAAAAGCGAGCAATCGTAAGGGGCTTCGTCAGAAAATCAGCAGTCTGCTCCGATGATGGAATGAATGGCAAGGAGATGGTATGGTCGAGAAACTCTTGGCGAACGTAGTGACAATCAACCTCAATGTGTTTTGTTCGCTCGTGGAAGACCGGATTGCTAGCAATCTGAATAGCACTCCGGTTGTCACAGAAGAGAGGCGTGGGCCTGGATAGCACAACTCCCAGGTCGAGTAGATGGTGACGAAGCCAGACAATCTCTGCGGTGGTGGAAGCCATAGCCCTGTATTCGGCTTCGGTGCTGGAGCGAGCAACAGACTCATGTTTCTTGCTTCGCCAAGAACTAAGAGAATCACCAAGAAATACACAGTATTCGGTAGTAGAACGGCGAGTGCCTACATCTCCTGCCCAATCTGCATCGGAGTAGGCACGCAGCACCAACGGAGAGGTGGAGGGAAAAAGTAGTGAACGGGTGATGGTGCCTCGGAGGTAGCGGATAATCCGAAGGACTGCTGCATAGTGAACTGAACGTGGAGCTTGAACAAACTGACTGACAATGCCAACAGCATGGGCAATGTCTGACCGGGTCATAGTGAGGTAGACGAGCATCCCAACCAGCCTCTGGTAGCGGGAAACATCCTGGAGCGGCTCACCATCTGTAACAAGAAGCTTCAAATTGAGCTCCATGGATGTGTCAGCAGTGCGAGAGTCAGTAAGAGCAGCATCAGCAAGGATGTCGGAGATGTACTTTTGCTGGGAGACCAACAGACCACGAGCTGACCGGGCAATCTCAAGGCCCAAAAAGTAGCGAAGAGAGCCCAGATCTTTCATCTCAAACTGACTCTGGAGGTAACGCTGAAGAGATGCTATGGTGGCACTGTCATCCCCGGTGATGATCATATCATCCACATAGAGAAGAAGAACTGCAATACCCTAACTGGAGGAGCGAGTGAACAGGGCATACTCAGAGTGGCGCTCAACAAACCCGGTGGCCAGGACTGCACTGCGGAATCGCTCAAACCAGGCACGAGGGGCCTGCTTGAGCCCATAGATGGCTCGACGCAAACGGCAGACGTGACCTAAAGGAGCAGGGACAACCGGTGGAGGAGCCATGTATACCTCCTCTGAGAGATCACCGTGGAGAAATGCATTGGTCACATCCATCTTGATGTAGAGGCCACCCTCTAGCAGCTGCCACAGCTAAAAGGGTGCGAACGGTAGTCATCCGAGCCACTGGAGCAAACGTCTCCTCGTAGTCAATCCCATACTCCTGGGAGAAACCACAAGCAACAAGGCACGCCTTATGCCGCTCAATGGACCCATCAGGTCGAGTCTTGATCTTGAAGATCCATTTGCAGCTGACAGGAACCACGCCCGTGGGACAAGAAACCAAATCCCACGTCTGGGTCCGCTGAAAGGTCTCAAGCTCGATTGTCATGGCCTGTCGCCACTCGGGGTGAACAACTGCCTCACGGTACAACTGGGGCTCCCGGTGGGTGTGAAGGGCTGTAAGAAAGGACTGATAGGACGGAGAGTATGAGGCAACAGCAGAGTGTCCAGAAGTATCAGAAGAACCAGGAGTAAACACAGAGTAGCCAAACCTGTCAGGAGAGTAGTCATAGCGAGCAGGAGGGTGATGTTCGCGCGTAGGGTATCGCCGAACAGGGCCAGGATCCGCGACCGGGCATGGGGGAGCAGCTGCAGGTTGAGAGGAGGTACCAACGGAAACCAACTCAGAGGGAGGAACGGTAGAGCGACGAACATCGATACACGTGACAGGTGGTGGTGGTGGTGGTGGTGGTGGTGGTGTAGGTAGTGGGGAAGATGGAGGTGGAGGCGTGGGTGGGGCAGCAGAGTACGGAGATAGAACGGGTATGTGGAGAAGTGATGAGGGCGAGGAGGGTAGCGCAGGAGGGAAGGAAAGATCCCGAGACTCAGGGGAAAAGTACGGTACATCCTCAACAAAGGAAACGTGACAAGAGACACGGATCCGGCGAGCCAAGGGATCGTAGCAACGATACCCCTTGTGCTCCCGACTGAGCCCCAAGTGAACACACCTAACAGACCTCGCAGAGAGTTTGGTGCGCTCATGGGGAAGAAGAACAAAGCACGTACAGCCAAACGTGCGAAGAAGAGAGTAGTCAGGTGGGCTGGAGTGAAGACGCTCATATGGGGTGGCACCGGACAGAGCAGAGGACGAAGTGATATTGATAAGGTGGACAGCCGTCATGACAGCTTCAGCCCAGTAGGAGTGAGGAACAGACGCAGAGATAAGCAAGGCTCGTGCGGTCTCAAGGATATGACGATGCTTGCGCTCGGCGACTCCGTTCTGCTCATGGGTGTGGGGACATGACTGCTAGTGAAGAGTACCGTGAGATTGAAGAATCTCACGTATCTCAGAGGAGAGATACTCCTTGGCACAATCAGACCGAAATGTCTTGATGCGCCGACCAAACTGAGTATGTATCATAGTGGTGAATCTCCTAAAGATATGAGGGACTTCAGACTGGTGACGCATAAGATAAACCCAGGTGCACCTAGAGTAGTCATCGATAAAACACACATAATACATGAAACCAGAAATAGATGCAACAGGTGCAGGACCCCAAATGTCCGAATGTACTAAATCAAATAAAGCATCAGATTGGGAAGCACTAGCAGAGAAGGGAAGAGCTAGATGCTTTGCCAGTCTACAACTTGTACAAACAGAGAGAGGAGCGAAGGATGCTCGACCCAAAGCGCCCGAACGGAATACGCTTTTGAGTCGATCACTCGATATATGACCTAACCTTCTGTGCCACAGGTCGGCATCAGAGGTAACAAACATGACAGACGCAACAGGAACGGAAGACACATATAGATGGTCCAGCTGGTAAAGTCCTGCTCTACGGTCCAGCCCAATCCTCTGACCCGTCCGCGAATCCTGCACAACACAAACAGAAGGGGTGAAGGTGACAGTCAGGCCAGAGTCGCAAAGAGAACTGATAGAAATCAGATTAATGTTAAGACGGGGGGCATGATGGACATGGGGTAGGGTCAGGCGACCAGAAGGGTCAGAGGTAGCAGTGATGGATCCACATTGCGGAATAGGGACGAAAGTCCCATCCGCAGTGCGAACCTCCTGGTAAATGGGAGTGGGAGAACAGTCAGTGAGTACAGTGGAGTCAAAGGTAAGATGATAGGAGGCACCCGAATCGAAGATCCATGGAGCAGTAGTACCAGAGGTGGCAGACAAGCCGTGAGCAGTCACGGAGCCGGTGGAGGCTAGGTGGCGAAGGAGGAGCTCCTCGAGACGCTGAAGACGGTCCGGCTCAGGCTGAGAAGGTGTTGTGGTAGCAGTGGGGAGCGTCGAGGTCTCTACAGTAGCCGTTGTACCACCAAAGTGGCGGAAGGAGGACGAACCACGTCCATGGCTCCGTCCACCTCAACCGCCGCGCCGATCATCTCGGGAAGCAGAAGCCCAACGTGAGGCTCTCTCATCTAGACCCCAGCGGGGGTTGCGTAGAGGACGTGTGGCACATTCACGCTTCATGTGTCCGGGCTCCTTGCAGTAGTGACAGAAGACAGCCTCATCGGAGAACCCGGCTGCCAGGACGGTGTCGAAGCTAGGAACAAGTGGAGGAGGACGAGTGCCCTGAGTCTGAAGGCGGCTCTCCTCATCGACCAAGGCGAGCAGAGCATCCTCTAGCCGAGGGAGTGGCTCACGATGCAGGAGCTGAGCAGCGATGAGAGCAAAGTCCGGCCGAAGCGCTGCCAGGAACTGGTGCAAGTGGCCCTCATCGAGGTAGCACTGGAAATCCCGAGAGCGGAGGCAAGCACTCCACTCCGGGATCAGGGAGTCCAGCTTATGCCAGTATGTACTCATCAGACTGAAGAAGTCCTGAATCGTACGCTCCCCCTGACGGGCAGACTGCAAGTCACAAATAAGCTGATGCCGGCGTGTGCCGCTACGCGGGAGAAACCGATCCGGGAGATACTCCCACATCGCGCGCGCTGTAGGAAGGCGGCCGATGGGAGCAAGGAGCGGACGAGCAACAGAGTCCAGACGATAGGCCCGGATGGCCTGATCGTGGCGACGCCACGTAAGAGCAGCAGTCGTGGCTGCCGTGGGAGTAGTCGTGACGGTAGCAGTCGCAGCAGAAGACGCGGCACTGCTAGTGACAGAGGAGCCGGAGAGAGCAGCCGGAGGAGGATTATTACCGGTGATGTGACCCCACAGATCACGACTGGAGAGCGCGACCTCGACGGTGAGCGATCAATCAGGTCAGTCGCTGGCCGAGGACAAATGAAAGGCGACCGTCTTCAGCGGTGGAAAGATCGCAACGACGGACGGCACGGTAGGAGAGGCCATGGAGGAGGATCCGGGAGAGGCTATCGGAAGGAGGGGAGGGGTTGGGGGGTCGGGCGGGCAGAGGAGAGGTCGAGGTGGGCCGGGCGGGTGGAGGGGGGGTCGGGAGGGCCGAGCTAGTGGAGGGAAGAGTTCGGGAGGGCCGGGCGGGTGGAGGGGAGGGGTCAGGGGGGGCTGCGGGGTTGTCGGAGGAGGCAGGGGGGGCTGCGGTGTAGTCGGAGGAGGGCAGGGGGGGCTGTGGGGTGGTCGGAGGAGGCAGGGGGGGCTGCGGGGTTGTCGGAGGAGGCAGGGGGGCTGCGGTGTAGTCGGAGGAGGGCAGGGGGGGCTGTGGGGTGGTCGGAGGAGGCAGGGGGGGCTGCGGGGTTGTCGAAGGAGGTAGGGGGGGCTGCGGGGTGGTGCGGGCAGGGTTTCAAATCTCGGCCGGTACCGGTACGTACCGGCCGGTACGTACCGGATTTGGCCGGGCCGAACCGAGTCCAGCACCCGGGACCGAAACAGACCTGAACCGGCCGGTACCAACCCGTACCGGACCGAACCGGCCGAGTCAGGCAGGTACCGGCCGGTACGAACCGGTACCGGCCGGTTCAGTCCCGTCCGACAGCTATTATGGGGTGGGTGGGCTTTGGGTCACTTTTTTTATCTTTTTATGTTGGATTCCTCCCTCCACATGGGCTGAACATGCTTTCCCAGTATTTGCATGTGGAGGGGGGGTGGCATTTTTAGTTTTGGCCCCTCCAAAAAGCATTATTCCTTAAGTGGGAGGGGGGGATTTGAAGGCTATATAAACCCCCCCAAACCATTCCATTGCAACTCCAAAACCTTCCATCAACTTGCAAGAAAATAGAGGAGAGAAGAGAGAAGAGAGAAGAGAGGAGAGAAAGAAAAAAGAGAGAAGAGAGAAGAGAGGAGAGAAAGAAAAAAGAGAGAAGAGAGAAGAGAGGAAAGAAAGAGAAGAAAAAAAGAGAGGAGAGAAAGAGAGGAGAGAAAGAAAGAAAAGAGAGAAGACTGAAGAGAGGAGAGAAAGAAAAGAGAGAAGAGAGAAGAGAGGAGAGAAAGAAAAAAGAGAGAAGAGAGAAGAGAGGAAAGAAAGAGAAAGAAACAGAGGCGACGAGCGGGCCGAGCAGCACACCGACACAAGCCGCACGCCGACGAGTGACGACGAGGTCACGACTCACGAGTCACGAGACTCACGACGAGCGGCACGAGCACGAGCGGGCCGAGCGGCGAACTTAAGAGTGAAGAAGGTAAAACGATTACTGCCTTGACTCTTGAGTCAGTTCAGTATACATGTAAGCATAGTAATCTTCTAAAAAAATAGTAAATTGAACAGAACCTTATTTGACGACCTCGACCCTTCTATATAAAACTTGCATAACTGCATTGTCGAAATTACATCCTGAAGCATCTCAAATGGATGCGCAACTATTAAATCCATAATGAAACATTGGATTAAAAGAGGTAGCTTCGTTCACCATTGCTTATGACAGCACTTCTGTCCTCGGTTTTGTTTAGAACTGTCTTGAATAGGAAAGAGAATTCATAATGTATTGTCTTCTTTCAGCCTTCAGGACAATCATTTTCAGCATGATGTGATCCAAAGTTTTGGACCATAAGTAATATCCAATAAGCTATTAAGAACAAATCTTAAACCTGGGTATGTTCTTTTTATAGATTCTCCGTAGCTTATGCTTGTATGTGCATGCACTAGTGTTACAAAATCTGGCTAAAGTTTAAACATATTTAGTGATCAAGATGCTATCAATCTATTTAGCATTTTCTTTCTCTTAATCACATCATCGACATTGATTGATAAATCACAAACTATGAATGTCGTAAACATTTTTTTGCAGCATTTTGAATTTTTAAATAAAGTACTTATTTTTCTTTTGCATCTTTTTCACTTGTAAGTTGTAACATAAACCCCTCTTACGGCCTTGGTAAGCAACTTTGTTCGTGAGGCATTTTGGTATGTTCTACCCAGTCGTTTAGTATTTTGTTGCATATTATCTTTATAACCATCACCATTTTGTTGCATATTATCTTTATAACCATCACCATCAGGCTTTCTCCCAATTACTTCTTCTTGGCTGGTCATTTATAGTGAGGGACACCTCTGTTTTAGTTGCAAGTTTTTCCATTTCTTTTTCGTCGGTAATTTTAGGGCCTCCCCTCTTACTTTCCCCCTAGGAAGCACGGACACGCCTCACGTAGATTCGACTTTCGAGCCATTCGAAAGTCGAAACTTTTGCAAAAGTGAGCAAAACTGCAAAAGTCGAAACTTTCTAGTTTCTAGTTTCTAGTTTCTACTTTCTACGTTTCTAGTTTCTACTTCTAGTTTCTAGTTTCTACTTTCGATTTTCTAGTTTTCACTTTCGAGTTTCTAGTTTCTACTTTCGACTTTCGAGTTTATAGTTTCTACTTTCTAGTGTCTACTTTTGAGTTTCTAGTTTCTCCTTTCTAGTTTCTACTTTCGAGTTTCTAGTTTCTACTTTCGAGTAGAAACTAGAAACTCGAAAGTAAAAACTAGAAAGGAGAAACTAGAAACTCGAAACTCGAAAGTAGAAACTAGAAAGTAGAAACTATAAACTCGAAAGTCGAAAGTAGAAACTAGAAACTCGAAAGTATAAACTAGAAAGTAGAAACTAGAAAATCGAAAGTAGAAACTAGAAACTAGAAGTAGAAACTAGAAACTCGAAAGTAGAAACTAGAAACGTAGAAAGTAGAAACTAGAAACTAGAAACTAGAAAGTTTTGACTTTTGCAGTTTTGCTCACTTTTGCAAAAGTTTCGACTTTCGAATGGCTCGAAACTCGAAAGTCGAATCTACGTGAGGGCCCTACTTTCTAGTTTCTACTTTCTACGTTTCTAGTTTCTACTTTCTACTTTTTACTTTCTAGTTTCTAGTTTCTAGTTTCTAGTTTCTACTTTCGAGTTTCGAGCCATTTAAAAGTCGAAACTTTATAGTTTTTACTTTCTACTTTCTACGTAGCAAAGCTGCAAAAGTGAGCAATTACTTTCTAGTTTGCTAATGCTTATTTATTTTTTGACTTAGATAATGGCACCAAAATCGAAAGAGATAGACGCTGGATGGCTACATTGCAAGGCAATTGAAGGCAACAAGCGGAAGGCCATATGCAACTACTGTGGCTGGACCATAAATGGTGGTATCACAAGAATGAAGGAGCATTTAGCGGGCAAGAAAGGACAAGTGACTGGTTGTGAGCACGTTCCAATAGAGGTACGGTCTCAATTCCAGCAATTTTTTAGAGAAGCAAGTAAAGATAAGAGTACTGCTCCTGAACTTTCTGCTTCTAGAAGACCACCCCTTACCAAAAGTCAGTCGGTAAGGGGTTATAGAGATATAGATGATGAAAGTTTTGATGATTCTTCATCTGAAGAGTTGCCGGATGAGGATAGGGAGATGAGAACGGCAATGAGACTTTCTCGTGAGGAAGCTCGTCGTCAAGAAATGAGAGAAAGAGGGGGAGACCAAAGAAGTAGATGGTCAATGAGTGGTCCTGGTGGTAGTTCCCGTTTTCTTCCTGGTGATATTGGTGGTAGTACTGGTGGAGGTGGACCTGGTGGTAGTAGCAGTGTTAGTGCTAGAGGAGGTAAAACTAGCACTGGCGGCAGTACATCTGTGCAGTTACCTCTAGACGGATTTATGTTTAGGGAACGTGGCCAGAAACAAACCAAATTAACAGCTGGAAAAATAAAACAAGCGGCCAGTAAAGTGAAGAAAGTAGTGGCCAAATTTTTTCATTTCAATCATATCCCGGCTAATGCAGCCGCGTCGCCATACTTTAAAAAAATGTGCGACACATTGCAGTCGGTTGGACTGGGAATTTCTCCCCCTACCCCATATGAAATTGCTGGGCCACTTTTAGATGATGAGGTCTCCGAAATAAACGATTATATTAGTAGTTTTCAAACTCCCTGGGAGGAGAAAGGTTGCACAATTATGTGCGATGGATGGAGTGGCCCTACTAGAAAATCCATAATTAATTTTCTAGTATATTGCTCAATTGGTACAGTATTTTACAAATCAGTCGATGCATCAGCCAAAGTGCATGATGCAATATATCTTGCTGGACTTATGAATAATATCATCGACGAAGTTGGAGCTAATAATATTGTCCAAATAGTGACGGACAATGGCTCTAACTATAAGAAGGCCGGACAAATCATACAGAAGGAACGGAAGACTATATTTTGGACTCCTTGTGCCGCACACTGCATCGACTTGATCCTAAAAGATATAGGCAAATTGGATCATGTTGACAAGGTTGTAAAACAAGCTCGAAAAATAATAAAATTCATTTACAACCATAACTGGGTAGTTGACTTGATGAGGAGGTATACTGGGAAGCGGGAGCTTCTGCGTCCAGCAATCACCCGCTTTGCCACTCACTTCATAGCATTGGAGAGCATTTTCAATCAGAAGGATGCTTTACGGAAAATGTTTACCTCAGATGCATGGTGTCAATCAAAATATGCATCTAATGAAGAGGGCAAAGAGGTGGAAAATATTGTTGTTGGAAAGGAGCTCTGGGTCGAAATTGACAAGATAATAATGTGTATCCAACCTCTAGTGCAAGTTCTTCGACTGGTAGATTCAGATGAAAAGCCTGCAATGGGGTATATCTACGAAGCAATGGACAGAGCTAAGATGGTCATTCAGAAGTCGACAAAGGTTGGAGAAAAATCAAAAAAACAATATTTTAAGTTGATCGACAAAAGATGGGAGAAGACGCTACACCATCCATTGCATGCAGCAGGTAAATATTATCGTCAAGTGTATACTCATTATTTAACAATTTCAATTTTTAATCTCATTAGTCATTAGACTCAATACTTATTTCTTTCATATTATAGGATTTTACTTAAATCCCCAATACCAGTATAGGGTAGAAGTTTCACAACACCCAGAAATAATGATCGGGCTTAAAGAGGTGATCCGAACCTTGGAGCCTAGCATAGCAGCACAAAATAAGGCAATGGAGCAAATGGAAATCTTCCGATATGCTCGTGGTTCCTTTGATTCGGAGAACGCAAGAACATCTATCTCGACCATGCAGCCAGGTAATACGTCGATAAGTTGATAACACACTTTAATTATACAATTATCCAATTGTAATCAACGAATACAAACTGAATGTTTTATTTTTTGACTAATTTTATAGCTACTTGGTGGTCCATTCATGGTGAAAGTGCTCCTGATCTTCGCAAGATTGCTATCCGAGTATTGAGTCAGACATGTTCGGCATCGGGCTGCGAGAGAAACTGGAGTACATTCTCTCTCATTCATACGAAAACTAGAAATAGATTGTCATCATCTAAATTAGATAAACTAGTTTTCGTACATTACAATATGAGGTTGAGGGTCCGCGATCAGGGAAGATTAGAGGACCAAGGTGATAATCCAATCAATTTGGATTATATTTTCGACGACGATAACCCTCTAGCCCCTTGGTTGACGGAGAGAGAGGATCCAGTTCTTGACGGTCAAGAAAATACATGGTTGGAGAAGGAGTTAGGCAAGGAGCAAAGACAAGAACAAGAGGGAGCAAGGTTGAGGAGCGGCAAACGAAGATTTCAACATGTTAGCCAGGCAATGCAGCAGATAAACAGCGATTCAGATGAGAGTCTTGGCAGTATACCTTCCGGATCTAGTGATGGTGGAGGAGAGTCATCTCAACGGATGAGAGAGCATGAGAGAGCTTCTTCACCTCCTAGTGCTCCCACATACACCGGCGTCACTGGACCACCAGCCCCACCAGATCCACATCATCCACCACTGTCACCACATGATTGAGCAGGGGCCGGGCCTTCTGGCACTGTTCATGAAGCTGCATATGTACCATACTCGTACGGATATGATCCACCACTAGGTCCACCATCATCATATTACCGAGATTCTTATCAGCCGATGTTTCCAGAGCAAGAGGAATCGCAAGGAACATATGGAGATTCTTTATCATCTTACGGCTACGGAGCATACGGTTATGGTGTCCAGCACGACCAGGACATTGGCCAATCAATCTTCGGTTATTCTGGGCCTTCCGACGGGTCTTACTACCAGCAGCACTACTCGGCACCAACTCCAAATGAAGACGAAGAAGAAGCTGATCGCAATAATAATCTATGGAACTTCTGAGTTCTGAGTTCTGATTCTTCTGATTCTTCTGATTCTTCTGATCTGACTATCTGAGCGACTGAGCCAGCCAGGTGAGTTAATAATTTTAATATTGATAATCTGTATTTTGTGGAAGTTGAAGTATTGAACACGTCTGGAATCTGGATTATGAAACTTATTCTATAATTTGTATTGTAAATTTATAATAATAAAAAAATTTCAAACCTTTAAAAGGTTGTTTTATAAAACCTTTTAAAAACCTTTTTTAACTTCGCCAAGGCCGGTCCCAAGCCCGGATAAAGAAGGAGGGAAAAAGGATATAGGAAATTAGGAATTAGTAACTTGTTAGGTGTGACTTGTGAGTCGTGTGACTTGTCACTTATGAACTGTGAGTCTGTGAGTCTGTGACTTATAACTTGTAACTTGTAAGTTGTACTTGTAACTTGTGAGTCTTGTGGTTCAGTTAGGTCTCTACTGTCCAATCATTCACCTCGGGGAGTGGTGATTCGACAATAGTTGACAAGTTCATCAAGATTCTTAATCATACACCTCGGGGAGTGGTGGTTGTGAATCTTGATGAATGATGAATCCAAGACTCTAAAGTCTAAACTCTAAAGTATGAACTCTGAGAGTCTGAACTTTGAAGTCATAACTCATAAGTCATGACTCATAACTCATTAGATAAGAGTATAAGACTCAAGTCATAAGTCATAAGTCATAGTCTGAACTCTGAAGTCACATAAGAATGATAAGATAAGACTCATAGGCCTAAAACTAACCCTAGCAGCCTAGCCTAAGGCTCTAACTCCTAAGCCCTAACCCTAACTCCTAAGTAACTCCTAAGGTCCCTAAGCCTAAAGGACCTAAAGGTCCTAAACTAGGGCCCTAAAGGGCCTAAAGTACTCTAATATTTATTTTCTAATTTTTTATATTTATTTTCTGATTTTTTCGAATTTTTAAAGATTTTTTTAGATTTTTTTACAATTTAAAAAAAATAAAAAAAAGGGGCCGGTACCGGTTCAACCAGAACCGGCCGGTACCGGTACGAACCGGCCGGTACGAACCGGTTCGGCGCCGGCCGATACCGGTACCGGTACCCGAGTTTTAAACCTTGGGTGCGGGGAGCTGCGGGGTGGTCGGAGGAGGCAGGGGGGGCTGCGGGGTTGTCGGAGGAGGCAGAGGGGGGGCTGCGGTGTAGTCGGAGGAGGGCAGGGGGGGCTGTGGGGTGGTCGGAGGAGGCAGGGGGGGGCTGCGGGGTTGTCGGAGGAGGCAGGGGGGCTGCAAGGTGGCCGGAGGAGGTCGGGGAAGGAGTTCAAGGGCCGGAGGAAGGGGGGCTGCCGGAGAGGATCGCCTTCGTTGCCGTCATCGTCGCCGCGAGAGAACCCGGAGCTCTGATACCATGTTGGAAGATGGAGACTATGGTTTGGAGAGAATGGTATGCTCTTCATTGAGGGACTCAAGCCCAATATATATGTACATGTATACCCATACAACCCGACCCGACTGTACATGTAACCCGACCCATCTTTATACATTAACAAACCTAAAAAAATTCATTGGGAATCATCTTGGTTTTTCCATGTTCTGCAAATGATCATACTTCAAAAAATGATGGAGTTCAAGCGATTATTTTGGTTCACAAAAAGAATCATATGTATCAATCAGACAAAAACAATTAGAGCATTGTTGAACATAAGATATTCAACTTGCCTTCTATTTCACATCAATAAACTGAATACATGAGATCTAAATGTTTTACTTACATGCAGAAAAAACCAGATAACTGTGACATTCTCACTGAAATTGAATGTGTTTAAGAGCTCAGGTTCTCTCACAGGACTAAAAACTATTTCACATATGAAGAAATGAACCTATTTTACAAAAAAAAATTAAACAAATTTAAAGTAGAGCATAGCCTTACATGCAACATTCTAGATTCCAATTGTTGCCGCTTTGCAGTCCTGACACCTTCATCGAAGAAAATAGCTTCCATATCGTATCTAGGAAAAACAGGAATCATATAAGCAACAAACTGAATCTCAAATCAAAATGGTTCATAAAATATTCTTATTCTAAAATTTTACAAGAAAACAGTAAAATAAATGTCAAAATTGGATATAAATTATCAAATAACAACATTATATATCCCAATAATTAATATGGACAAAGTGTGAGAGTGAAGAAATTTCTCCATGATGAAGTGGATTCTCTCTCAAAAGTAATCAATCCTGGTTTTCATTATTGTATTCTAGAGAAAACCCATATGAGAGGGCATCCCAGCGTTTATAAATTAATTGCTAACATAGACTGAGATATGCACTTCATGTCGGAAAGGTACAAAGTTGGACTAATTTGGAGACATAGGGCAATTTACTTTATACCTATTATTTTGTCTGGTTTTTGGTTCCTAATCTGGTTTTATTAGTAGCCATGATTGGGGCTATAGTACTGACTAGTGACTACGCATATATCAAACATAGATACACACTTTGGAACACTTAAATTACATTTCTAGAAAATTAATGGGTGTTAAGCTCCACATATCTTTGAAAGACAAGGATAGGATAACTATTTGGATAGGGAGCCCCATCCCCTACGTTAACAAAAACCACTTACCTGAACTGCAAATCTATAGTAGTACTCACAAGTCACAAGTCATGTCCACAATTATCAAAGTATCTATATCTTCCCATTTGCATTTGATGAAGAACTTCTGATCTTTGCAGAAATTACCTTTGAAATATAGGTCAAGACCTCATTTATTATCTCCCTTTGAGAACTAACCCTTTCTTTAAATGTGACTTCAATGATTTAATTCCTTCTCTTTTGGCTGTTAGATTTTCTACGGAAGTAGTTAGTGTTTTGATCCCCATTTAGACCTTTGTTTCAACAAAGCCTCTTTTTTGCATCCCACACTTATGGTCTCTACCTTGACTCGCGGTTATTAATTTCGCCTAATAAGTTCGTCTCAGTTTCTTTAATATTTCCAAAATGGCTTCTCTCCTAGGACGTCATTTTGTTTATGGAGATACCTTAGTTTGTTTGAGATAACTTCAGTCCACTAGATTGAGACTAGGTAGTCAAATTCTGAATGAAGTGTCCACATCTTTTCAAACCTAAAACTGGGATTTAAGAAGCCTTCCCGATGAAGTATCCAATAAATGTAGAAATGCAGTTTAGACCTTGTCACCTCGGCGAGATATATGATGTCACATTAGTTGGAAATGAGAAACATAATAACATAATATGGTGCACTCGCCAATATCCCTCGAAAGTTTCCAGAATAACCTAATAAATTAGCTAGGGTAGGTCTGTCTAGTGAGAGGCACACTAGTTTTGTTCTATCTTTATGTGCACGTAGGAACATCATGTGTGAGCACCTTGCACAGTGACAAATACGGTACCAGTTAGGAATAGAAACCATTTTGAGGTAAATCAGTAGTTCATCCAATAGGTCATATCATTTTCGAAACATATAAGAAAGCGAGATGCAGAGAGAAGCTTACTCAGACAGATAAGCATCAAGGATCGAGCCAAGTTTTTTACCAAAGCCTGATACTGGACCAGATTGTACAGCCGCCTCCAACTCGAACCAATCCTAGAGAACATTACAGAGACCCTGTTAACATTGAGAAGTTCCCAGAAAACAGGAAAAGCTATTCATCCATGATTACCTTGTCGGAAGTCAAACAACTGAGCTTCTCATTTGCAATCTCTTCGCACCGCACGGTAGCAACCATTACCTAAAAGTTAAGATAAGGATAACAAGTGAGAGCAAAAACAGAACTTTCTGGCTGGCTGTCTAGGGATATCCATAATAATAACCTTATGAGCAGGAAGGTCAAGATCCTTATTTTCTCGTATGACTTTCCAAATCTGCTGTGCACTAAATGAAAATCCGGAAGCAGGTATAACACCTCTTCTATCACCTGCAAGGCCCCCCGGGGCGATTGAATGGAAAAACCGTTGTCTTAGTTGGGCAACCTGTATACAGAAAATGTATAAATTCATAAAAACAACTGAAAGGAAATAGCCAAATAGAACCAGCTAAAAGTTACAAACAAGGAACAAATGGCCACAGGGTTATATAAACAATAACACTCGTGCCGTGTCCCAAGTCTCAACTATATGAGGAGAGCATTTTGAATTTGTCAATGGTCATCCCTATTAAGGGCTACGCAATGTCAGAACAAGCTTTTCCAAATCTTTTCTCACACCTATAATCCTCGTTATTTTACGTCTTCCCGTTCTCTTTATTCCCTTTCCACAAATTCTAGCTCCACTTTGGAAACGACCGATAAAAACAAAACAGTTTTAGAACGCATATATCACGATTTCTAAATAGGACTGCATTTCTTCAATTTATGCT
Source organism: Chamaelirium japonicum (assembly GCA_947650365.1). Classification (NCBI taxonomy): domain Eukaryota; kingdom Viridiplantae; phylum Streptophyta; class Magnoliopsida; order Liliales; family Melanthiaceae; genus Chamaelirium; species Chamaelirium japonicum. Next base: position 12,252,579 of record OX393557.1, read on the forward strand.
TAAACTACACAATAATACAGAAGGATTGAGTACTATTATACTGAAATATAAATATTGTTTTTGTTACCTGCTCTTTGAATTGCTTTTCTTTCTCTTCGTAACTGGGCAAAGCTGTGACCTCCACCTTCAGTCAAATATGTATGTATTAGAAATTTAGAATATGCCCATCAAAACTTATTGTTTCATACATGAAATCACTTACATTAAAAAATTCACCCAGTGCAGTGTACTTGTGGGCCTGGGTCTTAGAAACAGTATCCCATATCTGCAGAAATTGGTCACTGTCATAACATAGTAAGAAACTCTTCCTAAAAAATCATGGACTGATTTAAGGACAAACATATGATTGTACCTTTTGAATATCTTCCCTCAGAACAGGTTCTAAATGTTTTAATGGAGTCTAAAGGCGAGAAAGCAAACAAAACAAGAAACAAACATGAGGCACATTCTAAAGCATAGGTAATGGTTACAAACAGTAAAGACAGTATCTTTCTGAAAGCAACTTGACCACATGAAGATGCCGACCTTCGTTTTATCACGGATAACAAAAAGTAACGTCGTCTTGCGCGGACTGAACAAACGCATCATGACCTGCAGAGGAGAAAAAGGACTGTGATAGATAGGCTTAAACTTATGAAATCCACTGGAATGAAGAAAAAAAAATACCTGAAAGACTGTCCTTAGAAGAGGCTTGTTAGCAGCATGCTCCCGGCCAATATCATGACACCACCTGGATCATCAGATTTAACAATCAACGATATCAATGAGAATACTACCTTGAGCCCACACATCCTGGATAATGGAGCATGGAGGGGGACAAAGAAATGAAAGTTATCAACTCACATATTTATCAAGACAATGTCTGAAATTGCCAAAGCAAAAAGGGCACTTTGCTTCTCAAATGCAGTATCGTCCTGAAAATGAATACACAATATAGTCCTCATCAGAACAAAGAAACATGTATTAATCCCAGAAAATCTGCTTGAAAATTCAAATCCACCCACCCACCGACAGATCTCCACCAACCAAAATGAATTCACAAGCAGAGAATAAATAGGTAAAATCCAAGGCTAACATCTGAAGTAGAGCAACAATGTATTTTTGTAAGGACATAAACAGTTAGAAAATTAAGATAAAACTATAATTGTTGGTATTTTTCAAAAGAATTCTTTATGCATATAACTACTACTAGAGAATTAGAGGAAAATGATCTAACAACGTAACCTTAAATTCTACAACCAAAAAGGTTGACGTACACCTATTATCATGAGATATGTGCAAGCTGAAAAAAAACACCAGTGAACACAAGGCAAAATACCAGGTAAAGTCTTATTAACCCTAAAGATACGTGAAAAGAAAGAGCAGCATTAACGCTCGATGCATGACTAACTCAGTTTGTAGAATGTATCAGATGTGAATTGAATTTTGAGTTTGCTTTCCATTTTAAAATCCTGCAGTCAAAATGTTGGTGCAGAATAAAGATTTGTTTCAACTGGTATGAATAACAAAATTTAGGAAGGGTTCCAGCTATGTTAGTTATAAGTTTCGCCTTTATAAAGTTCAGAGACATGTCACCACCATGGAGATGCCTCTTTGCTTTGCTCGTGCTTCTATGTCCTCCAAACATTAATCTCATTAAACTCATTAGTGATTTAAATGTCCTAAAGAAGTGACACAGAAAACAATAAGACAAACAAAATTATACATGACATACAGATGTTTAGAAAGAATCCAAACTAAATTTAGATCATTCACCTCTCCTCTCTCCCTCCCATCAGTACCCTCTAAATCCATGACAATCGTGCAAGGCTCAATCCCAACAGACTTTGCTATCCAGATGCCTTTGGTAGTTTGGCTCCTGGTGAAAAGAATCATCATCTATATATCTCAAACTAGTGTAAATGTTGACAGATAATTCAAATATTTTAAGCACTTGCATCATACAGAAAAGGACCATTAGAAGTACCTTCCCTTGAAGGCATCCATCTCCCTGAAGTTGGTTCCAAAAAGATGGTTAAGTAGGGTGCTTTTCCCTGCACAAGAGATAAATCAAATTATTTTCTAATCAAAACATTAAAATACAAATACTCAAACGACATCAAATAGGTTGAATATAGCATGCACGAAGCGTCCTAAATATTAGTTTTAGTCACTAGACACAACAGGAGATCAATAACATAGCCTCTGTGCCAAATGCTAGGCATCATTGGTATTGTAAATCCCCAACACACACACAACCCCAACCTCCTCCCCCCCCCCCCCCCCCCCCCAAAAAAAAAAAAAGTCAATTTTGCAACTGTTAACGGATAGTCCCACATCGGTAAGGGAGGCACCCATCAAGGGTATCTAACATGGTATCAGAGCTAGCCAGTCTCCTGCTCCCGCTCCCGCTCCCACTCCAGGTGCTCCCCACCGATCGTGCCTTGCCACGCGTGCTCCGCGTGGGAGGATCCTTGCCACGCGTGCTCCGCGTGACGGGGGGTGTTAACGGATAGTCCCACATCGGTAAGGGAGGCACCCATCACCCGCTTAATATACCCGTTATGGACCTCCCCTTACAACCCGGGTTTTGGGCTGTGAGGGTATCTAACAGCAACATACTGACAAAGTCAAAACCCGACATAATATTAACCTGCCAACTTCAGGAGGGTTAATTCAAGTTGGGAAACCATATTTGAAGGAGACCAAAGTCAACTCGACACTCGTCGTCATCAAAGTTCTGTCCACAAAGAAGGAAGCCTGGAGAAGAAGATCCAGAGACGCCATCATCGCTATCAAATGCCGAGATCTAGCCAAACCCAAGTAAAAGCACAAAAGCTAAAGCTAAAGCAAAGCAAGCACCATAACCGACGAACTACGAAGGACGATGAGCAAAGTAATGCACGAAGCACTGTAAGCCTCTATCCTTCTATGTTCAAACGCAAGAGCCAAAGTCGGACGCCAAAAGCCAAAAGCCGAAAGTACGATCGCAACGAAAGATTCCAAGGACGAGCAACAGCCAACGGAGACGCAAATATTGAGAAGCATCGCCATCACACCCTATCCAATAGAAGCATAAAGCACAAAAGGGCCATCACACCCTATCCAACGACGAAACTCCCATGTCTCTCCAACCTCTTCTAAAACCTCTAATTTGGGCAACCCATCCGAAGTCTCGCACAAAGATCCGAGGAGACGGGAATCAAAGCGACTCTTAGAGGATCTCTCCCACAATCTCCTGATAACATCTTCACCACCCCAACTCACATCATGAGACCAGGGAGTAGTTGTAATCTCGTACGATTCCAAACAATAAGACGAACCATTTTTTTACGCCTACATCTTCATTTATTTATCTCTCTCTCTCTCTCTATCTCTCTCTCTCTCTCAGATTCTTGATGGAGTAGGAATACGGTGCACTAGCGCTTGTCGATCATTCCAAGTATAAGAATTGGAGGGCGTGCTTCAATTCAGGAGTACGTCTATGGTTCATATCAACTAAAGATCCCATCGAGACAGATTTCTATAACCACCCCATGTAAGTATTGCTCACTTGGTTTCAGAAAGTGTTACAAATGTACATGCACCGATCCCATTCACTTGCCTATGACACACATGTCTTGCAAACAAGAAGACGCACACAACAATCGTTCATGTTCCTTTTAAATTGAGGTATATTGGCAAAAGTATCAATATCAAGGAGTCAAGCAACCAACCCGTCAAGCTCTCTTTGGCACAAGTAGTGGATATTCTACATGCTCTTTAGAGTATATACCATAATACACCCAATGTACCATTCCATACATAGGTTCTTTCTATTGCATCACAAATCAAGTCAATGAAAAATAGCTCGAACTTAAATTCATGTTCAAATTTAACTAAATTGATGGGGTTATAAAGGTAAATTGGTTAAGGCATGAAGTAAAGAGTATGTAACATCTAATAGTCTATACTATATACTAAAACGGAAGCCTCTCACCGTGGTTGTGACACGTGTAACCTTATTGAATAAGATTACATGTGGAGCCTTTATGAAGAGCATCCATCTTTCGACCGCTGTGTGAACGTGACTCTTTCCTTTTATGTGAATGCCCAAAATGGCAACAGGCTGTACTCGGCTAAATCTCAATCATCCCGAACCGGCAGGCTAAGGGACGTGCTCTCTCTCTCTCTCTCTCTCTCTCTCTCTCTCTCTCTCTCTCTCTCTCTCTCTCCAACGTTACAACAGTACTAAAAACAACATTCAACAACCCTACTCATCCATTAAATCACATCGCTCTCTACTCGGAGTGCAACTCCATGCAACTGTTGAGGGAGATGAGCCGATTCTCCTTCTCCTACCATTGACAACTCCTCCTCCCCTACATAAGTAACATAACCCAATCAGACTCGGCATCTTGAGCAGAACTAGGATAGCTATTTGACGAGGCTCTCTCTCTCTCTCTCTCTCTCTCTCTCTCTCTCTCTCTCTCTCTCTCTCTCTCTCTCCATTAGTTTCCATTGCTTCATTACCTCGCGATTGACCTTCGTTGACGCCGCTCCGTTAGCTATCGTCAGTGTGCCGGGGTTGCCGCCCAAAAGATTTTGAGGTCCAACGGGATCCACGGCTTCATAAGTCTAGGTTTTAGATCCATAGATATAGGTTTTTATGATGCTCATGTTCAAGGTTAAGGTTCTCAAGATTTTAGTATACTATATTCTTTGGTTTCCTTTCAGATTTACTTGGTAAGCAGTGATTGCATCAAGCCCTCCGATCCCTCCCAGGAGTGCTTGGATCGAGATCAAATGTTGGTACCGCAGCTCTAATGCTCCTCTTCAACAAAGAGATAGAATGAATTCTTGATTCTCACTTCTTCTTTTTTTGTCAAAAGTTTCGAATTTATAGTAAAAGTTTGGAATATGAAATTCATCGATTCAGATTCTTAAGACGAAAATACAAATCTTTATCAAAATATCTCAACTCAATTTAGACAGAAGAAGCACTCTCATTGAGTCCTACCCCCCTCTGATTGAATTGCTCGGTGAATGAAACGATGGTGGTGACGACAAAGGCGACGACAGACCTAAAAATACTATTCATGCCACACAAAGGTTTTTAGTAATGGGATGGACAATATTTTTTTCTTTTTGGTAAAGTAGATAGAGCTTGACAAATTTTGAGACCTTTAGTATTAATCTCTCTCCGGGCATCGCCCGGGTTTGAGACTAGTATAACACTAAAATAGAGCCCTCTCTCCCGTGTTGTGACACGTGGGCCTTTTTTTAGGAACCAGTATCCTTCTCCTGTGTGTGAACATGATTCTCTCTCTTGAATCCTATTAAAAACCTACTATAAAGATGATAACTACCCATTCAATGGCATTTGATGTTAATTAGAAAAATCATTAGAAAAACCATTTGATGTTAACATGGAGTGAGTGAATCACACTCACTCCAGATTGCACACTTCTTCATATTACTGTGATGTCGTCTGTGCCAAGTAGCGTGCATCAAGTTCATCCGGGCATTGGCCGGGTTTCTTACCCGTTCACAAATAAAAAAGACCCGGGGGCATTGGCCAACTCATGTTAACAGTAGTAACGCTACCACCCAATTTGCGGTATCAGAGCCCCATGATTGATCAGATGTTTGATGAATGAGTGTGGTCAGAGTGGCTCACCGCTGCTCTGGGGGCCCATGATGGAGACGACGGCGTAGGAGAGGCCGCACTCGGCGAGCCTCACGGTCCGCATGAACTGCTCCAGCGCGGCGACGTTGAACTCCCCGTACCGGTCGATCAGCTGCGTCGAGCAGCACTCATCCTCCCCCATCTCCGGCGATTCGGCGAAGGAAGAGCAGGTGAAATGCGGGTGGAAGGACTGCGAGAGCTTCGTCCTCGTTCTTTTCGGTCGATTTCTAGGGTTTTGAGGAGAGGGAGAGGGAGAAGGAGAAGGAGTGTGAAGGAAGAGCGAGCAACAGGAATAAAATTCGTGCTCGACATGGGAGGAGTGAGGGAAGCAGCTGCTTTACTTCGTGCGCACGAAATGATGACGAAAGCAACATGTGCTATGCTTGCCGCCGCTTTGAGACTTGGCGCCACACAAGGCAGTGAAGGCACGGTAAGAATATGCGCTGCTCCGTGAGAAGCTTAGAGTGGATACATCATAATCATAGGGGTGGAAAATGAAAATGGTCGGGTTTTGAGGTCTATCATGTTTGGGCTAAATTATATATCTTTGTCCGAAGAGATTTTTCCAAAATGGCCCCCAACTCTGCCGTCGACCACCTGCTAGCACCTCCTACAGTGTATGCCACCCATCGACCGGCCACCACCCGCCGCCATTGGCGGCGGCCACCACCCCCACCAACCACCGGTTGTCCGCCGCCGTCGCCCCATCGGCCACCACCCACAATAGCCGATGAGGCAGCATGGGTGGTGGTCAACGGCGATGGCGCGCGGTGGGTGGTGGCTGATGGGGCGTCGGCCACCGTGAAATGCTCTGGCGCACATGGGTCATCGCCTTTCACTGTGGGTGGTGTCCTGCAGTGAAAGGCGTCGGTGCCTAACACTGCGGGCGCCAGCGCCTTTCACTACGAGTGGTCCACGACCGACTGCAGCCCACCACCGGTCGTCGTCACCCGCCCGCCGCCGTCGACCACCGGCGAGCACCTCCCGCCGTCGACATCACCCCGTCGGTCGACCACCAACCGCACCGTCGGCGGCGGCCACCACCTCCACCGACCACCGATTGCCCGTCAACCACCACCCACAATGACCGATAGGGAACATGGGTGGTGGCCAACGGCGATGGCGGTGGGTGGTGGCCGATGGGGCATCGACCACCGTGAAATGCTCTGGCGCACATGGGTCATCGTCTTTCACTATGGGTGGTGTCCCGCAGTGAAAGGCGTCGATGCATTCTGCTGCGACCCGCAATGAAAGGCGCCTTCAACTGCAGTCAGTCATGGACCACCAGCAGTGAAAGACATCGGCGCCCGCAATGATAGGCACTGGCACCCGCAGTGATAGGCGCCAGCACCCACAGTTGAAGGCGTCGGCGCCCACCACTGTGGGCGTCAGTGCCTATCACTGTAGGCGTTGACGCCTTTCACTGCGAGCCACAGCAGAATGCATCAGTGCCTTTCACTACGGGACACTACCCACAGTGAAAGGCGATGACCCATGTGCGTCAGAGCATTTCACGGTGGCCGACGCCCCATCGGCCACCACCCACTGCCATCACCACTGGCCACCACCCACGCTGCCCCATCGGCCACCATGGGTGGTGGCCGACGGGGCAGTGGTGGCGGACAACCAGTGATCGGTGAGGGTGGTGGCCGACAACGACCACGGCGGGTGGCGGCCGGCCGACGGGGTAGCGTCGATGGCTGGAGGTGCTCGCCGGTGGTCGACGCGCGGCGGGCAGGCAACAACGGGCGTTGGTGGACTGCAATCGGTCGTGGTACTGGCATCCCTCTAGGATTAATCCCATGGCCCAATCGTGGTCATTGAAATGGGATGCACCACATCTCTTCCTAAAGCGTTAGCGATAGAAAGGGGAGACAGATCGTCAGTGAAGCAGAGTCAAATCCCTTTGAAATTGGGAGTGAAGCCCTTTATAAGCCTCGGGGGTACTTTATTCCAAAATAAAAAAAAAATGGTCAGAAAAGTAATGCAAAAAAGCAAATGGGTCTATTTCCAGCAATACGACAGAGTTGGGGGCCATTCTAGGAAAAACCTCTTGTCCAAATTGATCGAGTTGTCCGAGGAACCCGTAAAGGATTTATCTGTGTTTGGACCATGGAAGTTCATCGGGTTCCTCAGGTTACTCGGATTGCCTAGATTCAATCAATCTAGTCAGTTGGCCGGGTCTAGTTTGAGCAAACATGAAATTGTCATTAAACAATTTCGCCCAAATAATATTGTTTTCCAACTTGCTTAAGCATTAGGCTTCCACAAAAAAATAAAGAATTGGTTTCCAACTTGCTTAAGCAACGAATTTCATACTTTCATAATATCCTCACAATATATATGCTCCTCGGGTTACTCAGGTTGGTCATATTACTGACCATGGTTGTCCAAATTTGAATTCGGGAAAAAAAATTTGATTATGCCCGTCCAAATTCCTAAATATTATTGTCCGTGATTGTCCAAATTCAGAATTTGGTCGAGTTGCTCAGGTTCATCCTGACCAAGTCCCAGCCTTAATACTTCGCTTCCTTTGACAAAAAAAATTTCAGCACATTCTGCGTACCATACAACCGTGGGGCCCACTGCCCCCAGAGCCAATTAACACGCTCTGAGTGCTAGGGGACACTACCTCCATGTGATGTGGTTGCTACCCCTAGGTCTCTTGTGTTGAAGATGTGGCGCCTCCAAAGAAGTCGCACACAACTCCAAGGTTCGTGTGTGAAGGAATGACAGAAGACAACACAAGGGGTGAAAGAGTCGGCCAGGAAGAATCGTGCGCATGACTCCCCAGGTCGACTGGCATCGGTAGAAAAATCAGGCCAGAAAATTGGATATATCGTGCATACAACCTCCCCAGATCGTGCACACAACTTGGTATGGCAACACGCCGGTAAGGCAGTTCGGCTTGCGTTTCTCTTGTGAGATTCCTTCTCTAAGTCAGATACGAACTTATGCCTATAGATAGGTAGTCCTAGGACAAACCTAGGGTATCATGGAGGCACAAGAGCAACCTAAGGGTGAGTGTTTAGTACGTAGTCATCATCAAGGGAAAGGGAAGAGAATCCAATCGAGACCGGAAGGTCTCGGGGGGGGGGGGGGGGGGGGGTTCTTCGGGGTATAGGGTTGCGGGATCTATTCTCTCTAGGGGGTATCTCTTTGTGGGTATAGAGGGATTGGTTAGAGACAAGTGTACTTGTACTCAGGTTTTTTCCATACGGGTAAATCCATTGATCAGACATTACTGGAATTTCTTGGATGTTTTACTTGTGTTTTTCTATTGGCTCGGTCTTGTCGGTGGTTGTTTCTATGCCATATCGTATTCCGCTGCATGAGAGCCTTGGATCTTAACAAATTGGTATTAGAGCTTATTGTTGGGGATTTGGGGGTTCTATTTTGATGGCGTAAAAAAATATAGACCGAGAAAGGGGGCCAAGACGCACACACGGCACGCAATGTGACAAAGAACCAGGGAGCGGTGCCCAAAAAGAAAGCAGAAAGCCCGGGGGAAGGTTGTGGTATAGCACCTCCCTACCCCCCCCCCCCCCCCGAGGCTTGTTGTTACGACGGTCAGTGCCCTAGGCGAAGGGCACGGCAGGGAAAGGCACAGTCCAGTGCTCTCCAGGAGTTTTGGGTCCTTGGAGGAGACTTCGAGGGGAAGGTTCTGGTTGAGCACCTCCTCCCTCGGGGCAGTTCGAGATACCAAAGGTATTGGCCGGGAGGAGGGTGTGGTCTAGGCACCTACTCCCTAGTTCGGTGGATCACGGTAGCAAGTCATGAAGGCACAGTATGTGCGAGTGCCTAGATTAAGGGATTAAGGGGAGCACCTCGATGACACGGGAGTCACTAACGGCATCGTGTTCAGCCACCGACGAGCGGACTGATGTGGATTGCCGACGAGCAGACTAATGTGGGTTGTCGATGAGTGACTAGTAGAGGTGCTGACGGACGCAGTGGTGGCAAGCACGGCCGCGGGCACACCTGCGGTCTAGTAAGGTATGGCTGTCGACGGATGGCGGGCAAAAGACGATGACGGTCATGGTTGCGGCGGACTCAGCCATGAGCACACCTGTGGTGCAGCAAGGTGAGGAAAGAGGTTCGAGCGCTGGCTGATGGGTAACAGGTTGGGAGCGATGGGCGCGGGCAGCGTCGCAGAGCGAATCAAAGGTCGTGGTTTATGGCAGGGTCATCGACGGACAATGGGTGGAGTTTCCATGATCATTACTGTAGTCGGGAGAGTAGCAGCACATGCACAGGTAAAGGCGGCAATGGCGAGAGCATAAGGGGCGAAAAAGTCGGCTAGGAAGAGTCGTACACACGACTCTCCAGGTTGTGTGCACGACTCTCTAGGTCGTGCGCATGATGTCTTAGGTCGTGTGCATGACTAACATCAGTAGAAAAGTCGGGCGAGAAAATAGGATAGATCGTGCGCACGACCTCCCCAGGTCGTGCGCATGACTTGGTATGGCAACACGCTGGTGAGATGGTTCGGCTTGCGTTTTCTATTGGGATTCCTTTTTCAAGTCGGATACGAATATATGCCTATAAATAGGCGGTCCTAGGACGAACCTAGGGTATCATGGAGGCACAAGAGCAACCTAGGGAAGAGTTTAGTAGGTAGCCATCATCAAGGGAGAGGGAAGGGTATCCATTGGAGACCGGAAGGTCTCGGAGATAGTTTTCTTCGATGTTCTTCGGGGTATAGGGCTGCGGGATCTATTCTCTCTAGGGGTATCTCTTTGTGGGTGTATGAGGGATTGGTTAGAGACAAGTGTATTTATACACGGGTAATCGATCATTGTCGGAATTTCTTAGGTGTTTTGCTTGTGTTTTTCTATTGGCTCGGTATTATCGGTGGCCGTCTCTATCGAGATGGTTCTACGATAGATCGTATTCCGCTGTGTGAGGGCCACATATCTCAACATCTTGAATCGCAGTAGGCCCCGCAGTTGTATGGTACCCAGGATGTGCTGAAAATTTTCCATGGCGGCCCTTTGATGAGAGCAATACTTGCCTCCTACCTAGGTGAAGAAGATGCCTGCACCCTGTGATGTGGCAAGTACATATTGGCTTAGATGTGTAAGGCCCACTATACTATTTTTAGTTGTAGGGTGGCCACTATATTCCAAGAGTGATGTTATTTGTACAATGTTCTTGTCGATGGAAATGGTACAAACAACATTACTCATATTCCAATGGAGTAATGCTATTTGAACAAACCGAGGGACACTCCTGATGAAGAGGAGAGCTGGCATCTCCTCTTCAAAATCTTGGAGTTAACCCTCTCTTTTTTAGTTGGCAGGGCTACAAGGATGCGGTCTCTTTGAGATGTGAATAAAAAACTACCAATGATGCGATCTTTTCCATAAATCATGCTCTTGCCATAAAACCACCATGCTCGACATTGCTTTCACCATCTACCCACATCTTCATACATGCTTTCATGATGAGGATGTTGTGAAATCTATATAACAAGGGACGGCGGTTTTGTGCTGACTAGACAAAAAGGAACCAAATGCTGACTATTCAAAACTCTCTCGCAATCACAACCGTTCCCTCTCTTCTTCCCCCGATCTCTCTTTCTCTCTCTTCCCGTATCTCTCTCTTTCTCCCCGTATTTCTCTCTCTTCTCGATTTCTCTCTTTTCCTGATTTTCTCTCTCTCCGTCCATCTCTCTCTCTCTTTCCATCCGTATCTCTCTCTCTCTTCGTCCGTCTCTCTTTCTTTGATCTCTCTCTCTTTCTCTCTCTCTCTCTCTCTCTCTCTCTCTCCGTCTGTCTCTCTCTCTCTCTTCCATCTTTCTCGCTTTCTTTCCGTCTCTCTCTCTCTCTCCACGATCTCATTCTCTCTCTTCGTATCTTTCTCTCTCTTTCTCCGTCTCTCTCTTCCCGAATATCTCTCCCTCTCTTCATCCGTCTCTCTCTCCCTCTCTCTCCGTCCATCTCTCTTTCTCTCTCCGATCTCTCTCGCTCTCTCTTTCCGTCTCTCTCTCTCTCTCTTCCCGATTTTCACTCTCTCTCTCTTTCTCTCTCCGTCCATCTCTCTCTGTGTCTCTCTCTCGTCGCGTCTCCATTCCACTCTCTCTTCGTGTCTCCATTCCTCTCTCTCTCTCTCTCACTCGCGGTCTCTCTCTCCCCCATGATCTCTCTCTCTGTGTGTTTTTTTAAAACCGGACTGGAAGGCGAACCGAAAAGGCATCCAGTTAGGCCCAAATTTGTTCAAACCGGGGGTTCAACCATTTAAACCGCATGAAAATATATTTTTTAAAATACATATATACTAAATTCCTCAATGGCAAGGTTTGATTCCTGGGTTAACATACAAACCGGTTTATTCAAAGACTAAACTGAAACATGTTCCGATCCAAACCGGTTCAACCGCCAGTCTAGTCATACAAATCGGTTTATTCAAAGACTAAATCGAAACATGTTCCAGTTCCAATCAAAACCGGTTGAACCGCACGTCCGGTTCGGTTTCAAAACATTGCTCTCTCCGTCTCTCTCTCTCTCTATCTCCCTGTATCCCTCTCTCTCCTCTGTGATACAAAAATGATGTTATAACCGTGATACCATCTTAGCTGGCATCACGAATCAATCAGAAATGTTGGAGCCAACACCTCTCTTCACAATAGTCGTTTAAATCAGAGAAGTCGACGGGTGCAGTTCGGGTTGAGTGCGATGCATCTATCACGGTAGTTGCCATCGTGTGGCTATGATGCACCCCGAGAGATGCTTAAGTGTTTGTTATTGATCCGTGATGACAACTAAGTGATATCATGGTTATATGAAAAGATTGGGAACCCAAATCTTCTGCTGCTATTCTCTTCCCCATCGTCTGCCCCTGAAGTCATTGTCGTCTGTTGCACCCAAAAACCGATCGGTGCATCGCACTCATCCCAACTGGTTGGCAAAGGGACGATAGTGATCAGGTACAACCTGGAGCATATGGCGGGGGGCCAATCACATCTGTTTCTTTGCCTGCCGGTTCGGACTGAGTGCGATGCACGGGTCAGGTATGGGTGCAACAGACGGCTGTGACTTGGGGGGGCAGACAATGGGGTAGATAAATGGGGCAGAAGTTTGGGTTTGGGGGTTGGGGGGGAAAGGGACTGGGGTTGCCCGCTTCGTGACAATCGGGGGGTGTCTTGCCGCCGAAGGTGGCCCTTTGCATTGCTGATAGGTGTGTTGCCGTCGAAGGCGGCCCACTGCAGTGCCGACAAGCATAGGCATGCACTAGTAACCAACGATCCAAGAAAGACACAACAATCATTTCATTACATATTAACATGATTTATCTAATATATATACACCACGGATACAACTTTCTGGTGACCATACATCATACCTAGACGCTTTGGTCCATCCGACCATCTACTACGCCTCCACACTCTAGTCCATCGCCCGTCAATGTCCGTTGCAACCCAATAGCCAATGCTCCAAGCTGTAACCCATTGACCAATATTTCCACACTCGTCTCCAACACCCTTACAACACAGTAGGTATGTCAACGGTTGAACTCGCCGCTACACCGCCCGTCAACGCTCAATCAGCCACTCGTCGGTAACACATCAACTTGCTCATCGACGACTGAACCAATTGCCCGTCGGTGACAATGTGCCCCATCGAGATGCTACCCCTCGATCCGTCACTCGCATAATGTCATCACGGTACGTACTCGAACTAGCCCTCAGGGAGACTAACCACAAGCTCCCAACTATAACATTATTCCACTGTGATCCGTCAATCTCGGACCATCCCTCAAGGAGACTAACCACAACCCCTCAACTATGACATCTTTTGAAGATCCAATCCATCGATGTTATCAAACCGCCCGAGAGAGAGAGAGAGAGAGAGAGAGAGAGAGAGAGAGAGAGAGAGAGAGAGAGTACGTACAAAGACAACAACCCCCCCCCCCCTGCCTTCTTTGAAGACACAAAACACTCAAACCATCCGCGGGGGACGAGGCACAAAGCAGCAACCCCCTCCCCACTGCCAGTCCAAACTTCTCCCGAGAGCCCATGCCTTTAGCACGTGTCAGCCCATCTACGAGCATTTCACGCTGGCACCCAATAGTCGATGCTCGGGTGCCAACCGTCCTACTACAATGCAAAGGGTCGGGTCCCAGGGCCTTGTGTGCCCTCTGATCACCCTCGTCGACCTCCTGGTCTCCTTTCAGAGTGGTGCAACATCAGCAACACCCCCCACCCCCCCTCTCGAGCCTTTCATTCCACGATAGTAGTCGCTCCATGGCACACCTGGGTGGGGCATGCAGCATGCTTGCAACTACCCCCAGGTTCTTTCACCTCAGTGACTCTCCTCTCAAACGCCCACCCTTCTAGGGTTTCCAATAACTATTGTAGCCACCACACTCAACTCTCCTTGCTCCTCCACTGCCCACCTCCTTTTATAAAGGTTCCAAGCCGGGTTGGTTCGCCCCCAAGCAACAACGCTTGCATGCCAAGCAACAATTAATGCATGTACGCCAAGCAACCCTAACGGGCAGCGCCGAGCATGGGCCGACCTCATGGACTGCCAAGCCCATTAGAAGATGGGGGGCTGTACAGAGGGACTTACAAGTCTTAGGTTCCGGTCGAGGAATGAAATCCCACAAAAACTGGGGAACAAGCAAACATACAAGCCCAACTATGAAAAGTACAGGGGGATGTGCAAAAGAACACAACTTAACACCCTCTTTCTTTTCTAGACATTTCTCTTGTTCATCAGTCTTACATAGACAAAGGGGAGGCATTTGTCAGAAAAGGGAAAGCAACGTACCAAATTATAGATAAAGTCACTCTCTCCATCAGAAACTCTGGTTCACTAATCCCGCTGCTGTACTTGTAATTATTTAGGAGTTTAAACCCTATACCTCCCAACCCCGCTGCTGTACTTGTAACTTCTAAAACGGTCATAACTACATCCGCAATTTGCATAATCAAGAAAACTCATGTAAATAACCAGTCGATGTAGTTTCTTCGTCTATTAATTCTTTTTTTTTAGGGGTAAAAAACGAATAAATAAAATTGGTCCAAAAGTACAGCACACAGCTTACTCAGATTGAGCAAGCAGGGACAAAAGAATCTAGATCCCTAAAGTAGGCAGACCAACACGGTAGCTACCAAAGGTATCTAGATCCAAACCAAGAGTCTAGAGGCGCCAAAAAATATATCACAGGGAACAGAGCAGAGGATAAAGGCAAAAGCTAAAAGAAGATGCTCAGAGAAGTACCTTCGACAAACAATCTATCTCCCCTGCAATCGCCAAACCGCTCGAAAGCACGCTCCAGGAGGCCGGGTAAATCTGGAACTGCCTCACTCGCCTCTAACAGGTTGAGGAACTAGAAGGGCTTGGGCCCTCCAGAAGCTTCAGGTCTAGGAAAAAAAACTGGCACTACATCCCCCGCACACACCACGACGAGGAACTAGAAGGGCTTGGGCCATTCAACCTCTAGATGCAATCATAGCACTACATTCACTACGAGCTCCAGTATGAGGATCTAGAAGGGCATGGGCCCTCCAAAAATACCCATGAGATCCTCCCACATTAATTAACTGCAGATAATATAGCGACCAATTTTTTGGGGTAATAGTGACACGAGTTGTTACAATGATTTTATTGTAGCTGCTATAGTGATTTCATCATTGTTGCTACAGTAAAATCACTGTAGCACTGAGTATCATTTTGTATATTTTGAGTACCATTTGAAATCACTGTAACAACTACAGTGAAATCACTGTAGCAGCTACAATAATTATCGTGGTTGCTACAGATATTTCATCGTGGTTGCTACAGTGAAATCACATTAGCATTGAGTACCATTTTGTATTTCTTTAATACCATTTGAATCACTATAGAGAATTGAGTACAATTTTATATATTTGAGTACCACAATGATCATTGTAGGGAATTGATCCGTATCATTTTGTATATTTAAATACCATTCAAAATCACTATAAGGATTTTAGTAATATTTTGTATAATTGACTATTATTTTCAAAATGTTACTCAATTATATGAAAATGATACCCAGTGCTACAGTGATTTCATTGTAGAGAATTGAGTATCATTTCCATATAATTGAATATTATTTTAAAGAAATGTAGTAACTACAGTGAAATCATTGTAACAATGTAGCAACCACAGTGATTTCACTATAAATGCTACATTATTTTAAAAGGATACTCAATTATATGAAAATGATACTCAGAGCATCTCCAACGGGCTCTTACGATTCTTCCCTGTTCTTCAAAGCTAATAACTGCCACAGAGGTTGGAAATGGAATAGCACTCCAATGGGCTCCTCAATCTTTCCTTATTTTTGTATAAAATGACCAAATCATGACCCAAGAAAACAATCTTTACAAGGGCTGTTCTGGAAAGTAAGAAAGTCAATATATTTTCATTTAATGCAAACGGGGGCCCATTATTCTAAGTTTTCCCTACTTCTCTCACCAACCTTAGGGAGAAGAATAGGAAAAATATCAAAATCAGGAAATTTGGTGGAGCCAGTCGGAGCCCGGCTCCTTATGACAACTTTCTCTATTTCTTTTGGTAAAACAAGGAAGGAAGAAATCTAAAGGAGCCCGTTGGAGATGCTTTCAATGCTACAGTGAGTTCACTATAACAGCCATGGTGAAATCTCTGTAACAGCCACAATGAAATCACTACAACTGCTACATTGATTTCACTATAGCTGCTACAGTGAAATCACTATAACAACTATATATAGTGATGAAAGTTGTCATTTCATAGAGGTCAAGGGCAGTTTTATAGGAAATGACAGTTTTCGTAAAGTTGATAACTTACCCTGACCATATTAGTCCTTTAGTAACCAATTGAGCCGTTGCAATTAATATGATGAATCGTGGATTTGGACTAATAGGATAAAATTGTTGAACCTATCCTTAAATGAAACTATTAAAATTGACTGTATGATTTCCACTTCTTTTATAATATTAACTACTTCCACAAGTGAAACAGAATAACGCCAAAAAAGATCTAACGGCAATTTAATTGTTTAAAATTACTAATCATGTGGAAAATATAATCTGAAAGCCATATATTTATGTCCAATCCAATTCTAGATCTATGGATCTGGTTTGAAATACTTATAATATTGTTGCCTGAATTAAAATCTCTATATTTCAATTTCTTAATGTATAAAGTCACAAAATTAATCATCTACATCGAGGTACAAATCTTCAATCATATTGATTTGATTTTTTATATTCAATAGTCATGAATCCATTATTTTTCACTCTCGAGGTAAAATGTTCTAAAAAAATGAATCAAAATTAGGGATATAGAGCATTAAGTGTTTTCATTGCATGTGTTCATAACTAACTAGTCAGACAAATCCTAGATCAGATGTAGCCCATGGATAATCTAGTCAAGCCAATCTCATTATTTGAAAATCAAATGATTTGGACATTACAAGTATTTGAGTGTCCTTATGATATGCGTTTGCCATAAAAACCATTTCAAATTTGAAGCTTTCTTTCTTACCACATTAAAGCATTAAATTCACTAGGTAAGTATAACATAGCACTATATGACCAAAAAAAAATGCAGTGATCTTTGCAAATAATGCTCAATAAATTACAATGACTTGCACATGATGATGGAGCGAAGTACAAAAGATGAAGGAGAGGATTGTGGGTGATTCGTCTTAAATCCTTTGATCATCTATCCTTTGTGTTGAGATTAAGGGTTGAAGTATGCAATTTTAATTTACAAGTTTTTGGGTGAAGATAGAAGAGGCTTGCGGTGCTTGATCCTTTCAAGCTTTGCGCTTGATTGGCTAACTAGGATTTAGCGGTGCTTTGCTCCTTTGTCTTCGGTTTTCTAGCTTTGACTGGACCTGGAAGCATCCTTTTTTTGGAATTGGAAACTTCGCTACGGGGCTTTGTACGTACATCATGCTCTGAGCTGAGGAAGTTTGAAGTCTGAGTGTCTTCTTCGAAGTCTTCTTGTGTTCTTGAAGTTGTTGAAGCAGAGTTCTGATGTCTAGAGTCTCTTACCTCCCTCTTATTTGTCTCCCCTCTTTATTTATAAGCTAGAAGTGGAGTAGTTATGGGACTGATGTGAAGTTATGCAAGTTTCATAACTACCTAGTGGTTTATGGGAGTGATGGGGAGTTATGCATGTTTCCATAACTAATTGGTGGTTTTTGTAGCTCTCGGAAGAAGTTTTACAACTCCTTGGGTAAACCAGAATCGTCTGTTTGCGACTTGCGATTCATTAAGTGTATATAATCCGATAGCTTTCGGTGACTAGGTGGATCATTTTGGATTGATGTCGACTTAGAATTTTTTTGAGCCTACTTCTTATTCTCTTTTTTTATTTCTTTTCGTCTTTCTCTTTCTTTTTTTCTTTCTTCCTAATTCTTTCTCTTTTTCTTTTCTTTTTTTCCTCTTTTTTTTCCTCTTTCTTTCTAGGCAACCCTGGTTGTTTCTGGGGTCGGTCGGCTCTGATATTGGAGTCGGCCACCCAGCTTACTAGGACCGGCCATACTACATATTGGGGATGGTTTTGGGGACCGAGTCGGGGTTTCTTTCCTTTCCCCTTTTCTTTCTTTATTTTCTTTATTTTTCTTTCTTTCTTCCTTTTTCTTTCCTCCAGACTGACCCTGGTCATCATTGGGGTCGACCGGCCTTAGTACTGAGGCCGGTCATCCTGTACACTGGGGTCGGCCACCCCATTTATTGGAGTCTGCCACCCTATATATGGACTGGGACCGGCCACCCCAGTGTTTGGTGTTGGCCTTGTGCCCAATCATGGCTTCGGGTTATACCTTGAAAGTTTCGAATCTTTACCCAAACTGCCCCCTCAAGGATGAGCGATCGAATCGAAGGTGAGCGTAGCTCATACTTGACACTGTCGATCGATTTTTCATTTAAAGGATATCATAGTCGGGTGCCCTTATTATTTATTTGAGTTAAACGATATAAGAGGTGTTTATATATGAGTTGGTTATGGTAACCATGCCAAGGGATTCTTGGCCGATGCTTTGCTTTGGATTTCCACTAGTTGGTCGGCCCCGGTCAATGGGTCCGGCGCACATCACAATCGTATGTAGTCAGCTAGAGTATGACTCATTATGGGCCGCCTGACATTGTGGGTCACGGGCCCACTGATCGGGGCCGACCGACTGGAGAAGATCTGATCGAACTTGTGGTTTTGCAAGCATGGCCACATCAGCAAGTAAAGATATAGTTGTTAAGGTACGTTTTGAATCATGACCATAGGGTTGGTTAATATGGTTCTACCACTAGATTATAACTTTGATTACCAAGAAACACAGTCTTTATTGTGATTTAGGAAAACTAAACATCATTAGGAAAGCTTAAGTAATGTGGGAAAGGTTATTACATCTCACACACAGAAGAAGTGTACGTCTCTCAATGGCCATAGAAAGCCTTGTACTCACTCCACAGTTGGTCCACCGTCTTGCCCAGCAGCTGCACGAAGAGCTGGTCGGTGTACCCATCTCGCATCCCACCGTTGAGACGGGCCACGAACGACCCATCTCCGAGCCCATTGCAGTAGTCGAGGAATCGGGCGGTCACAGAGTACCCTGTTGGAAATCTAATCGTTCTAAACTAGCAAATTTAGGATTTAATCAAATTCTTAATATTAAAATTGATTAGCAAATGTTATTTTCGCAAGCAAGAACAAGTCACAAATTTCTTTTAGAAATTGTTTGCCAAGGCAGAGCGGGTTCTATGGAACCGTCATTCACCTTGCCGAACTTTTCTAAAAGGGAGAAATAATCTATCTAAAATAATCTAATTATTTAGATTTCTCTATTAGATGCAAGTCAATTATTTTAGATCTAATATTAGGACAGAATAAGAGTGAGAAACTCTGGCCTGTGGTCGAAGCGTGCTAGGCACTGTCCCAAGAATCTTATTGCCCCCCTCGTGCGGGTCTCGTGGCAATTGTTCTCGGAGATACGGCGACCCCGGTCAGGCGACCTCCTTCTCGTCGGCACGACTCCAAGAAGGCTTTGCGAACCTCGTAGACTTTCAGGAACCCAGCGACTCGATGACGACTTCTCGAGGCCGGGAGGCAGCACCGCAGCAAAGCTTTGGTCCGAGAGAGGGAGTCTCTTCGGAGCAAAGGGGCAGCACAACAACACCACGACCGAGAGAATGGGAGAGAGAGAGACAGTAAGCAGGGATGAATTCCGAAATTCGGACTGTGTCAATCCCATAGCTGCACCGGGCCTTATATAGGCCTCGGGCTGTTAATGGGAGGCTGAAAGAGGGGAGAGGTTAATGGGCTGCGATTAAGCCCATTAACCTCGCACGTTACAGCTCGCAGCGAGCCTGTATGTAACGGCTAGCATGCAGCGCTTCTCGCGTAACGGCTAGTGTCCCAAATGGTAAATAATAAATAGTGGAGGACTTAAAAGCAAAAAGTAAAAATAGGGCAGGTGCGGACCAGCCCATTTCGGAGGTGCTATCGTGTCCGGGTCCGCGGGCGCACACACACGCGCCGCCCAGCCCATGCCCATGCCCAAGCCCAAGCCCGGCCCGGCCCGGCTCGGCTCGGCACACACACGCGCGCGCGTGTGTGGGCTAGTGGAGCCCCTCCTCTAGTGTGATGACTAGTGGGGGGAAGTGGGGAATCCTATTTAAGTTGGTAGGGGATTTTTCCCCTTACCGATATGGGACTAAAAGCCCATTCCTTTGTGTGGTTTTAAAACACACACCCAACAATCCCCCACATGTGTTTAAAACCACTAAATATTAAATAATTTAAAAAAAAATTCAAAATATAAAGTAAAAGGACTTTGCTGGATTCCTTATACTACGCAGTAGGTGTAGGTACCTTCCGGTTTGAACCTCCACTTAGTACAGTTGTATACATCCGTGAGGACTTGGTGGACTACGCCTTGAACCAGTCTCATTTATCGGGTTTCTACAAGTAGTACACGTAGTACAGTTTTCGATGGTTCTAAGCGGGTTGCGCTATTAATGGCCTTGCGCAGATATCTTTTCTTGTATGTTTCTAGGGAGCAGCCCTGGTCCCAGAGTTGCGGCCTCACAACGACATACATATAGGTAAGTCCTAATAGGGGTGTGAGCAAGGCGACACCCCGCCTCATGGGTCTTGGACTTATTAAGAGTTGTAAACTCATCCTACCCCTTGCTTTTAATAAGCACTGACGTCATAGGGACGGGAGCATTATTCAGTGCTCCTCATTTTCAATCACTACTACAGTTTGTTTCTACCCATTGAACCTCCGTGAGGTTGGGTTCCCACTGCGGTGATTTTTCTTATGGGCTTAATCCCATCCCCCTCGACGATTCTAAGACCACTGTCCTAGATAAGCCCTTAGTTAGATGATCCGCCAAATTCTTTTCGGATCTAACAAAGTCTAGGGCAATTATTTGATTTTTCATCTTATATCTGAGAGATCTATGTCTCACTTTCAGATGTCGATTTATTTTTACATCAGCGTTTTCTTGATTACATTTATCAATAGCTGATCGACAATCACAATGGATAGATATAGCCGGTAAAGGCTTTTCTATCAATGGGATCTCATATAGGAGATCTCGAAGCCATTCTGCTTCTGTGCTAGTGGTATCTAGCGCTATCATTTCTGATTCCATAGTACTCCTAGCTATAACAGTTTGTTTGGTGGATTTCCAAGATATGGCTCCACCTCCTAGTAGGAATACATATCCGGTTGTGGACTTAATATCTATTGAGTCACTAATCCAGTTAGCATCAGAGTATCCCTCTAATACAGCTGGATATCCACTATAGTGGAGACCGTATGATATGGTTCCCTTAAGATATCTAAAAATTCTTTCTAACGCATTCCAATGGGACAAATTTGGGTTAGACGTATAACGACTAAGTCTATTTACCGCGTAAGCGATATCGGGTCGAGTATAGTTTGCTAGAAAACCTAGCGATCCTATGATTTGAGCATACTCGCTCTGTAGTCTAGGAAGTCCAGTATTCTTTGTTAGATGGGTATTTGGATCATATGGTGTGGATACAGGTTGGCAATCGGGGTCGTAAAATTTCCTAAGGATTTTCTCGACATAGTGGGATTGAGATAACACTAAACCATTGTCCTTCCTAATGATCTTAGTGTTCAAAATAACGTCGGCTTGTCCTAAATCTTTCATGTCAAAGTTTTGGGACAAAAAATGTTTGATGTCATTTATGATTTGTATGTTTGAACCGAATATCAGAATATCGTCAACATACAAACATAAAATGACAATATTATTACCATCTACTTTATGGTATACACATTCATCCGTTGTGTTGATATCAAATCCATAGGATAAGATAACTTCATCGAATTTCATGTGCCATTGTTTTGGGGCTTGTTTAAGACCATAGAGGGATCGAATTAACTTACACACCTTTCCCTCTTGTCCAGGTGCAGTAAATCCCTCGGGTTGGTCCATGTATATTTCCTCATTAAGATCGCCATTCAAGAAAGCAGTCTTAACATCCATTTGATGTATGACTAGCTTATAGATTGAAGCTAAGGCGATGAGGATCCTAATCGTGGTTATCCTAGCGACAGGTGAGTAGACATCAAAGTAGTCTACCCCAGGTTTTTGGGTAAAGCCCTTGGCTACAAGTCGTGCCTTAAATTTATCTATGGTACCGTCGGGTCTAAGCTTTTTCTTAAACACCCATTTACATCCTATGGTTTTACAACCAGGAGGTAAATTGGTGAGTTCCCAGGTATGGTTTTGAAGTATAGATTGGATCTCGTTATCTATGGCTTCTTTCCAAAAAGGTGAGTCTATGGACTTCATTGCATCTGTATAGGTGGAGGGGGAGTTCTCCACCATAAGTGCATAGAAGTCATCAAAGACTTTCTCTACACGGGCACGTTTACTCCTCCTAGGTTCGGTTTGGGTTACCGGTTCAGTCTGGTCTTCAGGTTCTAATTGGACTTCAGGTTCGATCTGAGTCACCTGATTAGAACTGGAGGCCTGGTTATTGGTATTAATCCTAGTGTTGATCCTAGTCTTATAAGGAAAGATGTTTTCAAAGTATGAAGCATCTCTTGCTTCGATTATGGTGTTATTGGCTATTTCGCTTATTTCAGAGTTAAACACTAAAAAACGATTAGCGTTACTGTCTGAAGCGTAGCCAATAAAGATGGCATCTACAGTCTTAGGTCCTATCTTCTTCCTTTTGTTATCGGGGATTTTTACCTTAGCTAGGCACCCCCACACTTTTAGGTATTCTAAGTTAGGTTTCCTGTGTTTCCATACTTCGTATGGGGTCAAGTCATTATGTTTGAACGGAATGCGGTTAAGGATAAAACAAGCCGTCATTAGGGCTTCCCCCCACAAGTTCTCTGGCGCTCCAGAGCTTAGTAACATAGAATTAACCATGTTCATTAGGGTTCTGTTTTTCCTTTCCGCTACACCGTTGGATTGGGGAGTGTAAGGAGCTGTGACTTCATGGAGTATTCCATAGTCATCACAGTACTCACTTAACTCATTTGAGGTGTACTCCCCTCCTCGGTCTGATCTAAGGATCTTAATGGTTTCGTCTAATTGGTTTTCAACCAGAGCTTTGTAAATTTTAAATTTACTAAGCACTTCATCCTTAGTTTTAATAAGGTATAGGTGGCAATATTTTGAAGCGTCATCTATGAACGTTACAAAATATCTATTGCCACCTCTCGAGGTTCTCCCAGAATCACAGACATCGCTGTGAATTAATTCAAGTATATGGGAGTCTCGATCGATAGTTTTAAAAGATTTCTTAGGTTGTTTGGCTTCTACGCATATCTCGCACTTGTCGAGATTCCTAGTATCGGATTTGGGAATGATATTTAAGGTCATGAGTTTCTTAATTGAATTATAATTTACATGACCTAGTCTTTGGTGCCAAGTGACCGAAGACTCAACATTTAAAATAGTAGAAGAAGGATTGAATACATTCAATTTAAACAAACCATTACAAAGAAATCCTTTTCCAATAAAATTCATTCCTTTAGTTATTACAACCTTATTGGACTCAAATACAAGCTTATAGCCCTGTTGGACTAATAAGGACCCACTAATTAAATTCCTCCTAATCTCTGGAACGTGGTGGACTCCGCGCAGGGTCAGGGTCTTCTCCGACGTCAGCTTCAGGTCGATTCGTCCTATCCCTAGCACACGAGCCTCAGCATTGTTCCCCATGCTTACAGCTCCTCCACCTGAGACCTGATAGGTGGAAAACAAAGATTGATCAGAGCAAACATGAATGTTAGCTCCTGTGTCAATCCACCAATCAAATGCTTGAAAGGTCATGTTAACTTCAGGGGTGAAGAGAACAGACCTGAAAGCGGTCCCAGAAGAGCCAGCTCCAGAGGTCACCATGTTGACTTGGGAGCCGGGTGGCGTTGGACCATTTCTTCTTGGATTTGGAGGTGGTGCTGTCTTCTTGTAGAAGCATTGGTTGGCCATGTGATTGGTCCGACCGCAGACGTAGCAGCAACGCACTCCTTCCTTCTTTTGGTCCTTGGGATGGTTTGGGTTATGGTTGCTATGGTATGGCTTCTTGGTATATGGCTTAGGTTTAGGGTGGAAGGGTTTCTTCTGGAACTTATGTCTAGGTTTTTGGAATGGTTTAGACGATTGACCCTCTACGTTGTTGACCTTGGGTTTGGATTCAGAGGATCCCTTTTCCCTGAGCCTATGTTGCTCCTCAATTCTAATAGAGTTTAGAACTTGAGTTAGGGTTAGGTCACCTTGGGTATGACTTAGGTGTTTAGAAAACTCGGACCAAGAAGCAGGTAGTTTATCTATAAGGCAGGCTATTTGGAAGGTTTCATCAAGAGTGGAACCATTCGTTTTTAGGTGTTGGACTAGGTTTTCAAACTCATGAATCTGATCATTCATGGGTTTGGAGTCTACCATTTTGAAGCTGTTGAAGTCAGACGCTTTGAAGCGTTTTACTCCAGCATCATCTAGGCCATACTTACGCTCTAGGGTATCCCATAGGTCCTTAGGGTTTTGAATGGTATAATAGATATCGTATAATCTATCAGATAAGGCCCCTAGGATCCTATGAAGGCCATGGTAGTTGATTTCTTCTGGGGTCCTAGTGGGAATGCCAGAAGTGGATTCAGGTTCAGGTTGTGAAGTGGAGGCTCGGGTGCGACGAGTTTGGCTAGACCCGTTGGATACTCCTGGTGCGGTTTCACCTATGGCTGACAGTAACCCAAGTGTGGTTAGCCAGAATCGCATCTGGTTTTGCCACCTCTTGAAGTTAGACCCGTCAAACTTCTCGGGTTTAGCACTAAGGGTTTCACGGTTTGGTGAGGCCATATCGGACCAAAATTAGGAGTTAAAATCTGTGGATTGAAAAACAAGTTTTGTCAATTTTAAAGTACACCTAGATAGATTCGACTTTTAGAAGTCCAAATGAAACTTCCAAATCCTAACGGCCAGATGGGCTCCAGGTAGGAGGTGGAGCACTAGGCTCGCTCAAATACCAAGCTACCTTGGGCAATTTAATGCCGGTTTGACAAGCCTTTCTAGACACCGTAGGCAGTGGAATATTTCAATGACGACTTTTAGTCTTTTCTATAATCTATGCTTCTAATTTACTTTTGTAGAAAATAGTTTTGTAATTAGTAGCAACTAATAGGTAGCACGAAATAAAGACTAATAGATGATCACGTAGGCTAACTTAGTGAGCACGTTGCAAAGAAAATAACTTATGAACGATTAAATTACAATAAGATTCTTGGATTGTTGGAAATCTAATCGTTCTAAACTAGCAAATTTAGGATTTAATCAAATTCTTAATATTAAAATTGATTAGCAAATGTTATTTTCGCAAGCAAGAACAAGTCACAAATTTCTTTTAGAAATTGTTTGCCAAGGCAGAGCGGGTTCTATGGAACCGTCATTCACCTTGCCGAACTTTTCTAAAAGGGAGAAATAATCTATCTAAAATAATCTAATTATTTAGATTTCTCTATTAGATGCAAGTCAATTATTTTAGATCTAATATTAGGACAGAATAAGAGTGAGAAACTCTGGCCTGTGGTCGAAGCGTGCTAGGCACTGTCCCAAGAATCTTATTGCCCCCCTCGTGCGGGTCTCGTGGCAATTGTTCTCGGAGATACGGCGACCCCGGTCAGGCGACCTCCTTCTCGTCGGCACGACTCCAAGAAGGCTTTGCGAACCTCGTAGACTTTCAGGAACCCAGCGACTCGATGACGACTTCTCGAGGCCGGGAGGCAGCACCGCAGCAAAGCTTTGGTCCGAGAGAGGGAGTCTCTTCGGAGCAAAGGGGCAGCACAACAACACCACGACCGAGAGAATGGGAGAGAGAGAGACAGTAAGCAGGGATGAATTCCGAAATTCGGACTGTGTCAATCCCATAGCTGCACCGGGCCTTATATAGGCCTCGGGCTGTTAATGGGAGGCTGAAAGAGGGGAGAGGTTAATGGGCTGCGATTAAGCCCATTAACCTCGCACGTTACAGCTCGCAGCGAGCCTGTATGTAACGGCTAGCATGCAGCGCTTCTCGCGTAACGGCTAGTGTCCCAAATGGTAAATAATAAATAGTGGAGGACTTAAAAGCAAAAAGTAAAAATAGGGCAGGTGCGGACCAGCCCATTTCGGAGGTGCTATCGTGTCCGGGTCCGCGGGCGCACACACACGCGCCGCCCAGCCCATGCCCGGCCCGGCCCGGCTCGGCACACACACGCGCGCGCGTGTGTGGGCTAGTGGAGCCCCTCCTCTAGTGTGATGACTAGTGGGGGGAAGTGGGGAATCCTATTTAAGTTGGTAGGGGATTTTTCCCCTTACCGATATGGGACTAAAAGCCCATTCCTTTGTGTGGTTTTAAAACACACACCCAACATACCCCTGGTCCCACCTGTCTCCCTCGCCGGGCTGAACCCAGCCCGCCGCCGGGAGCCCGGCCTTCAACCTCACGTAGTCCGCTATCCCTTCGATCAGGCCGCCGGGGGTCGCGCCGCTGCCGTTCCACTGCCACACGTGGGTCATCTCGTGGTAGATCACCCCGTCGAACTCGGTCCTCACGTCGCCTTGGTACCCCGCGAGGTAGGCGGCGCTCAGGTGGATCTGGTTGTCGGCGGTGTAGGCCACCCCGCCAATTTCCTCGACGATCAGGGAGACGCTTCCGACGTTCTTTCTATCGCTCTCGGCTTGTTGGAAGGTCGTCCATATGAAGGACGAGGCGTCGCCCATCACCTGCTTGCCGTGGTCGAGCCCGATCTCTTGGTCGAACCGGTTGCCACCGGCGGTTCCAGGTGCGTTGTTTGTAGCTTGGTAATCAACCGCTCCGGCTCCTTGCATGGCGACTGCTGTCGCCATGAGAAGAGAGACCATCAACGTGAGTTGTTCCATGTGGTACTCTCTCTCTCTCTCTCTCTCTCTCTCTCTCTTCTCTTTCTCTCTCTAGCTCTGTGTGTCTGTGTAACAATGGGAGGATCGTGTTCTCTATATATCTACTCAACGAGACTATTCTAAAGACTTTTCATTGCGAGTCCGTTCTACAGACTTATCCTTTGCAGCTGGTTAGGTTGCATTGACTTCGTCAACGTAGACGGAAGCTGCCTAAAGGACCGAGAAAAATTGTGTGGTCTAGTTTCCAGAACTGGCACTTCGGGCACGTTATGCTGTTGGAGTTGATACTACACCGAACAGATCCGATCCGTGGAGCAGGGACCTCAGGCAAAAACCCATTGTACGTCATGGACCCTAGACACATTAACCACTACATTAGGGGTAAGCATGTGAATCCGGACAAAAGTTCATTAGCATGTGG
Organism: Chamaelirium japonicum; assembly: GCA_947650365.1. NCBI lineage: Eukaryota > Viridiplantae > Streptophyta > Magnoliopsida > Liliales > Melanthiaceae > Chamaelirium > Chamaelirium japonicum. The sequence goes on from OX393557.1 coordinate 12,280,020, forward strand.
AGATCGATGAACTAGAGGGGGGGGGGGGGGGGGGGATTTTGGTCCCTCCACACACCCCCTTAGGTGAACTCGTGTCTCCCTCCGAGTTCTCTCCTTTGTAGATACTGAGGCTCTCTTCGAGCCAAGGACCCTCTGATGCTCAAGTCAGTTGAGACCCTCAGGGGAGAAGAAAGGTAGGAGCAGTAGTGCAATGTAGTGTTGTCTTCTAGCACATCATAACATTGCATCACACACCTAGCCATCAGTGAGAGAGTGTGTTCTTATACTTCTCTACCATCTTCAATGGTTGGTAGCTCTGTTGTCGTTAGCTCTACTGGTCCATCAGGATCACGTGAGGGTGATCAAAATCACTGGACTGTGCCAGGCTATTTTGATCTGTTATCCCTAAGTACAACAGAGCATGTAGGAAGATGGTCTGGATGGCATAAGTGTGCATGTCCATCATGTACCGCTATCTCCTAATACACGGGAAGGTTTGACTAGCAGGGGTCGTTCAACGCCTCATGGCAAACCATCCTCGTAGAGAGAGGAAGAGGTCAACCCCTTCCCTTAAGGCTTGCCTGGTGGTGCTAAGGCCACGTACGCTCGGATTAGCCGAGTATCCGGGGTGTCGGGCCCGCAGCCTACTAGGGCTAACCGAGTGGTCAGGTGGCTTGGGTTAGCCGAGTAGTAGGGGCGCAAGGCCTGCTGCCTACTCGGGCTAACCGAGTGGTTTGGTTGCTTGGGTAGCCGAGTAGCCAGGGCACAGAGCCCACAACCTAGTTGGGGTAACCGAGTGGTCCGGTTGCACGGGTTAGCCGAGTAATCAGGGCAAAGAAACCTGCAACCTACTCGGGCTAACCGAGTATTCAGGTCGCTAGGGTTAGCCTAGTAGCTGGGGCGCGTGCAAGGTCCTGCAGTCTACTCGGGCTAGCCGTGGCTCCCCCTTAACTATTTTTTTTAAAAATTTATATAGTAAATGTTTTGAATATTAGCATAAAAAAAATTTTGATTCATACTTTGCCCCCCCCAAATGAAATTATTATATTTTGGCCTCTTCCAATATAAAATCCTGGTTCCGTCCCTAGGCGAGACCTTCCACCTAATCTCTCTGCGGCCATGTGTCCATGGCCAATTGGGTAACGGAAATACCCACTTACATTAGCCCCCTCACGGCCGGTTGTTGTGTGACAACTGGTCGGGATGCAACGGTGCGGGCAGAGGGCATCTGACGGCCGTGAGGCATCCCTTCAGATAGGTTTGATGGTGTTTGACATAGACCCTTACCCTTTTATTAGCAAAAATAATTACAAATCCCGAAAATAAGAGCTACAAGATTAATCCCAAAAAATAAAGGGTTATTTTGACTTTGCCCCCCAAATTTTGCCTTGAATTAGAGTTTACCCTCCATCTTTTCATTAATTAGACTTTACCCCCCAAAACTAACTATTCCGTAAAGTTTGGGGGGCAAAGTCAAAAACCCAAAAAGAAAACTTCGTCCCGCCAAGTTTCCTTGGAGACCGTTCTACAGACTTTTCCTTTGTAGCCGGTTACGTTGCATTGACTTCGTCAGTATTTGCATTGAGTTAGTCAACGTAGACGGAAGCTGCCTAACAATGTGGCTGAGGGAAACTGTGTGGTCTATGTTCTAGAACTGGCATGTCGAGCACGCTATGCTGTGGGTCTATTAACAATGGGAGGATCTTGTACCTAGGGGTGGCAATGGGTCGTGTCGGGTCGGGTTCTGGATCGTGTCCAAAACTCTCAGATCCGGACCGGATCTGTTTAACTAATCGTGTCTAGACCATAAACCCGTTTATAAACAATAGACCCATTAGACCCGTTTACCACACGGATCTATTCAGTTGACCCGATCCGACTCGATAAAACGCACTGATACTATATTATCCTATATACTACAATATCTGATTGTGGGTAGACCTGACCCGACCCAATCCGACACGACCCGTTGAATTTTGAACAGGTCTTTTCAGGTCTACCATGTCTAGATCCTAAACCTGGACCCGACCCATTTATTAAATAGATTAATCGTGTCAATCCGTTTACGACCTGAACCCGTTTAACCCAAACCCAGATCCTTTAATTTCGTGCCGGGTCCATAATTGTCAACTCTATTTGTACTATATATAATAAGGTAATAAGGAACACGGTGCTTCCGACCAGTGGCGGCTCGAGAAATTTTTATCAATGGAATCAAAAATTACATTTAAAACTATTTTTCACGTGACATCATGAATTAGCGATCAGTGAATCAATGGAGTGGGTCAAACCAACATTCAAAACTAAATAAATTATAATAAAAATAAAATTGTAATATATATTTTGATAGATTTGAGTAGGTGCTCACCCATATGTAGCACCTAGCACCGCCCATACTCTCGACTAGCCAACATCCTAGTCCTCCTATCAATTTGGGTGCCACATGACACATTTTAATTATATTTTTTTTTAGGATTATTTTGACTTTGCACCCCAACTTTTGCCATGAATTAGACTTTACCCCCATATTTTCATAAATTAAACTTTACCCCCAAAACTTACTGTTCCGTCAACTCACCCCCAAATCTTTATTTCTTTTCCGTCAGCTCACCCTTTCTCTTAGATGGTGAGCTGATGGAAAAGTTAGTTTTGGGGGGTAAAGTCTAATTAATAAAAATATGGAGGACAAAGTCCAATTCAAGGCAAAATTTGAGAGGCGGAGTTAAAATAATTATTTTTTTATGGATAGTCAATCCATTCTACTTACATCAAGATTTTTAAAAAAAAAAATTAAAACAACCCGATCAACGGTCGACAAATTTAACTGTAGCGGACAAATATCCCTTGCTATGGTTAATTTAAAAATACCACTTGACATTTTTTTTTTTAAATTTTTTTTCATTCTCATTGTTAGGAGAGGCGTACAACTCCTAATCCGAATTAAAAAATACCATGTGGCACCCAAATTAAATAGAGGACTAGCATACTAGTTAGTCGAGAGGACCGTATTTCCTATTCCCATAGATTAACCACTCAACGAGACTGTTCTACAGACTTTTCTTTGCGAGTTCGTTCTACAGACTTTTCCTTTGTAGTGGTTAGGTTGCATTAACTTCGTCAACGTAGAGGGAAGCTGACAGAAAAATTGTGTGGTGTAGGTTCTAGAACTATGTCGGGCACGTTATGCTGTTGGATTAGATATTGCACCGAACAGATCCGATCCGTGGAGCAGGGACCTCAGGCTAAATACCGGTACTTTTTATCAAACCGATTTGTTTTGAGGGACCTTTGACACATTAACCCCTATATTAGGAGTAATCATGTGAATCCGGACAAAAAATCGTTTGCATGTGCAGCTGGATGAAGTGGGGAGATCTCATGGTTAGGCCTCGAGGCAACAAATAGATTGACTCTCAAATACCCTTGTTCGACTACAGGGAACTGCAGTTGATTTGACTATGTAAAACTTTGATTTTACTTGAAGATTAAAATGTTATTTTGCTAAATTAATTCATAAGGATTTTATAGAAGACATTATAGTAAATTCCTAAGGATACCAAGATTTGCTCTCTTTATCTTCCGTTCACAAGCGAGAAAAACCCCACCCGGCCATCACACTCACCACCACTACAACTGAACATGTCTTTTTCGGCGGCATAAGCGGCGACCGAGGTTTACCCAGCCGAAAACAACACCAAATGCGGTGGAGCTTTCCTGGCGCCGCAAAAGTAGATCAAATGTGACGATCGAGATCTATCGCAATGGAAACGGCACCAAATGCGACGATTGAGCTCTATCTTGCCGGAAACAACACCAACTGTAGCGAATCCTTCCCGTTGCCGCAAAAAGTGAGATCAAATACGGCAAAGCCTTTCCGGTGCGACAAAATGTGAGAATAAATGTGGCGGCTGCGGTCTATTCCGTCGGAAATGGCCCCAAATGCGGTGGTTACTTATTGGATATGATTTTATTGGATTTGAAGGATATGATTTTATTGGATATGAAGTTATATATTGTGGTTCATTAATTAATTTTAAAAGGATATGATTTTATTGGATTTGAAGTTATATATTGTGGTTCATTAATTAATTTTGAACCGCCGGATTGAAGACCCATACATGCTTTAATTTGTGACCGTCGATACACATTGACTGTGTTTTGGGTTTAGTCCCACATCGTCTAGCAGCAGAGAAGAAGTTTTATTTATATACATCCATTAACATATTGCTACCAAGCGCAAATCAAACGAGCCAGGTGGATGTGCGGGCTAAGTTCGGGTTGGTTCGAGGGTATATACATAGTTGGGTGGGTGTGGTTCACGAAATCAATCAAGCGGCCAAAGCTGCTGCGGTCTGATACGGACCCGGCATCAAGGCCGGTGAATTGCACTCAACCTCAAATATCATGCAAGTGAACGGATGTGATCCAGTCTTGGCTTCAACCTATCTGATATATTAAAACCAAATTAAACTAAATCACAACCGTCCGTCACATACAACCCCCCCTACTGAATCGCACTCAGAATCAAATGGCATATAAAAGAACCTTTGTGATTCCACTTTGGGTTCAATTACAACCATCCTTTACACGCAACTTGGTCGGTGAATTGCACTCAACCTCAGATATCATGCAAGTGAACGGATGTGATCCAGTCTTGGCTTCAACCTATCTGATCGGTCTATAAGATAGCCCAACTTTTTATAGGAAAGATAGAATATGCTTAAATTAAGATTTTTTTTTTCATGGTTAGGGTGTATATAAATTCCAAAAGGATATATCTTTTGCCGGTGATAACTTGAAAGACCAAACAATTGTACAATTTTTTTAGGGAAATTTTATTCATACCCCAAAAATCTGTACTTAGCCCCCATTTCCAACAAACTTGAACACACCCCATTTTTTTTTTTTCATACCCCTTTCCTATCCCAAAAATATCCTTCGCCTTTACACCCCACCTTCAATACACCCCAGTTAAATAACCTGCTCCAACTTGATTATACCCCCAATCAAACACATACCCCCTTAAATATACCCCAATTATATGCACTCTTGAATACACCCCACTCTTAAATAAACCCCATGCAGTTGGCTGGTACTTGAAGGCATAAGGGCGGGCCAACCTGAACCGGAACCCAACCCGAGTCCAACCTAGGGGTGGCAATGGGTCGTGTCGTGTCGGGTTCGTGTCGTGTCCAAAACCCCTAGACCTGGACCCGACCCGTTTAACTAATCGTGTCTAGATCCTAAACCCGTACCCGACCCACTAATAAACGGGTAGACCCGTTAAGACCCGGTATGACCCGTTTACCACTCGGGTCTATTCAGTTGACCCGATCCGACCCAATCCGACTCGACCTGAAAGACCCTGTAAACACACAAATTGAGTCTAACCCGGACCCGACTCGCATGCGCCAATTCGGAGGCAAACCCGGCACGCACTCCGACGCGGACCCAACTCGCATGCACCAAGTTGGAGGCGAACCCGACACACTCTCCAACCCGGACCCGACTTGCATGCACCATTGCGGAGGCAAACTCGAAGCGCACTCGGACCCGACTCGCATGCACCTATGCGGAGGCAAACCCGACGCGCACTCAGACCCGACTCGCATGCACCTATGCGGAGGCAAACCCGACACGCACTCGAACCCGGACCCGACTCGCATGCGCCGACTCGGAATCAAACCCAACACGCACTCGGACCTGGACCCGACTCGCGCCCAACAAGGGGCCGAGTGGGCCCATCCTCAAGTGGGGCCCACCCGGCCCCCTACTAGAGACCGAACCCCTCATGGGGTGGCCGGGCATACAAGAAAAGAAAGAAAAGGAAAGAAAAGGAAAGAAAAGAAAGAAAGAAAGAAAAGGAAAGGAAAGAAAAGAAAAGAAAAGAAAAGAAAGGAAAGAAAAGAAAAGGAAAGAAAAGAAGGAAAAAAGGAAACAAATACCGTCATGCGCAGGGGGAGGTTGCGTATGACGTCTATGTGAGTGTGGATCTGCGCCGATTCCTCGATCCGACGGACAAGAAACGAAGCCGGGTCGTCATCGACTTTATGTGCAAGATGTTGGAAATAAATCCATGGCAGAGGCCCGCAGCGGAAGCAAAGTGAAGGTCCGAGGACCGAGAGTGGTGTGCGTTACATATCAAATTTTCATCGAAACGATCTACATATGCGTGTATGAAACTAGCATGGCAACTACGCGAACCCCTAACTACGATCTAACGCAAAAGAACAATCTAGCATGTATGCATGTTCTAATTATGTTAGATCTACTTGTTAGAGATCATATCTGCGTGCGGAATCTTTCACCGCGACAAATTTCTTCTTTGTCGATGGAGACGGGCTACGGATCTGCTCGACATAGCTACGGTGCGACGGACATAACTTTCTGCTCCGAAGTCCGATTGGTCTGAAATTTGGACTGCAGGTAGCCAACTTCGATACGCAACTTTTGCAACAAGTTTCACGTAGTTTGGACTTCTGTAGCTCCCGGAATAACAGAAACAACACTGATTTTCTGTGCAGATTCTGGACAGCAAAAGGTTACGGGAGACGCCTTCTAGTTCACCCGATCTCACACGATGCACGGCACCTCGTCGATGGATCTCTGAGTGCCTCCATACGACGAGCCTTCTTCTTCTACGAAACACCACGTGAGGAAGACGAGTCGCCATCCAATGGCGCAAGCGAGGGAGAGAGAGACGAGAGATGAGATGCGAAGAGATGAGAGGGGGTGGCTAGGGTTTCCCCCATGGCTTGGGCCGGCCCTAGGGCTTGCATGGCTCATTAATTTCGTCCCCCCAACTCTCCCTATGCCTTATATAGGGCCGGCCTTATCCTTACGGATAAGCCTAGCGGATAGGATTGACTGATTCAAACCTCTCCCTATATATCTCTTCTTTTATCTCTATCTTTTCCTTGTTTTCGAAAACGGTCAAAACCAGCCCGTTTTCTGCGGCTCTTGACCGACCCTTTCATCGGAGGCAACAACCTCCTGAAACTAATAGAGCCGGCCTTGACCAGTCTCTCAACACTCAGGGCCGGCCCCCTTAGTGCATAGTGACGCATGGTATGACCAAAACGCCCTTATGTCAATAGTTGGTCGTTCCTCGTGTACGAGACTTTACAAGACACACATAAGTGAAGTGCACCAATGAATTCACTATTCTCTGAGGTTCCCGTAGGGTGCCCCTAGTGAAGTCAACTAGTCAACTCGCAACATGTCCCGGTGCATCGCACCCATGTGGCAAAGTCCACTTATGACAAGGAATTGCTACATGCATCTCTGCACTAACCTAGGGTTTCCCCTTAGTGCACACACGTAGCTACGCATCTACCGTGCACTAGTGCGAAGCACTCACGGAGCGTATGCTTAGATTTCTCGCTTCCTCTAACTACGTTCTATGTTTTGAGGAGATGGTTTAAGAACCGTACATAATGTCGATAAGGTGGAACCTTCAGGGACCAGGGTTCATGGCTTCCAACTCAGACTCGATCGACACACTACCCGAGTGTACCATCGATCCTCTGAGTCCGAGTTAACCTGCGTAGCCACCCAGAGTGCGACGCAGGCTGCACTCCAATTCCCCCGGACTTACTATGTTCTCCCTCATACCCCTGCTCTCCGCTTAGTATGGTAAACTCGCTGTCCCTCCAACTGGTGCCATGACGCAACTCGAGCGGTGGAGAATACCGTCAGACTCGAGTGCTCATATGACTTGGTTCCTTCCAGGTTGACCACATACATCGTACCTCCGACAACTCTGCCGAGTAACCGGATCCGTCACCAGTCGAACTGATGACCACCTGGCCAGGGTTTAATACGACGTAGGTCAGACCAAGGAACGCACCTCCCGTTAGGGGTGTGGATAGCCTGCAGGAGTGACATGCTGATGCAACGCCAGCCGGGTAACCCAGTACACCGTGGTTTTGGATCACTGCATCCGGATCCTCACACATTGGTGCGCCAAAGCACCACACAACTGGTTAGTCCACCAGACATGGCTCCTCAGGGTTTAGGATCGTTTTACCCTAAGCAGAAACACGGTTTAGTGCACCGGTGTCTGCTCACCGATCTGTGCACCGTGTTGGTTCCGTTCGGCCACAGACACTGTGCCTGGTAATGACCGTGGTGGAGACACCCACGCTCTGTCATCCCAACAGCTTATCCTGATAGGACGACCAACCCTAATCAGAGCTGCGAACGTATTTAGGTTACATGGGACCAATCCCTTGAGTCTCCCACTCAAGTGGATTACCATGTAGCCATGGCTCTCTGTTCTGTAATCAGAACACGTACTAAGGTACATACCAATATGCATTCCTATACTATCAACCATACATAGCTAAACTATAGGTTTTACGAGCTGTAGACCTCACCAATTCTAATAATCTCCCACTAGGTCTAACGAGGAATAACGGTGTTGAGCTCTGTAGCTTCTACATGCTGCCTAAAAGCCTTTGCAGGAATTCCCTAAACGAATTGGCAACATTGTCTGTAGATTCCACCTCAGTACCGCTACTTGCATTTCCTCCTATAACTGTCAGATCAAGTGGAGTTTGTACTTGATGGGTTTCCCCTCACGGCGGTGCCTAGTCTCCTTGGACCTTGCTTACCGCTCTTCTGTTGCAACAACAGATAACTGAGATTCTGGTACGCGTCCCAAGTTCTCTAAGAACTTCTTAAGCCTTACCACCTGATATATTACCTAGCACGCAATAACGAGCTAAGCCTCTGTGGTAGAGTCTGTGATTCACTCTTGTTTCACACTCTACCAACTACCGCTTCTAATCCCAAGATAAAAATAATCCCTGAAATCGATTCTCTGGAACACACATCTGACACTAAAGTCAAATCCTGTGTGTCCAATCGATATCAGGACCTGTGAAGTGCAAGCTAACTCACAATCCTTACTTAACGAGGATTTCTGAGTATACCCTTCACATCGGTCCAAAGATCTGGACCCGGGTTCGACTGAAACCGACCCATCTTCCTGTTGCACAATAGATATCTAGCCTCGTAAAACGAATATGGCTAGAATCTTATCTTCATGCGTAGCCTATGACAGCAAGAGAATCTTGCTCTGGTTGTCTCGAGTTACCTTGATTCCCAGAGCATAACTCACCTCACTAGGGTCTTTCACATCGAATTGTGATGACTACAAACCTTTACCGTAAACAATATTCTTACATCATTTTCAATCAGTAGAATATCGTTAACGTAAAGTACTAAATACACCCTTGTAGCTATTTCACCTTTCTTGTACCAACTTAGTTTATCCTCATTCTGATAAAATCCGTGTGAGCGGATTCCCTTGATCAAAATAGATATTCCAACCTGGATGCTTGCATAAGTCCATAAATGGACCGTTGCAACCTGCATTCCAAATCTTCCTAACCTACTGACACAAAGCCTGGGGCTACATCATCCATATGTCCTTTCCAAATTCCCGTTAGGGAATAACTATCTTGACATCCATCAACCAGATCTCCCATTTATAATGGGCTGCGATGGATTAAGAGGATCCATTATAGACTTAGGCATAGCTACCAGTGAGATGGTTTTGACGTAGTCAATCCCTTCTCCTTTGGCAACTAATCTAGCTACTTAAGTCTTAATCGGGTGCTCTTCTTATACACCTTCTACACCCTGAAGGGTGATAGTGCTATAAGTGTCAAGACTGTTCCAAGGGACATTGATGTAAATTTGCCTCCATGGTCTTTTGTCAGTCAGAGCTGTTGGAAGCTCCCACTACTTCTTCGTAGCTCTAGGGATTATCCTCCTGAAACTCTGGATTAACTATCGAAGTTTCTCCATAGTATCTTTCAGGAGCTCTGATGCTCCCACAACGATGAGGTGGTGGTGGTACAAAGTGAATCGTTTCTACAGTACCCGGTATACTAGTTTCTGTATCATCTACTCCCACTACGTTTTTCAGATGCGCACTCTCTACCAGTACCCAGTAGTTCACCCAGAACTACCTTACTGATAAACTTATGGTCTTATAATATAATCTTGATCTAGGTAGATGGTGTTCGTAGAAACGATTACCTTCCAAACCTTAAGATCATAAAACAGTCCACCTTATGCCTCCTAAGGGTAACCAACAAACAGATATACCTGGAACTACATCTCCATCTCATCCCTCTTGTCCTTTTGCACAAGTGCAGGACAACCCTATATCTCGAGACTCTATAGTGTCAGCTTTCGCTTAGACCATAGCTCTTTATAGGTCTGAGGCACTGATCTAGATGAGAGAGAGTTTTAGATATAAGCTACTGTTTTAAGGTACAACCCCACCAAAGGGTGGGTAGTACATTTGGCAATATTCATCATACTACAGACCATGTCAAACAGGGTCCGATTCCTTCTCTCGGAGACTTCATTCTGACGTGTCATCCTTGGAGCATTTAACTGGGAGATAATCCCATGCTCCTTCAGGATCCTATGGAACCCATCCGATAGGTTCTTATTCCCTCGATTAAATCGAAGAGACTCCTATCATCTGGACGCTCTTGGAACCATAGACGTCAAAATTAACTAACTCCCATACCTTCATGGCCCTTTTAGTTATTCTGCCTTCCAGATTACACTCATAGGTTAGAAGGATCTCCGATGATTCTGTGAACAGAAACTCGGCCTTCTGTCACCTCTGAATTTATCTGAGGCAAAATATCTAAATCAGAGGGATCACAAATGGGATAGATTCTCCGAAGGATTTAGATGAATTTAAATTTGACGCTGCAGCTGTCATGAAATCTATTTCTGAATTAAGATTAAATTTAAAGAGATTATTCTGATCTATTCCTCTAGTACTGAAGCTATCTTTTCGGTTTAAGATACACACATACGGTGCTGTCTAAAACTAAAAAACTTTATTTACTAAGGAGGAAACAGAACTACATCTCTAAAAAACAAAATCTGTATTTCGAAAAAACTAAGACATTCATATCTAACAGCTTCCGTAGCGGCTTATGGCATCAGTACCTATGTTAGGATTACTTCACTATAAAGTAGCCTTCTGCTTTTCTTGAATCTTTGTAGACCCGAAGTCTATATTCCAAGAAGCATAAGAGCTGCTACTAGATAGCGACTTTACTCCTAACATTCTGAGGCCATACTCAATCTTCAAATACCCCATATTCTCGCCAAAACAGAAACACTTCCGTCTTTAGCGTTACTAGACTTAGGAGTCCACACCAGTTTCTGCACTATAATAGTTTTCGATCTCTGATAAGTTACTTCTTAGGTTCTTCTAAAGAATGCCTAGGTTAAGCACTAAAGGCTTTGCCTTTAATCTTGATCTCATCCTTTGTCTCTTGGAAATCTCCTTAGAAGTTCTGCATTTATCATCTCTAACTTGTTAAAGCTAAAGTCTCTGATAACGCCTTCGAAGGTTCCAGACAAGGATGCAAGATAGACGTCTTCCACCACCTCGTCATCTGGTACTATGTCTTTGGAATCTAGTTCGATCTGGAACTCAAGGATGTATTCCCGAACAAGCATTCCCTCTGACATCTTGGTATCGACAAGTATCTTGGTGGATAAGCGATGAGTCTACCGACTTCGCCTAGCAGACATCTAATGCAAGTAAAACTTAATTAGAGAAGACCCGGCATATCTCTGACTCGCTTCTAAAGAGTTGTCCGCAAGTCTGCTATAACATAGCACTTGTACATCTCCTTAGACTCTCGCCAGTCTTCATATGCCCTAGTTAGTGCCCTAGTGATATTTGGACCCATTAGGTCTAATACAGGGATACTTAGATTACATGTCAATGTACGTTTTTACTACCCTATGCATAAGCTAAAGAAAGTGCTTCGGCTCTACGTAGTTAGAGACCCGATAACTGGTTCTCTTATGGGATAGCGGATAGGGGAACTATATGGTCGAATGAAAACGAATGCAAAATAACTTATTTTATGGATTTTTAAAATAAGCTAATTATATCCAAATGTCAGCGCTACCCTCACAGCGAAGACACCTCTATGGATTAATTAACCATGTATGTAAGATCTCGGAATCGACTACACCTGCCCTAGGGGGCATCATGCAGCGTCAATCCGCTTACACGGGCCTTTCCTTGACCCTATCCAAATCTGCCAACTAAGGGCTTTGATGGACCATGGTTGTCCTTTTGGCCAGTGCCACGTGATCCCCATTGTGCAAGCAACAGATGCCTCACGTCCACTTCGGATGCTTACCCACAAGCCTAAGCAATTACGGCATGGGAGTTCATGCGGCCCCCACTAGGGTAGGATAAAAAGCCCTTCTCTCCTGGCCCCGTAACCGTCATATCCTGAAGGAGACCGCTAAGTTATCTGGCATGGAAAAACATAACCCTCACCCTAGGGGGTGTCGAGCTACGCCCTTCCACCCAGACACAAAGCAGTTGGTTGTGGAGGCCAGAGGATCTCGACGAGTCCTCTTACACATCCCTTATTATAGTTGAGGGTTATTTAATGCAAGTATGAGTGTACACTAAGGTCACGACAACCTATACACTAGACCCTGGTCATACCATGCTCCCACTAGCGTTTCAAGCCTTTCGCGAAGCATTAATCGATCTCGGAATATCATAGTCCCTGCCTCGAGTGGATTTCTCCACTCAAGGGTCACATTACATATCCCAAGAACATCGATGCTTTGCAAACTTGGCTATTACGCTAATGCCCTAGAGCCTAGCCTAAGGTCAGACTGATAGGAAAGGTCTTCCACTACCATGGCGCCTCGCTTATAAATTTGACAAATGATGTCATAGTAGAATTCCAACTCATTCTAGGTTTCGATGATTGCCAAATAGGCACACCCGACTAATCGGGTGTTGACCTAATGGGGGCATAACCAAATGTGAGGAATTCATGCTATCATCAAGGATCAATTAAATAATAGGCGTCACTAGTGGAATCCTATCCTAATAAGGTCGCTAGGACCCGAGGGGAAAGGGCATCCCTCTAATATAGATAATTAAATTATCGCATCGATGTTCTCTACAGAAATATAAAGAACTACTAAAAGAAACAAGCACACAACTGAATCAAGTTCAGGGTCCGACCCCTGAACCTGACTGGCACAGCGCAAGCTCTCTGTCTCCTTCGCAAGGCTCCTCGATCCGGTGCAAGCCTCTGTATACGATCTCTTGACGCTTTTGCCCTTTGCCGTCATCGTGTACGCTTCGCCGGATCGCCATCGTCCTCCAAGGTTCCGCTCGACCTCCCGGTGGTGGATCTTCACGGTAGGTCCTCCTCTTCAATCTGTAACCGAAAAAGATCTAGTACGCTTCGAGCAAGTGCTCGCTCGTACACAATTTCCTAGAACAAAAAGGAAAACAAACCTAGCTAAAAGCCTGGGAATCAAGGGTGGTCAACTTCCACCATTTGCCCGACTAAGGCTCTAAAAACTATCCACACACAGAAGAAAAAACATCCAGACAATATTTGCTAATACGGGGTCCGACCCCCGGTAGCAAGCATTCACATATCCAGAATAATTTTAGAAGCGGCGCCCTGCAAGAACGTTTCATAGAACACACAAAATATACTATGCATGATCTACTCGTAGAACCCCGATGATGGCACATACTATTCATGCGCGCACATGACGGTTTCATGAAAAAACATGAAACGCACACCACTAGCGTGCTCTGATACCAATTGTTGGAAATAAATCCATGGCAGAGGCCCGCAGCGGAAGCAAAGTGAAGGTCCGAGGACCGAGAGCGGTGTGCGTTACATATCAAATTTTCATCGAAACGATCTACATATGCGTGTATGAAACTAGCATGGCAACTACGCGAATCCCTAACGACGATCTAACGCAAAAGAACAATCTAACATATATGCATGTTCTAATTATGTTAGATCTACTTGTTAGAGATCATACCTGCGTGCGGAATCTTTCACCACGACAAATTTCTTCTTTGTCGATGGAGACGGGCTACGGATCTGCTCGACATAGCTACGGTGCGACAGACATAACTTTCTACTCTGAAGTCTGATTGGTCTGAAATTTGGACTGCAGGTAGCCAACTTCGAGACGCAACTTTTGCAACAAGTTTCACATAGTTTGGACTTCTGTAGCTCTTGGAATCACAGAAACAACACTGATTTTCTGTGCAGATTCTTGACAGCAAAAGGTTGCGGGAGACGCCTTCTAGTTCACACGATGCACGGCACCTCGTCGATGGATCTCTGAGTGCCTCCATACGACGAGCCTTCTCCTTCTACGAAACACCACGTGAGGAAGACGAGTCGCCATCCAATGACGCAAGCGAGGGAGAGAGAGACGAGAGAGGAGATGCGAAGAGAGGAGAGGGGGTGGCTAGGGTTTCCCCCATGGCTTGGGCCGGCCCTAGGGCTTGCATGGCTCATTAATTTCGTCCCCCCCTCTCTCCCTATGCCTTAAATAGGGCCGGCATTATCCTTATGGATAAGCCTAGCGGATATGATTGACTGATTCAAACCTCTCCCTATATATCTCTTCTTTTATCTCTATCTTTTCCTTATTTTCGAAAACGGTCAAAACCAGCCCGTTTTCTGTGCCTCTTGACCGACCCTTTTATCGGAGGCAACAACCTCCTGAAACTAATAGAGCCGGCCTTGACCAGTCTCTCAACACTCAGGGCCGGCCCCCTTAGTGCATAGTGACGCATGGTATGACCAAAACGCCCTTATGTCAATAGTTGGTCGTTCCTCGTGTACGAGACTTTGCAAGGCACACATAAGTGAAGTGCACCAGTGAATTCACTATTCTCTGAGGTTCCCGTAGGGTGCCCCTAGTGAAGTCAACTAGTCAACTCGCAACATGTCCCGGTGCATCGCACCCATGTGGCAAAGTCCACTTATGATAAGGAATTGCTACATGCATCTCTGCACTAACCTAGGGTTTCCCCTTAGTGCACACACGTAGCTACGCATCTACCGTGCACTAGTGCGAAGCACTCACGGAGCGTATGCTTAGATTTCTCGCTTCCTCTAACTACGTTCTGTGTTTCGAAGAGATGGTTTAAGAACCGTACATAATGTCGATAAGGTGGAACCTTCAGGGACCAGGGTTCATGGCTTTCAACTCAGACTCGATCGACACACTACCCGAGTGTACCATCGATCCTCTGAGTCCGAGTTAACCTGCGTAGCCACCCAGAGTGCGACGCAGGCTGCACTCCAATTCCCCCGGACTTATTATGTTCTCCCTCATACCCCTGCTCTCCGCTTAGTATGGTAAACTCGCTGTCCCTCCAACTGGTGCCATGACGCAACTCGAGCGGTGGAGAATACCGTCAGACTCGAGTGCTCATATGACTTGGTTCCTTCCAGATTGACCACATACATCGTACCTCCGACAACTCTGCCGAGTAACCGGATCCGTCACCAGTCGAACTGATGACCACCTGGCCAGGGTTTAATACGACGTAGGTCAGACCAAGGAACGCACCTCCCGTTAGGGGTGTGGATAGCCTGCAGGAGTGACATGCTGATGCAACGCCAGCCGGGTAACCCAGTACACCGTGGTTTTGGATCACTGCATCCGGATCCTCACACATTGGTGCGCCAAAGCACCACACAACTGGTTAGTCCACCAGACATGGCTCCTCAGGGTTTAGGACCGTTTTACCCTAAGCAGAAACACGGTTTAGTGCACCGGTGTCTGCTCACCGATCTGTGCACCGTGTTGGTTCCGTTCGACCACAGATATTGTGCCTGGTAATGACCGTGGTGGAGACACCCACGCTCTGTCATCCCAACAGCTTATCCTGATAGGGCGACCAACCCTAATCAGAGCTGCGAACGTATTTAGGTTACATGGGACCAATCCCTTGAGTCTCCCACTCAAGTGGATTACCATGTAGCCATGGCTCTCTGTTCTGTAATCAGAACACGTGCTAAGGTACGTACCAATATGCATTCCTATACTATCAACTATACATAGCTAAACTATAGGTTTTACGAGCTGTAGACCTTACCAATTCTAACACAAGATTAAAAGTAAATCAAAAAATGATTGAGCCATAATTACCCCGCCAGAAAAGGAAAGCGAATAAAGGTTTATTCCTCTCTTCAATTGAAGAATAAATCTCGGGCAATTATGGGAGAGATATTAAAGGGATTTAAAATTAAAACTTCCTATATCTCTTCCCTGCCTCCTTTGCCTATAAATAGAGGGGGAGGGGGAAGGCTCAAGAGATCGGATGACAAGGCGAAGAAGCTCTGCAGAAGAGGAGACGCGCTCTTCATCGACCCAAGGCTTCACGAGGCACGGGCAAGCCTATCCCTTCGGGACCGGCTTAGTCCATTGAAAACCCTCATCAAAGTGAAGACCCTTGCACAAGAAGATGAAGCCTTCGACTTCGTGCACGAAGAACAAAGCTCGGAGAAGAAGAACCCTTCGACTCCGAAGACGCTAGAAGCAAAGGCTGGAGAAGAAGATCGGAGCGGCACTACCCCGTCGTCTCCAACAAGCCTTCGACTCCGATCAAGCTCAAAATCCCGGAGAAGAAGAACGAAGCGACGCTACACCCGTCATCTTCAACAAAGCCTTTAACTCCGATTACGCCAAATACGCCCGGAGGAGAAGCCGACGCCACAACTGTCGCCAGGTCGAAGGAGTCGCAAGTTGAAGACGAAGCGAGGGAGCTCTGCAGAAGAGGAGATGCTTCTTCATCGACCCAAGGCTTCACGAGGCACGGGCAAGCCTATCCCTTCAGGACCGGCTTAGTCCATTGAAAGCCCTCATCAACGTGAAGGCCCTTGCACAAGAAGATCATGACTTCGACTCCGTGCACGAAGAAGAAAGCTCGGAGAAGAAGAACCCTTCGACTCCGAAGACGCCAGAAGCAAAGGCCGGAGAAGAAGAACAGAGCGGCATCATCTCGTCGTCTCCAATAAGCCTTCAACTCCGATCAAGCCCCAAAGCCCGGAGAAGAAGACCGAAGCGTCGTCACCCCGTCGTCTTCGACAAACGCCCGCTCCATCCATGAAGAAGAAAGCTTGGAGAGGAACACCCGAAGCGTCGCTACACCCGTCGCCTTCAAAGCAAAGTCGGCGCTACAACCGTTGCACAGAGATCGGTGCTACCCCTGCCATCTTCAAAAGTACCCTTCGACTCTGATCACGCCAAAGAAGCTCGGAGAAAAGGAGAAGCTAAGCCGACACTCAAACTGTCGAGGAAGCCAAAAGCATTGACGAAGTAGCCACCGTCGTTCGAGAAGAAGATCGAGTCGACGCCGAAGTAAAAGCCCACGTAAGAAGCCAAAGCAAAAGCTCCGGTAAAGCCCGCGCTAAAGCAACGCAAGTGCCAAAGCCAAGCGATTACGCCGGCCACGAGCAAAAGCACCACACGTTCTAGCCGGTACGACGCGAAGTCTGGAAGAACGAAAGCTTTGCAAGTCTCTCCCGTCTACGTCCAAGCGCAAGCGCCAAAGCAAAGCAAAAGCCAGAGCCATGCCAAAGCCATGCCAAAGCTGAAAGTCAAAGCCAAAGCCGACGCTAAAAGCACGATCGACGCCGCGAACCAACGATCAAGGACGCCGAGGTCAAGCAAGGATTGAGGAAGACACGAAGACCGAGGAACGAAGCCAAAAAACCCCCTAGCCGAGAAAGTACGAAGCACGGAAGGGATAAAGCAACGACGGATACTCCTTAGCCTCTCAAAAAACCTCACCCTGTAAAGACCTCTGTCCTGGGCGACCCCTTCAGAGCTCTCGCACGAACACCACGTGGAGACGCGGATCAAAGGGACCCTCCAGAGGATCTCTCCTACAATCTCCTGATCAACACTCGCTGCACCCGGACTCGCCACACCCGAGCCCCCGGGTCCCGGCCACTCTTGTAATCTCGTGTGTTCGCAATAAAGACGACCCGGATCTTTTTTTTTGTGCATACAGACCCGCTGGTGTTATATATTATAGTATCAGATTGCGGGTAGACCCGACCCGATGGCGACACGACCCGTTGAAAACTAAACGGGTCTTCCCGGGTCTAACATGTCCAGAGCCAAATCTCGGACCCGACCCGTTTATTAAACGGGTCTATCGTGTCGACCCGTTTACGACCCAAACCAGTTTAGCCCAGACCCAGACCCGCTAACTTTGTGTCGGGTCGTGTCGGGTCCGAAGTTGCCGGCCATAGTCCAACCCGAACCTAACCCAATATTTCTCCTCTACCATATTGAAGCCGATCAACCCACCTTGTACAACTCGATCAACCCGGCCAACCTGACGGGTTGGGTTTGGGCTAAGTTAGTTCAAAGAGACCTTGGGTTGAGTTGGGGGTACAAAACACATTGAGTTAGGGCTTTGGGGTTTGGGGTACAAAAGAAAAGGGCATTGTTGGTATTAAAGAGTTTTTGAGTAAGTTGTTGAGAACCGCTAGGGAGACGGGGGCTAATTACAGATTTTTGGGGTACGAATAAAATTTCCCTTTTTTTAAGGGTTATTTTGACTTTGTCCCCCAAATTTTGCCTTGAATTAGACTTTACCCCCACATTTTCATTAATTAGACTTTACCCCCCAAAACTAACTGTTCCGTCAGCTCACCCCCCAAAACTGTATTTTTTTTCCCGTCAGCTCACCCTTTCTCTTAGATGGTGATCTGACGGAACAGTTAGTTTTTGGAGGTAAGTTCTAATTAATGAAATTATGGGGGGTAAAGTCTAATTCAAGTCAAAATTTGGGGGGCAAAGTCCAAATTATAGCCTATTTTTAAAGATGCCTCATACTTCAAATTTATTTTATTATTTTTGTTGCGATTAAGGACTTCATACATCTCACGTACACCGAAGGGGGTCGTACGTATAAAGCCCCACCATAACGAACATGAACATAAAGGTCTTTACTGGCTTCAACAGCTGTACTGTACGTCTCTCAATGGCCATATGAAGCCTTGTACTCACTCCACAGTTGATCCACCGTCTTGCCCAGCAGCTGCACGAAGAGATCGTCGGTGTACCCATCTCGCATCCCACCGTTGAGACGGGCGACGAACGACCCATCTCCGAGCCCATTGCAGTAGTCGAGGAACCGGGCGGTCACAGAGTACCCCTGGTCCCACCTGTCTCCCTCGCCGGGCTGAACCCACCCCGCCGCCGGGTACCCGGCCTTCAACCTCACGTAGTCCGCTATCCCTTCGATCAGGCCGCCGGGGGTCGCGCCGTTGCCGTTCCACTGCCACACGTGGGTCATCTCGTGGTAGAGCACCCCGTCGAAATCGGTCCTCACGTCGCCTTGGATCCCCGCGATGTAGGCGGCGCTCACGTGGATCTGGTCGCCGGAGGTGTAGGCCAGCCCGTCCATTTCCTCCACGATCAGGGACACGCTTCCGACGTTCTTTCTATCGCTGTCGGCTTGTTGGAAGGTCGTCCATATGAAGGATGAGGCGTCGCCCATCACCTGCTTGCTGTAGTCGAGCCCGATCTCTTGGTCGAACCGGTTGCCACCGGCGGTTCCAGGTGCGTTGTTTGTAGCTTGGTAATCAACCGCTCCGGCTCCTTGTATGGCGACTGCTGTCGCCATGAGAAGAGCCACCATCAACGTGAGTTGTTCCATGTGGTTCTCTCTCTCTCTCTCTCTCTCTCTCTCTCTCTCTCTCTCTCTCTCTCTCTCTCTCTCTCTCTCTTCTCGTTCTTTCTTTCTCTCTCTAGCTCTGTGTGTCTGTGTAACAATGGGAGGATCGTGTACTATATATAACTACTCAACGAGACTGTTTTACAGAATTTTCCTTGCGAGACATTTCTACTTGTACAGACTTTTCCTTTGTAGTTGACTTCGTCAACGTTGCATTGACTTCGTCAACGATGACGGAGGCAGCCTCATCCATTCGTAACGTTCACGACGGGGGAAAATCGTGCGGTCTAAGCGCCTAGAACTGCCACGGCGGACACGTTAGGCTGCTGGAGTTGATATTGTTCCATTTTTTTTAAAGAGGTTTTTATCATAATAACATTTTAAAGTTATAAATTTATTAAAATATCGTTACAATATTTGTAATTTCAAAAGTGGCGCTATGACTGCCACGTGGCCAGTCAGCGCCGAAAAATTATCACCATGTGGTCAATCTGTTTTTATTTTTTATTTTTTTGTGAATTCTTGGTGAACCTCGTATCCTTGTTGCATGGTTCTTAATGACACTGATTAACACTAAATAAACTATGCAACCAGGATAAAGCGTTATGTATTCAGGTTTGAGATTTTAGTGTTAACTGAAATATGTATTCAGATTACAAGGTTTAGTGCAAACTGAATCATGTATTCTGGTTACAGGATTTAGTGTTAATCAGTGTCGTTAAAACACTGCAACCGAGATATAGGGTTCACTGAGAATTCTCAAAAAAAATATAAACAGACATGACGATGAGTTTTTCAGAGCTGACTGGCCACGTGGAAGCAGAGCGTAACTTTTGAAATTACAAAAGTTGTAATAATATTTTAATAAATTTATAGTTTAAAATGTTATTATAAAAAAATCTCTTTTTTTTAATGGTCACGTGACAGGACGCTAGTGGTAGGGCTGAAACGTGGAGGGGTTTAATCGACTGGCCCATGTTCAATCCAACATTGGATTAGATTTGGGTAGTCGTAGGGTAGGTTGGGTTGAGAAAAGGCCAACCAAATTAATAATTGGACGAGCTTGGGTTGATGGTCTTGATTGACATACCCAACTCAAATCCGATTAATATACTTAATATATAGAGAGAATATAGTCTAAGAGAATAATACATAACTAATGATATGCGTACAAAGAAAAAATATTAGGCGTGACAATCAGTCGGGTTCGGATCAGGCCAGACTAGGGATGGCAGCGGTGTGATTTTAAACCGAGAATCATGGTAAACTGCACCACATGGTGCGATTTAGGTTTGTAAAAATATAAAACCGTTGTGGTACGGTGCGGTTTTGGTTTTCAGTTTCAGTGTAGCGGTGCGATTTCGTTTTTAACCAAAACCATATAAAATCGCATCGTTTAGGTCATTATAATGATATAAGTAGCAGTGCACCGCACCATACCGTACCGGATGGTGTGGTTTCGGTTTTATATAACGGTACACTATCGCGGTGCGGTACAATTTTGATATGGTGATTCAGTGTTGGTTTTGCCCAAAACCGCACCATTACCATCCGTAGATCAGACCCTACCCCTATCCATACCCATGCCCATTCAGGTGTGGCAAGGTCCATACCCGACCCATATATACCCAATCCGTTAGAAGAGGGTCCATACCTGATCCATACCCAATCGGATTTCGGGTGTGAATTGTGTATAATTCTATTTATTTTTCTCCATCATATATTCAATTATTTGAGGAGAAATATCAAGACATCACAATGCAATGTTAAGATGCTATTTTGAGCGGCACAAGGCTTTGTTAGTGGTCATTGGCTTCACTCAAGAATACGGGATAGACTACGAGAAGACCTTCGCACTCGTCACTTAGATATTACCACAGTCCATGCCCTCCTAGCAGTTGTCGCAGTTCATCGATGGTCTCTTTTCCAGATGGACGTGAAAAATGTCTTTCTTTACGGTGACCACTCAGAGGTCGTCTGTCGTCTTCGTCAAATCATCTACGGGATCAAACATGCTTCTTGTGCATGGTTTGAGTGCTTCCAGCAAGCCGTCATCGAGGTCAATTTCATTGAGAGCTCGCAAGACTACTCGCTGTTTGTGCGGTCCTATCATTAGGGTCGGGCAGCACTCTTGCTGTATGTTGATGACATGATCATCACAGATAATGACTCCGATGTCATCACCCTTCTTTCAGCAGCATCTTCGGCACCGGTTTTCGATAAAGGATTAAATCATATTTGCTACTTCCTCGGGCTTGAGATCACCCATAGTGAGCAAAAGATTATGCTTTTCCAGTAGAAATACACTGTTGATATCCTCAGCCGAGCTGTTATTTTTGATGATTGCTCCGCTATCACTCTACTTGAGCTTCACGTAAAGCTTCTTCCCACAGACAGTGAGCCACTCTTAGACCCTTCTCGGTACCGGTAGATCGTTGGACAGTTGGTCTACCTTTGAATCACCAGGCTCGGCATTGCTCACGCTATCGGTATCGTCAGCCAGTTCATCGAGGCTCATCGATCACTCTGCTCACTGTGCTGCTCTTCTTCGGATTCTCCGTTACCTCAGAGGCACCATCACTCGGTTTCTCTTTTCTGTCCTCTAGTTTACCTCTGGTTCTACTTGCCTACTCGAACGTTGATTGGGCCGGGATCTGACTACTCGTCAATCGACTATCGGCTATTACCTGTTTCTTGGAGACCTTTTCATCTCATGGCCCAACAAGAAGCAGAATGTACGCTGTCTCTCCCTCAAGTACCGATGCAGAGTTTCGAGCCAGGGCAACAACCACCAAAGAGATTGTTCACTTACGATGTCTCCTTGGAGATCTAGGATTTGCGATCTTTAGAACTATAGCTCTCCACTACGGTAACCGGAGTGCCATATAGATTGTCAGCAACCTGATTTTCTACGGGAGGACAAAGCACATCGAGCTCGATTGCTACTACTCTCGCTAAGAGTATGAGGCTTGGACCATTTCTCTCCCCTTTGTTTCGTCCGTAGAGCAGATTGGTACGTGACTTCTTCACGAAGTCGCACCCAGCTCCACGTTTACAGTTTCTACTCAGCAGACTCATGGTGCATGACCCACCTTGAGTTTGAGGGGGCTGTTAGTTATATTAATTGTACAGTGTAAACACCCTGTATAGGATACCTCCCTTACCCTCTTGTACATCGTCTATATATAACCCCCATTGCCCTAATGAGAAGACTTATCCTTCTCCCCAAAAACCTAGCCCCCCCCCCCCTCTCTCTCTCTCTCTCTCTCTCTCCATGCTAGGGATATATTCTCTATAACAGATATAATTTGGTCTATTTTTTCTCCATCATATATGGAATTACCCAAGGAAAAAAATTTCAAGGTAGCACAATGCAATCTTAATAATCTCTTTGAGTTTCTTATTATAATACGGATGGCTCTCTTATAAATCCTATTAAAAACCTACTATAAAGATATTAAAAACCTGCTATAAAGATGATAAATACATATTCACTGATATTTAATGACCATTTGATGTTAATTAATTTTTTTTTTGAAGGTTAAATAGTGTACGTTCTCTCTCTCTCTCTCTCTCTCTCTCTCTCTCTCTCTCTTCTCTCTTTCTCTCTCTCTCTCTCAAGTGAATCACACCCCGAATGCAGTCGCGACTGTCGTTTGCGAGTCCGAGTGCTGACGGACACGGGCATTACTAGTATAGTATACACAGGTTAGAGAGGAAATCGGGTTTCAGGTCTGGGAATTGAGGTATCCATACCCAAAAGTCAATCAGGTAGAGTTCCTATACCCATCCCTACCCAAACCATGTTCCAGGTACTAAATATGCACCCATACCCGATGTTTTGGGTCGGGTTTCGATCAGGCTTTTTAGTCCATATGAAGTCTTGTGTTCACGTGTCCATCACTCCAGCCACCCCTAATTTGATACGTTGCACCCCCCCTGTCACGCCCCAGAAATCCGGAACCGATCCCTGGGGTGTGAATTGAGAAAAACCAAGGGTTTTAGGGTTTGGTCAACTGTCTACTTCCAATTAGGATTTCTCACAGGGCTTCTATTCTCTAAAGGAATATTTTAAAACTTATTTTTTTTTTTACAAAAATATTTTTTTAAAAAAAGAAAGTATAGAGATACAATTTTATCGACAGAAAGATGATCACGCTCGACCTTCAACCGGACTATCCTCTCAGCAAGTGCGGCCTGCCGGTGCCCCACATGCTGACATAAGTCCCTCTTAAGAGAGCACGAGGCTCAAGCCTCTGACGGCGAGCCGAGTAGCCTCGCCGACTCTCTAGCACTCGGGCACTGGTTCACATATCTTATCTAATGGGATAGTCAATTAGTTCACTTTACAACTTATATTTTCATAGTGAACTACTCTAGGCTTGGGGCCTTGAGGAGAGACCTACCCAAAAATATTACAGCTGTATCATTGCCACTAATAACATACACTAAGCCAAACCTAGTTCGATTACAATGCTACAAAGAAACAGTACTGCTACACAACATACTGAATATCGAAACTCTACCATCGTTCTAACTCCGCCGCTGGCCTCGTGCTGCGGCTACCCCTGAGTCTCCGAACCTGCAGAAGAGCCTACTCGTGGGAATGAATAGCCCCCAAAATGAATTGGGAGATTAGCCAAATAAATGGCTAGTGACAAGCTAACTGCCTAGGTAATTAATGACGCCCACATTTTATAAACATAGTACTGATTAGCCTAACTGTTCAACTATGTTCTCAATCATGCCCTAAGTGTCTATGCATTTTCTATATTTGCATACAATTCCTACCGTCACTAGGTTATCGAGAGTATCATTTTACAATTAATAAAAGTAAACACACACAATGTGAACCTCTGATATTTTGTTCATCCAGCCCCTGGTCGGGCATTACTATAGAGCCAAAAAAGGTCGTTACACCCCCCCTTTTTCCATACGGAACAAAGTCTAAAAAGTAGGGGTGGCAATCCTTGACCCGTGACCCGACCCGAAGTTAGCGGGTTTGGGTTTGGCCTAAACGGGTTCGGGTCATAAACGGGTTGACCCGATTCACCGGTTTATTTAATGCTTCCGGTTTGGGTTTGTACTTATAACCCGAGTTGATCCGTTTACCAAATGGGTCGTGTCAACCAACCCGAGCCAATCCAAACCAACCCGAACCAATCCGACCCACCCAATCAAACCCGGCCCAATCTGACCTGTCTTGACCCAACCTGGCAGGTTTACATGGGTTACGTTGACCCAACCCGAGCCAACCCGACCCGTTTAGTAAACGGGTTAGACATGTTGGGTTGGGTCAACTCGTTTATTAGACATGTCGGGTTTGGGTTTAAGTTTTTGACCCGTTTATTAAACGGGTCGGGTTCGGGTTGGATGTTTCCCCTGATACCTATGTCTCAACTCGACCTGAACCCAACCCAACCCGACCCGATCCAATGCCACCCCTACTAAAAAGCCTAAAGTCAATCCCTCTCTCGTTCATCCCACTCCGTCGAAACCCTAGTCCACTCCGTCGTCGCCCGACCATACTCTATCACCTGACGGCCCTTGCCCAATCTGAATCCAAAATCAAGGTAAGTTGTATAGGTTCTTCTCTCTCTCTCTCTCTCTCTCTCTCTCTCTCTCTCTCTCTCTCTCTCTCTCTCTCTCTCTCTCTCTCTCTCTCTCTCTCTCTGATTGGATGGATTTGGTTTCAAGCATTTGACGGCTACGTTAAGCATGCTGGATTTGATGTGGGTTTTTTTTTTCGCAATCCGAGTTGACGTGGCTAGATACTTGTAAAAGATGGAATAATGAGAGAGGCAAAAAAATAAAGGGGCTGAAGGGTTGGAGAGAATCCTAATCTTATGTCAGGGGCACTTGTTCAATATTTTGAACTTTTCAAAGCATACATGATTGTCTCAAACCATATTAACAAGTTCAGAATGAATTGGGCCAAAATATAAATACATAAATCATAAAAAATCTTATATTACACTAGCTTTTTTTTGTATAAATGGATATCAAAATATATATTTATAATTAAAATAAAACAAATATCATATAAAACAATTAAATTGGTGAATTATTTGTAAAATTTGTGAATAATTCTTGAAGAATTCAAGGATTATTCAGGTAGATCTTTGGGAACTGAATAATTCGGAGAACAATTAGTTTGCCATTAAGTTCGCGAATTATTCACGATTTTTATAAAAATTCGGAGAATAATGTTACTAGCTATGTCTCCAATTGATAGCTCACTTGGTAAGACATGCATGCAACCTGTGGCCTTGGTCAAGGGTTCGAACAAGTGCTTTGACATATTACTTCCCGCTATGTAGTGGCGAACCACCCTCTAGCCATAATGGTCAGTTTTCCTATATATGAAAGTTATTAAAAATTTAAGACATTTCTTTAGCTCTTGTGGTGACTTTCGATCCTTGGTCTATCTTGTACCGGAATCACTAACGGATGATGTATTGACCACTATGGCGGCTCCTTCCAGAAAAAAAAAACATGTAAGATTTGTAGGATTTTTTTTCTTCTTTTAATCAAAATCCATTTGATCGATCTCAATGACCCAAGAGACCATTTTAATTCTTTCTTTTATCCTTTATTTTTCTCAAAAAAAAAAAAAAATTCAACTTGGACATTTGAGAGCATCAATATAGGGACACCTCTTTCTTGTAAATCGTGATAGATAGGAGATCCGGACGGGCCGGGAGCGTTGAAAATTAGGAACGATTTGTCGCCATGAACACCTGCACGAAAGGGGGTGAGTCCCATTCTTAGGGTAGAAAGCAATCATGACGCTCCCTGACAAGTCTTCTTTCTTTTTTCTGTATTTTTATTTGGGAGACTTAGCCCTAAGTCCCTTTAGCAGATGCTATATTAGCTAAAGGACATGCAAATTCGGCAATGTTTCAATATTGCACCAAGTCCCTCCCGAACATCACGTGCTACAAAAAGAGTATTCATTCATCTCCAGCAAGAGTATCTATTCGCTAGTTGACACTGTGCATATAGCGGTTGCTGCAATGATTTCACTATAGCTGCTACAGTGACTTCACTGTAGCTACTATAATACATGAAATCACTGTAGCAAGAGCATCAATTTAGTGAATTGATTGTTGCTACAGTGATTTCACTGTATCTGCTACAATGATTTCACTGTAGTAAGAATATCAATTAGCCAAATGCATACTCTTTCTGGAGACGAATACTCTTGCTACACTGAAATCATTGTAGCAACCACAATATGCATCGTGTCACCGGGCGAATAAATATGACGAATGTATACTCTTTCTACAGTATTTTTGTTGTAGTAACTACAATAAAAACACTGTAGCAACTGCTACATGTTAGTGTTAATCGGTGAATGGATGCACTTACTGGAAACGAATGAATACTCTTGCTGGAGGGGTATTTTTCTAATTTAAAGGATAAAAAAGTCAATATTTTATGTTAGGGACTTACTGTACAAAAGTGTCATTCGGGAGGGACTTTCGCTAATATCCTACCTAATAAGTTGTATCCTTTAACTTAAATAAAGACCATTTCTTAAAAAAAAAAAACTTAAATAAAGACCAGTGGAGGGATTTAGGACTAATTAACCCTTTTTATTTTTAGATTCAATCATCTCCTCTTTATTTCATAAAAAAAAACTTGGTTAAGGTCATAAACAAATTAAATTATGTTTTTGCAAAACAAATTGTTTTATTTTTTGTGATTTTTCTCCATAATTTATTCCAACGGTATTGTGTCGAAAGGCACCGACACTACAAAATATTGTGACTTCCACCAAAGCCATGGGCATAGCATTTGAACCTGCACACACATTTCTTCAAAATATTATCGATGATATAATCTGGAAGGGTTGTTTGAAACACCTCATTGATCGTACCGTAAGATGTGGACACAACCCCCATAGTCTTCTACACTATTGAAGCACATGTTCTAATGCGATGAGCTTATTTCGAACCAGTACTGCCATATCGGTTGTTCCGTAGGGTGGCGGTCTACTTCTTAGTAGCTCTAGTGGCCCTCTTTCTGCCATAATGGCGTGTGTTCACTGTGTTGTATCTCGTTGGGTGGCGGTTTGTTGTTGTAGCTATGCCGGTGGTGGCGAGGATCTTTGTTGCTGCGTTGGCATGTGGTTCCTCCGGGGGGGGGTTCCGATTGTGACCTCCCACCTTCAATGAACTACCAAAAAAAAAAAGGTTTCGAGGAAACAAACCCGTAGGCGCACTTTCGGACTGAAGAATCCAAAACGGGCAGTTTTTCAGATGTTGGAACCAAAGGTCACCAAGTCGAGAAATGCATGGCGCAATCCCTATTTACCGTGGGATGATGCCCTCTCGTTGGGATATTAATTGTGGCATTGAACCCACAAGGGTAACCCAAATCGGACTTGGTCGGAACAACTTAAACCTTTTCCAAAAAAGAAGAAGGGGCTTTGTTATTTCCACGCGCACCCATAGGGTACCCAATCTAACAAGAAATGAATGAAGTTGGGATAATATGCGTTATATCCCTATAGGAGATTGTATATTAGCAAATGACAGAAAACATTTGAGTTTAGTGTAAAATCCCTCCAAAAGATACATTTGTACAACAAGTCTCTAACTAAAAATATTTACCTTTTTAACCCTTTAAATGACAAAATTGTCCCTCCATTACCTCTTTTGCAAGAGTATAATTTTATCTCCAACAAGATTATCAATTAATCTCTAGCAAGAGTATCAATTCGGTTTGGTAAGAGTATCAATTAGCCAAATTGATGCTGTTGTTACAGTGATTTCATTGTAGCTGCTACAGTGAAACCACTGTGGCAACAATAAAGGTATCAATTAGCCATAATGATATTGTTTCTACAGTGATTCCATTGTAGCAACAATATCAATTTGGTTGGGTAAGAGTACTAATTAACAGAATTGATACTATTGCTATAGTGATCTAAATATAGTAGCTACAGTGAAATCAGTATAGCAACCACTATATGCATAGTGTCAACCGACGAATTGATACTCTTGATGGACGAATTAATATTGTTGTTGAAGATGTATGGATACTCTTTTGGAGACGAATTGGAGGGACAATTTTGTTACTTGAAGGGGTAAAAAAGGGTGGGGGACTTTTTTTTTTTGGGTAGATAAGGGTGGAGGACTTGCTATAGCACATGCTGTTTAGGAGGGACTTGGTGCATTTTTTTTTGTTTGATAAAAGGTGATGGACTTTGTGCATATTGAAACACTAGTAATGCTAGTGTGCTTGTCGGGACATTGCCGCCTCCGGCAGCCAAGGCCGCCTTTAGCGGCAATCCCCCACCGTCTCCAGCATCTACGACCGTTGTGATTAATTCACGCGAACCATAGGCCTTCAGATTAAAATGAGAGATGAGATGAAAATGAGAGAGAGAGAGAGAGAGCGAGAGAGAGAGAGAGAGAGAGAGAGATGGGGAGAGATATATAGGGGGAGTGACCAATTATATTAACTGCCAGATCACACCGTTTCATGAATCACACCCCTCTCTATTTGTCCATTCGATTATCTCCCATTGTCCCTTACTATATTAAATCGTTTGTCCTTCAACTAATATAACATATGCTAAAAGAATTTAAGGTTAAGTCTTTCAAGAAATTCCCAATGTGTTCCCGGCAAAGGATTTACAGCCGAACCGGACAGGTCGGTTGAGCCGTATTGAACCAGAATTGGGTCTCTTATTGGTCTGGATGATACATCAAAACCGGAATGATAGTTTACCCGTCAAAAACCCGCTAAACCGGCCAATCTAGACTCAAAATCGTCGAACTGGACGAACCGGTCCTGATTTTGTAGAATCGGCCCATGTTTAATATGGCAGAATAGGCCGCATCGGTTTCTAGCCCTCATCGAGCCATCCCGCATCATAGCGGTAGAACAGAAAAGCGTAGGGGTGGGACTTAGGTGGGTCTGACCTGAACCCGACCTGTCCAATCCGAACAATGGACAAGCATAGGCAAAGTTATTTTAAAACTTGGACGGGTTTGGACAAAAAAAAATCAACCCAATTTCAATTTGGACATGTTTGGGCATCGTCTTTCCCAAACCGAGGAACCCGAGTAGTCAAGTACAATTGCATACATGCTTGTAGGGCTGCTGTTGCTAATCTATTACCATAGCCATTCTAAAATGTGATGAAGTTTTTAGAGAGAGAATGTGTTGGCAGATTTTTTTTTTTTTGTGTGGTGGTAATTGTTGGTTAATAGAATAATTCTTTTTTCTTGTTTTGGTTTAATGAGATCAAGTATTTATATTTCTTGTGATCAAATTAAACCCATCCAACTCGTCCCATTTTTTTTGACAAATTAGGTAACCCAAGCAACTCGACATGGGGAAGCACTGGTTGAGCTTCCACGAGAAAAATAGGTTGAGGTGTGTGTAGGTCGGATTGGACATGGGCAAACCCTTCAACCTGCCTAACCCGCTCAAGTTCCACCCCTAGAAAAAGCGACACCAGAGTCATGTTCTCTCTACGTTCTATGTGACGCCGATTGGGCCCCTATCTCCATCTCTCCGGTTCTCGGATTTTTCGGGTGCCCAATAATCCACATAGAGGTTGAGCCTTCAAACCCAGTTGTATACATTTTTTTTTTTAATTAATTAAAATACGTTAGTTTAAGTCCAAACCCGGCCCGCTCCGGTCCGGCCCGGCCCGAAATTCCAAATAAAAGTAAACTCGGGCCGGGTCTAGGCTCAGACCCTTGGCCCGAATCGGCCCGGCCCGTTTTATACCCCTAGCTACGATCAATTATTCGCACCGGGCTACGGGTGCCCTAGTTACCATATGGGTGAAGTCGGGGTGGATGGGGGTGCCACCTTTGTCTCCGGCCGGTAATAAACCCAGCCCCTTCGGCGCCCCGCGTCTCCCCGCATCCTGCCTCAGCTGCACAGTATCCTTCTTCTCCGCCGCCTTCCACCGAGCTCCGCCCCCGTGTCCACCAGTGGGGCCCCTTTCACCAACTCCTCCGTTCCACCGTCGGTATCTCCCACTCATTCTCACAAGCTTGAATTATTCATTTATCATGGTTTATTCATCGAAATACTCGAATTTTCTTGATCAATTGTTTTGGGGCAATGATATTATTCATTTTTATCCCGAATTTTTTTTTTTTACTGTGGTTGTTTCACCCATTCTCATGTGCTGGTAGCAAAGGTTTTCATATTTCACCATTTTTTTATTTTTTTCTTCTTCATATATATATCAATGTATATTATTCTTTGAACTTTGTTGATAGCATGATCATTGCTTTCAATGATGCTTCCATGATTGCATGCTAGGAACAACATCATTAGTGTCAATTTAGCATAAATGACTTTATCCCACTTTGTCACTTTTTAGTTTTTGAGGTTTTCTTCTCTTATTGCAGCTAGTTGTTGTCGCAATAGGGGCAAGGTTGTCACCGGTAGCTGCCCAAGTTTCTAGGCGGTATGCCTAGGTGCCTTGGTAGCCTCGACTCCTAGATTCCTAGCTTGTTTAGGTTCTCATGTCGAATCATATGCATGGTGGAATCGTAGGTGCCTATTGAGTAATGTCCACCTTTTAGGTGTACTATCCTCTACGCTATGCAGTCAAAGTCGGTAGTCGGCCCTAGTCGGCCAAGGGCCGACTAGGACTAGTCGGGACTAGTCGGCCAAAACTTATTCTAACCCCTCCCCCCCTCCCTAAACATATATGATATATGAACTAGCATAAATGTCAATAAGTATATGATATTAGTCGGTTAATAACAATACATACCTTCACTCATCACAACATGGGGATAAATACATAAGTAACAGTCTAACAGAACACAGTTGTATTGGTTTCATGCCCATATCAAAAGACTTAGAACTAAGAATTCATCACAATATTTGTTTGATGATGTTTAATCAGTGAACAACCCCAATTGTGATTATAGGGTTATATGGATATCAACAAATAAACTAATTATTTGTCTATGTTTTTATCTGAGATTCTCAGGTGCTCAATAGATGATTACAGAGAAGAGCCATAGTTGTGAGTCTCGCGACTCAAGACTTTGAGCCAATGTAAAAAAATCCAAACAAAATTGCTTGCAAAGACTCCTTTCAAAAAAAAAATTTGCTTGCAGAATGCTGCCTGGGGACTAGTCGGGTCTAGTCGGGATTCCGCCCAGCAATGACGGAATCGAAATTAATCGGTCGGCAAAATGTCGCCCAGGGACTAGTCGCCGACTAGTCCCGACTTTGATAGCATAGCCTCTACGCAGTTATTTTTACGTGTTAAACCTATAGTAAATTCCTCCCTTGCCGCTTTCTAAAGTTGCACTTCTATATGTCTAATTATCTCTATATAAAGAGAATTGGGCCATGATGACACAAACCGTCGCTACCCCCAACTTAAATTAAATGCAATATTATAAAAAAAAAATATTAGAAGCATTTTCTACGTTTCAATGGTAATTAATTTGGAGTCCCCAATTAAACGCTGATATTTCCACGAACTGCAACCTTGAATCTCTTTATGTAACCCAACCCATCAGGGGGTCGGGGCATCTCACCAAGGCAATCACAGCAAACACAACAAGAGAGGAAAAACAATGGATTTTTTTGATTCAAATATCAAGGCCATAGATCTTATGTATAATACAAACATTCTCCCTAATTCTCATTTGTGTTTTTCTCCCACTAATATTTGTCCCTAATTCTCATTTGTGTTTTTCTCCCACTAATATTTGTACTTCCTCTCTGCTAAGAATTACTACTCCCTCGCTGATAGATATTAATGACTCTGTAACATAATATACTACTAAACAAGACTCTTTTGAGCACTTGTTAAAATAAGACTCTTAAACTCACTTCAAAATATGACTATAAGAAATCCAAAATTATAAAAAATATATATATCAAAAATAGTATTCTATAGCTATACTAAACTTTGTGACTTCATGAGCAGTTACAATCTCGGAATCTTGTCTTAAATCTCAATTAGGATCCTAATTTACTTAGGAATACTAGTTCATCAAGGAATCCTACGTAGAGTTGTAATCCAAACTTACTATTTTAAGTAGGAAAACTATAAGGATTTGGAATATTAACTGATTTATGATTTCTAAAATATTTGTGAAATCTCCAGTGTTGTCATGTACGACCGCATATGAACATATGCGGTACCAGTTTGCAAAGTCACTTGTTTGGTCACCGCACAAGTGGGCTTTAAGTTGTTCGGTCGCACATGTTATTGGACGACCGAATAATCTTAGTGCGACACAAACTTGCATGTGCGACCGCACAACTCCAACGGCTAGTTTTTTAGCCGTTGGAGTTGTGTGATCACACATCATATTGTGATCGCATAATGACATATGCCACCACACAACTTCCAATGGATATTTCCTCCTTCTACCCTATATATACCTGCTCCAATCACTCCATTTCATTTTAACATCGTCCTACCCTCTCGTAACATTCTTACAACTTTTGTTTGTTCCAAGCTCTCTTCTTCTAGCTCCATTGCATGACACACTCTTACAAGTCTTTTTCTATCACCAATCGCTATGTCTTCTATCGCAGGTTTTTCTTCTAGCTCTCTTAAACCTGATCAATCTAAGGATCTGTGTTGGAATTATGACTAGTATGAGGTCCCATGACAAAGAACAATAAAATGTGTGATTTGTGTTGTTTTGTCACCACTGGTGGTATTGCAAGACACAAACAACACTTGGTGCATACACCATGGGGAAATGTAGGAACATGCACTGATAGAATCTGAAGGGAAATTTTAGAATACATGAACGTACTTGTGGGCAAACAGCACCACATCCATCTTCTTTGCAGGACCACCTCCTACTTGTCCGAAGAGAAGTGGTCTGAGTGGGAGGAGACAAACCGATGAGGAGGTCTCTCCATCTGCAATGGTCTCCACCAAAACAACTGAAGGGGAAGACCAGTTCATAGTTGCATAAACTTTTTTACATGCTAGGTAAGTGAACGTAAAGAGAGATCACTTTTTATATTATTTCCTTGACTATTGTGCATCTTAGATTATCAGCCATTTTTTCTTCACTTGATTTTTACAAGATTTGGTTGGTTGTGTGTGTGTGTGTGTGTTTTCACTTTTTCTTTCAAAGAGGAAGTATATCTTGTCACATAATAAGACCCTTGACTCTTAGCTCCTTGATTGTCAGTCCATTTTTTCAGGATCGTACTACCCTCATTTAATTTAATATAGAAGAACAAATGAGGATAATAATTGCTAGAAAAAAAATGGATTGATAATCCAGGAGTTGAGAGACAAGGGTCTCACTATATGACTGAATATGCCGGCTCTTAGCCAGAAAGATGTACAAGAATGGAAACCATAGTCAATCTTGTAACAACTAAGTGAAGAAGAAAATGGGTGGTATCTGTGATGCCAAGGGTCAAGAAGGGTCTCATAATGTGCACTTACCCAAACTTAAGTAGTAGTGGGTTTTGGAACACTTTCAAAAACATGTACTAGAATTAAATCCAAGTTATTTGAATATATTAGGTTATGTACTAGTGATCGTTTGATTTTTTTTTCACAATTCATTGTACTTGGGGTTTTGTTACTTTATAATATTATAAAAAATAAAATATAACGTACAATCGGTTGGCCTCTGTGGTCGCACAGACCGCATATGTGGTTGGGGTCCTTGGCCGCACAGACAGCATATGCAGCATATAAGGTTGGCTTTCTTGGTCGCACAAGCCGCATATGCTATTTTTGATAACCTTGGAAGCTTCCCTAATTTGCTCTATTCGCTTCTGTCGTGTGTTAACTCATCTTGTGTCTACTATAGTCAAAATAGTTACCTTGTTTACCACCACCATTGGAACGCTTAGGAGGATGCACCTGGTGGTGATTGGTGAAGACCCACTGTGAGGTGGCGTACCATACGGATGTCATCTCCCTGGAATGGGACTGACAAGAATGAAATCAATCATAGGAAGTCTTAGCGTTTCAAAAGTATAACTTAACTCAAACAAGATCAAATTTATTTGCAATATTGTGTTCCCCTTTTGCATCGTCTTGAACCACATCCTCAGTATCGATAAGCTTATGAATGCTATCATCCACAAGTTCTTTACACTCTTACAATCTTGGCTATCACTGTTCTGTCTGATACTTCTTTAAGAGAAGCTTGCTATTTACAAATGTCTTCATCTGGGTCTTTTTTCTTGGATAACTTCACTACTAGGATGAGCCTATCGAAGAATAAATTTTCTTGGAAAACTCATGATCTTCCTTCCACAATTCAATGTGTTTTTTTGTTCTTCACAACTTTCTTCTGGAGATCAGGTGTTATTGGAGGGTTGAAGGGAGCACATGTTTTACCTTTGCATACTAGCTTCCACCCTTTTGATAGTAGGAACTAGGAACCTTTGTGACTTTTTCCAGATCCACTGCTTCTTGAATCTCAACTTACCTGCTTTGTGATCCATGACAGTCTGAGTGTGCTTAAATTTATCTTTTAAGTGACGCACTGACGCTTCCTCATTGCTGAGAAACCACTTGAGAAAAGGTTGTGATGGTCTGTCCAGTTCACATGCTCTCTCAGTAATGACAAATGAGCAATAAGATTCCTCCTCGGTACTTGACCTACGAGAGGTACAAAAGTGAGATGGATGATAGAATTTCATTGACACACATAACTGGATTATGCTTCCGTATGAAGCGAAGAAAGTGATCTGAATAACAGTTATAGTTAGGATCCCGAGAAGGCAAATACCAATCATAATCACGATCATTTTTGAAGCACGAAAAAACCTCTCTGAATAGGAATGTTGACATCGCTCTGAATAGTATGAGAAATAGGTAACATAATACGATCAAAGGCAAGAATGGTCACTATGATAGGACATGGGACACTGATAACAAACTAATGCAGGAGACAACATTTTTTGGAAGATTTAGGTTTTTATGAGAATTGGGTCTATTTTTAGATTTAGGAAATAAAAATTAGATCTGAATGTGACCTGATTTTATATTACAAAGGCATGTGAAAGTGGAAGTAAAGTTGATGGGGGGCACACACACAATGTAATGCTCAAATTTTTTGGCTGCTGCATCTAAGAGGTACTTGGTGTGATCACATTGTCGACCATTGGTAGATTATTCTTGGATCAAGGAGGAAGAGTTGAGACACTGACGAGGCGACCTTTAGTAGAGGCTTGAAGATTCTCGTCAGATCTGATTCTTCCAACATCTGGGGAACTTATGTTGTTTAGTCATTTTTGCAGCTGCTATCTTCAGCCCACTTGCCATTTTGTGGCTTTTGTTTTGTTATGATTGTACAGTAAGTTGTTTGTTCTTTCCTAGGCTTGTTTCATCAATAGGAATCGGACACCTTGTTATGATTTTACATTTTTCTTGGCACACGGTGTGGTAAGTGTAACACCCACAAGTGACTCGACTAACCAACTAGTAAAGTGATTGATTCAGACATATGACTAAACAATGTTATTAAAGGTGTGCCTAGGCTCAGGGTCAACTAGGCCCACCTCTTGCGTCTCAAAAGGCACAATGCAAGGCTCTGTTAGAAAGGCGCGCGCCTAGGCTCCAGATGCCATGCGCAAAAAAGGCGCGTCTGGTTGAACCATGTGCAATTATGTGCTTGCACTTGATATTTTTGGCAATATGATTAAGTCATTAAGTAGATTTGATTCATGATTGCAATAGTCTGAATATTGTCACATTGATTGAATATTATTCACATTCCAAATTATTTGTTATAGTTCTTAGGTAGAACCATATGAGCAATTGTGGGTTGGATTTGATGACTTTGATGTCATTTCAACTATAACAAGATTCAATAAGTTTCCTTCTCTTTCTCGATTTGCACATTTCATACTGATTTAGAAGCACGTGTATAAGCCAACGGATGAAATAACACATTCAATCATTCACTATTTATTTTTTGTTTGCTATAATATCACATTTGATATCTTATAATTGGTTATTGAATCTGAACTATACATATTTGAAAAATTAATATATTTTAAATAGCTTATTTAGAGCCGTATTCAAACCTACAAGGCCACAATATTTGTGTTGTTGCAACAACGATCTATCCAATTTATCTATTTTGTTAAGATTCATTTTCTTAGTCTAGTTATGTAAGTTTTGAATATATATATATATATATATATATATATATATATATATATATATATATATATATATATATATATATATATATATATATATATATATAGGGGAGGGATACTCTTACTCATGGCCTTTTACTCATATAGTTACCTATGATCTGGGCCGTCCATTAGATCCCGACGTACGGTTCGGATTAGATGTGGAGTTAAAGCAATAGTGTCCGCATTAAATGCGGGCTTTTAATACGGGGTTTTAATACGAGCATTTAATGCGGACACTATTGCTTTAACTCTCCATCTAATCTGAACCGTACGTCAGGATCTAATGGACGGCCCGGATCATAGGTAACTATATAAGTAAGAGGCCATGAGTAAGAGTATCCCTCCCATATATATATATATATATATATATATATATATATATATATATATATATATATATATATATATATATATATATATATATATATATGGGAAATGAGTTCCTATGACATGTCATAGGGAGTACCCTATGACATATGGTGAGTTAGTAACCCTAGAATATTTAGAATGTTTTGAATTTTTATGAGGATAATCACTCTATCTTAGATAGGACCCCTGCAAAAAATCGGCTCATTCTAAAACTTCTAGAGGTATCAAATATGATTTTCAATTTAACGGTTAAAATGGATGGCCGATAAAGCTTCTAGCATTTGATGCCCCAACAAGTTTTAGAATGCTTTGATTTTTTGTGGACATTCTATCTAAGGTAAGGTGATCACCCTCAAAAAAATTCAGCACATTCTAAACATTCTAGCATTACTAATTCACCATATGTCATAGGGTACTCCCTATGACATGTCATAGGAACCCAGCCCTCTCTCTCTCTCTCTATATATATATATATATATATAGAGAGAGAGAGAGAGAGAGAATACGGGGTATGAGCTGACACCTTATTTATCAATTTGAGCAGTCATTTTCTAACCATCCGATTTAAATCGCTGGCCGTCCGATTTTTTTTTTAAAACACAGCTGTAACACAGCTGAATCTCATCCCGATCTCCTTCTCTCCCTCTCCCGTTGAAACCGGCAGGCACCCCGACAACCCCGATCTCCTTCTCTCCCTCTCCCGTTGAAACCGGCAGGTACCCTGACCACCGGCGATGGTCACTAGCCCCGATCGCCGGCGCTCCACCTCCGACCTCCTCCGGCAGGAAACCCCGACCATCGCAGCAGCCCTCTTCCTCCGGCGCCGGTGGCTGCTGCTGCTCCAGATCGGGTGGGCCGGTGACCGGAGGGAGGGAGGGAGCCGGAGCCGGAGGGAGGGAGGGAGCCGGGCCGGAGGGAGGGTGGGCGGTGGGCCGGTGGCTGCTGCTGCTCCAGATCGGGTGGGCGAGGGGGGTGCAGCGCCGGAGGAGGGACGGCCGCGGGGTGCAGCGCCGGAGGAGGGACGGCGAGCGAGGGGGGTGCAGCGCCGGAGGAGGGACGGCCGGCGCGAGGTGCAGCGCCGGAGGAGGGACGGCGAGCGAGGGGGGTTTCTCTCAGCGAACCGACAGAGAGAGAAAGGCCGTGGATGACAGTGAGAGGGAGAGAGAAAATTGAGGGTTTTTTTTGGTATTTTGATCGGACGGACACGATTGATTAAATCGAATGGCTATTAGCTGACAGCCTAAAATGCAAATGGGCTGTCAGCTCATACCCCGTATTCTCTCTCTCTCTCTCTCTCTCTCTATATATATATATATATATATATATATAGTAGTGATACATTGCGGTCGGGCTTAACCTGTGGCTTCCGTGCGGCGGGCCGGGGGGCGTACGGTCCGTCTGATCCCGTGCAGCGCACCCCCCGAGTCTGATCCTGTGCAGCGCCCCCCGTCTGATCCCGTGCAGTGCACCACGCCCGTCCGATCCCGTGCAGCGCACCCCCCCGCCCGGCGTTTGTGTTCGGTTCGATTCCCATCCGTTGGATCGATGGGAATCAAACGAACAATATTCATTTTCGCTGTTACTGTAGCCGCTACAGTAACAGCAAAAAAGAATTTTGTCCGTTCGATTCCCATCGATCCAACGGATGAGAATCGAACCGAACACAAACGCCGGGCGGGGGGGTGCGCTGCACGAGATCGGACGGGCGTGGTGCGCTGCACGGGATCAGACGGGGGGTGCGCTGCACAGGATCAGACGCGGGGGGGTGCGCTGCACGGGATCGGACGGACCGTACGCCCCCCGGCCCGCCGCACGGAAGCCGCAGGTTAAGCCCGGCCGCAATGTATCACTACTATATATATATATATATATATATATATATATATATATATATATATATATATATATAGTCCCAATCCAGTGAGAAACCTCTTATATGAGAAACCTTGTGAGAAACCTACTTAGTTTCAGAATTTGATGAAACTTGGTAGGCATGCTACATATGTCAAGTTGATCATCCTCATCAAAAATCATCAAATTCTAAAACCTCTAGGGGCATCAAATGTTAGAAGACTTATCGGCCGTCGATAAAAACCGTTAATTTGAATAGCATATTTGATAAGCCTAGAGGTTTTAGATTTTGATGATTTTTGGTGAGGATGATCAACTTGGCATAGGTAGCACGCCTACCAAGTTTCATCAAATTCTGAAACCTCTAGGTTGGTTTCTCACAAGGTTTCACATATAAGAGGTTTCTCACCCGATCGGGACCCTATAATGTGGCATGCGGTAAGTGCGGCACCTACCGCATGCCGTCTGATGCACTGCTACGTGCATGTGATGCACGCAGCGCGTGCATCAGACGGCTGCAGTGCGGTGCCGCACGCACCGCATGCCGCAGGCTCGCAGCATAGCATGCCCCTATATATATATATATATATATATATATATATATA
The DNA here is from genome assembly GCA_947650365.1 of Chamaelirium japonicum. Classification (NCBI taxonomy): domain Eukaryota; kingdom Viridiplantae; phylum Streptophyta; class Magnoliopsida; order Liliales; family Melanthiaceae; genus Chamaelirium; species Chamaelirium japonicum. The sequence continues at coordinate 12,319,533 of OX393557.1, forward strand.
TATATATATATATATATATATATATATATATATATATATACGGTGCGTGCGGCACCGCACCGTAGCCGTCTGATGCACGCGCTGCATGCATCACATGCACGCAGCAGTGCATCAGACGGCTGCAGTACAGTGCCGCACTTACCGCATGGTCCGCATGCCGCATTATAGCATTTCTCTCTCTCTCTCTCTCTATATATATATATATATATATATATATATATATATATATAGGGGCGTGTTAGGATGCGGCGTGCGATGCGTGCGGTGTCGCACTGCAGCCGCTTGATGAACCGCTGCGTGCATCGCACGCACCGCAGCGGTGCATCAGGCGGCTGCGGTGTGACGCCGCACGCACCGCACGCCGCATTTTATCATTCCTCTTTCTCCTCTCTCTCTCTCTCTCTCTCTATATATATATATATATATATATATATATAGAGAGAGAGAGAGAGAGAGAGAGAGAGAGAGAGCCCCGCTCACCTACGGGACATCCCGCACCGGCCAAATGTGGGACATATTTTAGATCGTCCGATTGGCTTCGATCGGACGAACGGGGTTCACCCGCACCACCACCCGTGCTGTTACTGTGGCGGGCACAGTAACAACACGGGATTTGGTCGGAATGAATTCCGTTCGTCCGATCGAAGCCAATCGGACGGCTTAAAATCTATCCCGCAAGAAACAGCACGGGTGGTGGTCCGGGTGAACCTCGTTCGTCCGATCAAAGCCAATCGGACGGTCTAAAATATGTCCCGCATTTGGCCGGTGCGGGACGTCCCGTAGGTGAGCGGGGCTCTCTCTCTCTCTCTCTCTCTATATATATATATATATATATATATATATATATATATATATATATATATATATATATATATATATATATATATATATATATATATATATATATATATATATGGGCCCGAGAAGCTAAACTCGAGTTCACCATTCAAATGGTGAACTCGAATGGAGAAGCTGCCACGTGTCCTGAGAAAGTGTTCAACCCTCTTTTAGTTTTTGCTGTATTTCTTTTTAGTGTTCAACTCTCTTAAATGCTTATCCCCTCTTACTTGCTTTATGCCTTTTCAGTGGACATCTGGTGCAATATAAACCGTGTTTCACCATTCATTTGTGAACTAAGTTCACCAAACCCCTCCATATATATATATATATATATATATATATATATATATATATATATATATATATATATATATATCAATCAGGCGCGCGCCTTGAGTTGCGCCTTGCGCCTAGGCTCTAGGAGACCTTTGTGCCTCATGTGCACCTTGAGTCTTTCAGAACACTATGACTAAATTAAAAAATGAAGTACTAGGATGATCGATAGACCCGAAATCCTCCATAAGATTATATCTAAAGGCTAGTGTTTTCAGAGGCAGGGGTGTAAGGCGGGACGTTTTGCCTGCTATGGGCGGGGCGTAAGGCCCAGGGCGTGCAGGGACATAAGCTTGCTCACGATTTTCCTTCTTTTTCAAGTATTTTCCCATCAATACAAACCTCCTCTCTCTGCATGACGATACCCATCCATGTGTAGAAGACTCACGGGGACTCGGGAGCATTCTAAGGACTCCAGAATCTCCCATATTTTATTTTAAATTTCAAATAAAGAATCTCCTTGCGATTATCTTTCTCTATTCCCTAAGAATGGGAGATGGAGAGGACATTGAAAGAGAAAAAAAAGAATTGTGTGAATCCCCTTTTTGAAAGTTTCTTTCTTTGCTAGTCCTGACCTTTCCCTCCTTTTTCAAGTTTCTTCCATTAAGGATTTTCCTATTCCCATCCACCTTTCACTCTTATATTGTGAGCGGTTAGACAGGTGTCTGGACAACTTCAACATGTCCTGGAGAACACCTCAAAGATTCGACCTGCACGTACTAGATTCTTGGTGAGATCTGTATCTCTCTTTCTTCGATCTCCATCTTTCTTCCAGCATCCTTCCTTTCCCCATCATTTTTCCTGTAGATCTTAAACACCCATAGGCAGGAATTTTTACTTTTAAATTTCAGATTGTGACCTTCCCTTGTTCTTGCATGTAACTCATACTTGGTTGAGTCCTTCACCTTGGAAGTTTACATGTCGATGTTCTACATTTGATTGCTGTAATAGGGTAATTGTTTCTGCATTTCCTAGTGGGGATTTTGCTTCGATTTACTGCACGTGGCAAGATACTTACCTATTAATTCGCTAATAAACATTATGATGCATATTCTTTGTAATTAGCTAATCATTAACTTGTGAATGCTTGCTGCATTTGGAGGACGAGTCTGCGCATAAGCTTATACATTGAACCTAATTTGACCCAAATGTTCTGTGAAGTATATTTGGAAATCTTACATTTGAATGTAGGACACATTACTTAATAAACGAATTACCAAGAAGCAAGCACAGTTGTGATTCCTAGTGTTTTTAATTTATTCTCCCTAACAAAAACAGTATCTATTTCTACAAATTATTATCAGAGTCATCCTCCGCTTCTGCTTGCCTCCTGCTTTGAGGTGATAACAACATAATCTTTCACTATTTCACTGTCCTTGAATGGAGATGGTTACCTTGTGGCAGCTCTTTGAGTTGGATATTTCCATTCCAATTGTGGTGAGTTCTATAGTGTTTATAATTATGGTTGGCACTACTGTAATTAATAAATATGCTTTTAGTTTGGGAAATAACAATATGCTCAAACGTAATGAGCTTTGCCTCAAACTCACACAAGGAATTTATTTTTTTCAGTCAAGATGCTTATGATCTGCTCAGTGTATTTTGTTTTGGGAATAGCAATAGTACTATGGTTGTTCTACCAATAGCCATCTATGGTTAGAATATGTCAAAGAAATAATTGTTAATATTCTATTGTAATTCTAGAATTGAGAGAAAAGGTGGTTTTCTTTACGAATATAATTGGAACAATACAGACGGATAGTTGCATACTCATCCGATTCTGCAATTAGGCGGATGTGACTAAAATGGATATTAATTGAATCCTAAAATTATTCTACATATATGGTGCAGATTAATACATATAACCTTTTAACCTTATTGGCAGAAATGTATAAGGATAAGGCTCGTATATGTGTAATAAACATATTCCAGAAAAATGATTATAAATAAAATCAGATTATAACTATTTTAAAATTATACAAGTGGATATAGGTTTGTGTCGTGCTTATTAATTGCTTGCCCAAGGTTGTTACAGACTTAAATGGATGCAGTTTTATAAGGCTGGACTTGGGTTGAACTCAAATCAATTCTTTTCTAGGAAGTATAGAAGATCAAAGCATACACACAACAGATGAATTTGTATCGGACTCATGAATTTCTGGTCCAAGTTCGGTTCAGAGTCTTCAGACTCAAGTGAGGCCAGTTTTTTCTTTTTTTTTGTAGAACCAACCAGGTTGTTTAGGCTCTGAAGTTTGAACTAAAACCAAACGCCAACTCCACCTTTAAGTATACCTCATTATTTACTTCGAGTCTAGTAAGATGAAAGATCAAAATTGCACACACATGAAATGCAATATTGATATGGTTTGTTCTACATGTCATCTATTATCTCTTCTTCAGCCAAGAGTTGAAACCCAATCCATCATTGTGATCACCACTTTCCATCATCTCCGAAGTATGTTGAGGCAGCTCTTTGGCATATGTCAACCCACAAATGAAGATACCTATCCTAAGAGGTGTTTTATTTTATCAAAGAAACTTGCATCGGATGAGCAAAGCGTGCGGGTTGGGTTCACAACAATGAAGAGTAGACATTTTCCTCCTGGTCCTTGAACATTGTATATCTGGATCGAGAGATTTGTGCTAAAATCATAACATAGGTTGTTGTAAACTTATGCACAAGTCTTGGGGATGTGAACAGAGAAACTACGGATTGAATATGCATATTCACATGTTTGTGGCAGATGCAAATATGACTACAAATCCAATCACTGAATCACATCTTTAGATTCCCTTAATCTGTATCCTAATTGCATATTTTATTTGTATGTGTAATCAGCTTAATACATAGGTGTTTACATATCTTGGTCGTTTGTGGTTAGAATTCATTAAGAACAGTTGGCATCTTAACTAAGTGTTATTGGCATGTTTGTTTTATGGACGAATCAATTGCCTTGCCACTAAGCCTATGTTTATCTCAAGATTCCTAGCTCCTGGTCTGGATGATTTTGCCACATTATGAGGACTTGATGTTGATTTTCATAGTATTATCTGTACCATTGTATGGAGATTGAATTTAGAACACCCTTGTGTTTCCCATTTTAATTTCTCCATTTCTTCTCCCTGCAAAGGCTTCTCTGTTATTTCTTTATATGGACTGAACTGAAACACTCTAATAAGTGAAAGTATACAGTAGTCCTTCCTAGTGCTTGTGATCTTAGACTTAAAAACTACTTAAAGATTTTCAATTCTACATGCTTTTTAAGCGAGCTTGTTATTTGCAATGCAAAATATTCATATTGTCATGGACTACTTGTAGCATAAAGCCACTTCCATCTAGCTGTGCCCGTTTAGGTCTGATAATGAGCTTTCTGTTCTCTTGGATGAGTCCCTATATAGTTTTGCAATGCGACATGATCTTGGAACAAACTTTACAGTTTTTGATAAAGTATCGCTGCTATGTTTTCTGTGTCAGATCACAAAAACTAGAAGAAATGTTGAGAGTAATACAGAAGTTCCTCTTTGCTTCTATGATCATGTGGATGGCTCCAATTGCAATATTGTATGGATTTAATTATCATCTATTTCCTGGTACGCTTGTCTGGGTTGCATTTCACATTCCATAATTTTTACCTACATTTCGGTGAATTAATGATTATACAAGTATTATTTTTTGTGGGTGTTGTATTCTAAAGATGCTCTAAGCTCCCACTTTCTTGTTTTCATATTAGTATTGGCTATCATCTCTCTGTGACCATGCTATTAGACAAAAGATCAGCAAAATAGATGATTTTCTTCTGTACTTCTTCAATATACCAATTCCGGACTTGTCTATTTGAGTCTTGCAATTGATGGACCAATGAAGTAAAAAACTATTATAAATATATAAAATAATATCTTATTCCCCTTGTATCTGTGGAATCCAAAGAGTTAGTTTCCCTGATATTTGGGAGCATGCATAGAGGCTTCATGGCATGTCAGCAATCCCCCCACCCCCCCCTCAAAAAAAAAAAAAATCCCTTTAACCTGTCGTGAATTGATGTTACTCATGTCTTTTTTTGTATTCTTTTAATATCATTATGCAGGGTGGCTACCTTGGTGCTTGAATATATACCAACTTTATGAGGGATTTGTTCAAGGAGGATAATGTTTACAAGTAGACATGCGATATGGTGATTATTGGTGAGATGGAAAATAGTTTTCTTATCTAACACATTAGGGCATGGGCATAATAAATCTAAAATTGCCATTGCCGATCCCAAGCTTGGATGAGAAAGGTCAAGGGTTGATTTTATGTTGAAAGCTAGTTGTAAAAAACCAACTCAAACTATGAAATGAATCCTAATTCGATAAACGTTAATTCTAGGTCGTCATCCGTAAGTGGCACGCCACAACCGAAGCTGATTATGATAAGAAATGAGCAAGGGTTGCTAAGTCATCACCGTAAGTGTCACGCCACAAATGGTGAAAAATATGCAAAGTTAGATGGCGTTGGGGTATCTCATAGAAGCGGTATATTGTAATGGAGATCAATTGGAACGACTAGAAGCCAAGGAATTTGGCACCATATGGAACAAGTGCGAGCAATGAAAATAATCCTACAAAATATTAGGGTTAGATTTGTTAGTTTGAATGTTGGGACTTTGACTGTGAAGAGTTGAGAAGTGGTAGATGGAATAACGAAAAGAGAAGTCAATATTGCTTGCTCGCAGAAACCAAATAGGGAGGAAAATGTAAGGAAATTGGCAATGGATACAAGCTTATATATATAGGGAAGGATAATGCTAGAAATGGAGTTGGAATATTAGTGGGTAAAGATATGAAGGATAACATTGTCGAGGTTAAACAGATAAGTGATAGATTACTGGCAATAAAATTGGTCTTAGGTGAGGATATTATTAACGTAATCAGTGCTTATGCACCACATGTAGGATTAGATGAAAATATGAAAACACAATTTTGAGAAGAGATGGATGGACTTATACAAGTGATTCCAGAGCATTGGTGTCAAGGCGCGCGCCTAGGCGCTCGGAGATAGCTAGGCCCCAGTGCGCCTAGGCGAACTGCACTAAGCGGCGGCCTAGGCGCACACCTAGTTTTAGGCATTGATTTTTGTTTTATTTTAAAGTAAAACCCAACCCGTCCCCATCTTCTTTGTTCATTTTGTTGTTGTATACTTGTTTATACTATGTGTTCATTGTGTTGTATGCATTTGATTAGAATAAGCTCAATTTTATGTTAGCAAGTGTTTGTATTCTATTTGTTCCTTTTGTTGTTTATTTGTTTATACTATGTATGTGTCATTGTGTTGCATGCATTTGACTAGAATATGCTCAATTTCATCATTTTCATGTTAGTAAGGTGTTATATTGCTGTCTATTACATATATACCTGCAAGTATAGACTATACATATATACCCGTGCCTGGAGGATGCGTATGCACATAAAGTCATGCCTATGTACATAAGGCCATGCCTAGGCTCCCTCTGGGCGCCTAGCCTCGCCTTGACAACTATATTCCTTAGGGAGATAAATAATATTTATAGTGGTAATTTAAATGGACATGTTGGGAGAAGTAATAGAGGATATGAGAGTGAACACGGGGGGCAAGGTTTTGGAGATGGAATTGCAAATGGAGATTCAATATTGGAGTTTGATATGGCCTATGATCTAGCGATAGCAAATACTTATTTGAAAAAGAGATGAAAATTTAATTACTAACAAGATTGGATCAAATACTTTACAGATAGATTATTTTGTATTAATAAGAAATGAGAAATCCAGATGATTCTAAGGTGATACTAGGAGAAAGTTTGACAACACAACATAGGTAAGTTGTTTTTGATGTATATATTTACAATGAGTAGAAATGAAAACAAGTTAAAATAGACACAAGAATAAGGTGGTGGAATTTAAAAGGAATAATATGATGTGGTCATGTGGGATCATATGACAAGTTGTATTAAGAGAATTACCAGAGAAGTTCTTAGAGAATCTAGAGGTTATTGGGGTTGGGATAAAAATATCTGGTGGTGGAATGCTGAGGCCCAAAAGATAATCTAGAAAAAGAGATCATGCTTTAAAGAATGACAGCAAACGAATTACGTTGAGGACTTGGAAATGTACAAAAAAGCTATGAAAGATGCTAAAACGTTAGTTAGTAAGGCTACATTTGCAACTTTTGATAACTTGCATGATAAGTTAGGGTCCAAGGAAGGTGAGAAAGAAATATACAAATTAGCTAGAAGTCTAGAACGAGGGAAAGGAAAAGAAGAGATATAGATCAAGTTAGGTGCATCAAAAATGAATGTGATACCTATGCAGTTAAAAGCGCGCCTAGGCGCTAGGCGCACTTGGGCCGCCTCGCCTGGGCATGGTAGGCGCCTGGGGTAGGCGCAGACCGCCTAGGCGCGCTTTTGTGGGTTCCTTGTGCGCCTTCGCTTAACCACGAGGCGCACCTAGGCGCATTTAGATGTAAATGGTTATGATGCATAAATAACATTAATTTTTTTATATACTTATATTATGTTTTGTTTGCAATTTCAGTTACATTCGAAGAATTGAAATTGTCTTTTACATAAAAATTGAATGATCTTGTCTTCATTCTATATAACAAGGTGTTGGAGCGCAGATTTAAAGAAAGGATGGCAAATGAAAATAATATTATTAAGGATCCCATCATTTTGATGTGGATGTTAATGATGATTGGATTATTCCAACTGAAGAACTTGTAAAATTTGTTCGTGAATGAGATGATCTTGCTTGGCAACAAGTTGGAGAAGCAATGTGGGTTAATGATGCAGTAGGGCCAAGTACATGAGAAGAATGCAAAGATTTGACACACATCCTATATTTTCCCTTTTTAATGATGATGAAGACATTGAAGAGGAAGAAGAATTTGCTACTAAAGTTGAGGAGCTTCCTAGGGATGAGAAAGGCGGATGCCCTAATGATATAAATGTTTTGGTCAAAGATGATGAGGATGTTGATGTTGGAGAGTGATGTGATTGACTTTATGACTTATTAACTCATCAGTTTATCAGTTATTATGAATTTAGAAGTGTTTGTCTTTAAAAATACGAGTCACTTAATGAGTTGAGTTATTAAAAACCACATAAAACACCCGTATGTGTCAAAATTTCTAAAAAAGCAGGAAAATCCTCTAGGACTGCCTAGGCGATCCCTAGGCGCTAGGCTCACCTGGAGCGCCTAGGGGCGCTTAGCGCCTTTGACTGCATAGGGCGATACAATCTTGGTGAAGGAAGATGAGATTAAAGATGTAAAGAAATGCTACTTTATAATTTAATGAATGAGAATCCCACTGAAGGAGGTATTTAGAATAACCGCAATTGAATGATTGACATGCTTGCCATCATTCAATTAAAATTATTGAAGCGGACGAGGCTTTGAAAATGATGCATAAGGGTAAAGCATTGGGCACTAATGGGATACCATTTGAAGTTTAAAAATCCTAGGAATAACTGGACTAATGTTGGTTAACTCGTTTGTCTAATAAAATATTGACAACAAAGACGATGCCAAATGATTGAAGAAGTATTATGGTACTTATATATAAGAATAAATGTGATGTTAAAAATTGTTCCAATTGTTGTGGAATTAAACTTATGAGTCACACCATGAAATTGTGTGAGAGGATCATAGAACAAGGATCAAGGAAGATGACAAGAATTTTGGTGAATTAATTCGGATTTACACTTGGAAGATCCCCAATGGAGGTTATTTTCTTGCGGAGACCGTCAATGGAAAGGTTTAGAGAGAAGAAAAAAGAATCTACATATTATTTTTATTGACTTAGAGAAAGCTTATGATAGAGTACCACAAGATTTTATTTGGTGGAATTTAAAATGAAACACATGCCTCAAGGTTATATTGAAATTATTGAAGACATATATGAGGGATCAATTACTAGTTTTAGAAGTAACTATGGTGAGACAAATGAATGTTTAGTCACGGTGGGACTTTCACTAAGGGTCAATGGTGAGCCCATATCTTTTTGTTGTAGTCATTTAATGAACTCACAATTAATATTCAAGACAAATACAATGGTGTATGTTATGTATAGATGATATAGTGTTAATCGATGATACATGGATAAAATAAAATGCTAATTTGGAATTGTGGAGGAAGGCTTTGGAAGATAAGGGTTTAAAAATAAGTAGAACGAAAGAAGAATATAGGGAGTGCAATTTTGATAGAAATAATAATGATAATGAAGCTTATTTCACAATTGATGACTAAGAAATACAGCAAAGTGATTGTTTTCGGTATCTTGGGTCTATTATAATGGAGAGATAAATATGATTTATCCAAAATGATTAGAGCTAGTTGGATGAAGTGGAGAGGAGTTCGGGAGTGCGATGTGATCGACGCATGCCGACCCGGTATATACATTAACACTCCCCCTCAAACTCACGGTGGATCATGTACCGAGAGTTTGCTTATAAAATGACGAAATCTAGCAATCGTCAGGGGCTTTGTGAAAAAATCAGCAGTCTGTTCCGTCGAGGGAATGAATGGCAAGGAGATTATGTTTGCAAGAAACTCTTGCCGAACATAATGACAGTCAGCTTCGATGTGTTTGGTCCGCTCATGAAAAACCGGGTTGCTAGCAATTTGAATGGCACTCCGGTTGTCACAGAACAGAGGTGTAGCCCCAGAAATCCTGACTCCCAAGTCGAGTAGAAGACGTCGAAGCCAGACAATCTTAGCAGTGGTGGAAGCCATAGCTCGGTATTCGGCTTCGGTGCTGGAGCGTGCAACAGACTCCTGTTTCTTGCTGCACCAAGAAATAAGAGAATCACCAAGGAACACGCAGTAGCCGGTAGTAGATCGACGAGTAGCACCATCGCCAGCCCAATCGGCATCGGAGTAAGCACGCAGAACCAGTGGAGATGTAGAGGGAAATAACAACGATCGAGTGACAGTGCCACGGAGATACCGAATAATCCGAAGGACTGCTGCATAGTGAACTAAGCGAGGAGACTGAACGAGCCGACTTACAATACCGACGGCATGGGCAATGTCAGGCCTAGTCATGGTGAGATAAATGAGCATCCCAACCAGCCGCTAATAACGAGAGATATCCTGGAGAGGCTCATCATCGGTAGAGAGAAGCTTCAAGTTAAGCTCCATAGGCGTGTCAGCAGTACGAGAATCAGTAAGAGCAGCCTCGGTAAAAATATTGGAGATATACTTATGCTGGGAGATCAACAATCCTCGAGCTGACCGGACAATCTCAAGGCCAAGAAAGTACCGGAGAGGACCGAGATCCTTCATCTCAAATTGGCTCTGGAGGTGACGCTGAAGGGAAGCTATGGTAGCACTGTCATCCGCGGTGATAATCATATCATCCATATACAAAAGTAACACTGCAATACCCTGACTGGAGGAGCGGGTGAACAGAGCGTAGTCAGAGTATCTCTCAACAAACCCAGCTGCCAGAACTGCACTGCGGAAGGGCTCAAATCATGCCCGATGTGCTTGTTTGAGCCCGTAGATAGCACGACGTAAACGACAAACGTGCCATGGAGGAACTGAAACGCCCGGAGTAGGAGCCATGTATACTTTCACGGAGAGGTCACCGTGGAGAAACGCATTTGTGACATCCATCTGACGGAGAGGCCACCCTCGAGTAGTTGCCACAGCTAAGAGGGTGCGCACAGTAGTTATCCGAGCAACTGGAGCAAATGTCTCCTCGTAATCAATCCCATACTCCTGGGAGAAGCCACGAGCAATGAGGCGGGCCTTGTGCTGCTTAATGGATCCGTTAGGTCGAGTCTTGATCTTGAATATCCACTTGCAGCTAACAGGCACCACGCCTGAGGGACAAGGCATCAAATCCCATGTCTGGGTCCACTAAAAAGCCTCAAACTCAACTGACATGGCCTGCCGCCACTCTGGATGTAAAGCTGCCTCACGGTACGATTGGGGCTCCTGGTGGGTGTGAAGAGCAGTAAGAAAAGCCTGATAAGATGGCGAATAGGAGGCAATGGCAGAGTAGCCAGAGGAGTCATGAGAGTCCGAGGGAAAGGTAGAGTAGCCAAACCTGTCCGGAGAGTAGTCATCTCTGTCAGGAGGGTGATGTTCGTGCGCCGGGTAGCGTCGAACAGGAGCAGGATCCACACGACCGAGGAGGGGGGCAGCAGCATCAGGCGAGGGAGTACCAGTGTGAACCGACTCTGGAGGAGGAGCTGCAGACCGACGAACATAGACACGAGTAACAGGTGGTGGTGGGGGTGGCGAGGGAGACGGAGGAGGTGGTGGTAGAGGTGGCGAGGAAGATGGTGGTGAAGGAGGCGTGGGTGGGGCAGCAGAAAACAGAGGTAAAACGGGGATGTGGAGAAGTGATGAGGGCGAGGAGGGTGACGCAGGAGGCAAGGAAAGATCCTGAGACTCAGGGAAAAAGTATGGACATCCTCAACAAAGGAAACGTGACTGGAGATATGGATCCGGCGAGCCAAGGGATCGTAACAACGATACCCCTTGTGCTCCCGACTGAGCCCAAGTGAACACACCTAACAGACCTCGCAGAGAGTTTGGTGCGCTCATGGGGAGGAAGAAGAACGAAGCACGTGCAGCCAAACGTGCGAAGAAGAGAATAGTCAGGTGGGCCGGAGTGAAGGCGCTCATATGGGGTGGCACCGGACAGAGTAGATGACGGAGTGATATTGATGAGGTGGACAGCCGTCATGACAGCTTCAGCCCAGTAGGAGTGAGGAACAGACGCAGAGAGAAGCAAGGCTCGTGCGGTCTCAAGGACATGATACTTGCGTTCGGCAACTCCGTTCTGCTCATGGGTGTGGGGATAGGACTGCTGGTGAAGAGTGCCGTGAGATTGAAGAATCTCACACATCTCAGAGGAGAAATACTTCTTGGCACAATCAAATCGAAAAGTCTTGATGCGCCGACCAAACTGAGTATGTATTGTAGTGGTGAATCTCCTAAAGATGTGAGGGACTTCAGATCGGTGACGCATAAGATAAACTCAGGTGCACCTAGAGTAGTCATCGATAAAACACACATAATACATGAAACCAGAAATAGATGCAACAGGTGCAGGATCCCAAATGTCAGAATGTACTAAATCAAATAAAGCATCAGATTGGGAAGCACTAGCAGAGAAAGGAAGGGCTAGATGCTTTGCCAGTCTACAACCCGTACAAACAGAGAGAGGGGAGAAGGACGTTCGACCCAAAGCGCCTGAATGGAAAACGCTTTTGAGTCGATCACTCGATATATGACCTAACCTTCTGTGCCACAGGTCGGCATCAGAAGTAACAGACATAACAGACGCAACAGGAACAGAAGACACATGTCGATGGTCTAGCTGGTAAAGTCCTGCTCTACGGCCCAGCCCAATCCTCCGACCCATCCGCGAATCCTACACAACACAAACAGATAGGTGAAGGTGACAGTCAATCCAGAGTCACAAAGAGTGCTGATAGAAATTAGATTAATGTTAATACGGGGGGCATGATGGACATGGGGCAGGGTCAGGCAACCAGAAGGATCAGAGATAGTAGTGATGAATCCACATTGCGGGATGGGTCTAAAGTTCCATCCGCAGTGCGGACCTCTAGGTGAGTGGGAGTAGGGGAACAGTCAGTGAGTACAGTGGAGTCAAAGATGAGTTGACAGGAGGCACCCGAATCGAAGATCCATGGAGTAGTAGTACCAGAGGTGGTAGACAAGCTGTGAGCAGTTGCGGAGCCGGTGAAGGCTAGGTGACGAAGGAGCTCCTCGAGGCGCTGAAGACGGTCCGGCTCAAGCACGGAAGAAGGTGCAGTGGTAGCAGTGGGGAGCGTCGAGGGCTCTACAGTAGCCGCTGTACCACCAAAGTGGCGGAAGGAGAACGGACCACGTCCACGGCTCCGTCCACCTCGACCGCCTCGTCGATCATCCCGGGAAGCAGGAGCCCAGCGTGATGCTTTCTTATCCGGACCCTAGCGGGGGTTGCGTGGAGGACGTGTAGGACATTCACGATTCATGTGTCCCGACTCCTTGCAGTAGTGACAGAAGACAGACTCATCGGAGAACCCGACTGCCAGGACGGTGTCTGAGCCAGGAGCAAATGGAGGAGGACGAGTTCCCTGAGTCTGAAGGCAAGTTTCCTCATCGACCAGGGCGAGAAGGGCATCCTCTAGCCTAGAGAGTGGCTCACGGTGCAGGAGCTGAGCAGCGATGAAAGCAAAGTCCGACCGAAGCGCTGCCAAGAACTGGTGCTGGTGGCCCTCATCAAGGAAGTGCTGGAAATCCCTAGAGCGTGGGCAAGCACACCGCTCCGGGATCAGGAAGTCCAGCTCATGCCAGTAGGCACTCATCAGACTAAAGAAGTCCTGAATCGTACACTCCCCCTGATGAGCAGACTGCGAGTCACAGATAAACTGATGCCGGCGGGTGCCACCGCGCGAGAGAAACCGGTCCCGGAGATACTCCCACATCGCGCGCGCTGTAGGAAGGCGGCCGATGGGAGCAAGAAGCGGACGAGCAACGTAGTCCAGAAGATAGGCCCGGATGGCCTGATCATGGCGACGTCATGTGAGAGCAGTAATCGTGGCTGCCGTGGTAGCAGTCGCAGCAGAAGACGCGACACTGCTGGTGACAAAGGAAGAGCCGAAAGAGGCAGCTGGAGGAGGATCATCACCGGTGATGTGACCCCAAAGATCGCGACTGGAGAGCGCGGCCTCGACGGTGAGCGACCAATCAGGCTAGTCGCTGGCCGAGGACAACTGAAAGGTGACCGCCTTCAGCGGTGGAGAGATCGCAACGACGGACGACACTGTAGGAGACGCCATGGAGGAAACTCAAAGGAGAGGGGAACCGAGAGAGGGTTTGCGGGTGGTGGGGAGGGGTCGGGGGGGGCTGGGGGGGCCTTTCGGGCGGAGGGAGGGGTCGGGGGGGGGGGGGGGGGTAATCAGAGGGAGAAGAGAGGCTGGGGGGGCCGGTCGGGCGGAGGGTGGGGTGATCAGAGGGAGGAGAGGGGCCGGGGGGGAAGCTGGGGGAGCCTGTCGGGCGAAGGGAGGGGCCGGGAGGGCTGGGGGGGCCTGTCGGGCGGAGGGAGGGGTCAGGAGGGGTGATCGGAGGGAGGAGAAGGGCCTGGTGGGGGGGGGGCTGGCGGGTGGAGGGAGAGCCGGAGGTGGGCTAGGGGGGGGCCTGGCGGGCGAAGGGAGAGCCGGAGGTGGGCTGCCGGGTGGAGGGGAGGCCGGAGGTGGTCTGCCGGGTGGAGGGGGAGACCGGAGGTGGCTGCTGTCGTCGCCGTCGTCGCGCGAGAAACCCTAGAGCTCTGATACCATGTTAGGAGATGACGGCTAGGGTTTGGAGAGAATGGAATGAATCTCATTGAGAGACTGAAGCCCGATATATAAGTACATGTATACACATAGAACCCGACCCGACTGTACATAGAACCCGACCCGGTATATACATTAACAAGACTTAAGGCTAAATTTTACAAGACAACAATAAGGCCCGCAATGTTATATTGTTTAGAAAGTTGGCTCTTAACAAGAGCTCAAGCTTATAAAATATGCGTGGCAAAGATGAAGATGTTGAGGTGGATGGGTGAAAAAATAGGAGAGAGAGAGTGAGGAATCAATATATTAGTGGAAGTGTTGGAGTTTCAACAATTGAGGAAAAGATAATGGAGAACCCTTACAATAGATTGGGCATGTACAATATAGAGGAGGGCGGCCTGATAAGGAGAGTCCCGAGATGGTTTCAAATTCTTATTGAAGGTCTAACGAGGAGGAGAAGACCTAGGATAACATTTATGGAAGTAGTTAGAAAAGTTATGGAAAAACTTTCATTGACAACAAATATAGCCCTGAACAGAAATGAATGACAAAGAAGGATTCATAAAGCTGATCCAAATAGATGGGACTTGGCATGATGGTTATGGCTAAAGTTTATTGCATAATACATGTAGCGTGTGGTGGCACAAAATATGGCACTCTTGCAGTCTTGCGGACGATGTAGAATTTAGAGGTGTCAATATCTTTACTGAGTTTCAGACTTGAAAATTTTCTACAGGTATGCTCAGCGACAAAATGGGTTTGATTTTGAGTTACCTATGGTAACCGGTGTTAGATTCTGATAGAGCCCTTGATGTGAGTTTCTCTTTTATGAGTTTGTACAAATTTGTTCCCTTTAAAGGTTTCTAATAATGTTGATTCTTAATAAATTCTATCAATTTGTGTCTTGAGAACTTGCTTTAAGCACCTAGGTTTATGACTATCTGATTTGGTGATCATCTTCTAACGGGTATTGGGAGGGGACTAATAGATATTAACCTGGTTAGCATCCTAGTCCCTTGTTCTCTTTATGACCAAACTATATTGGAGTCTCTTTGTCATACCTCCAAGGCCTAGGTTTACTGTGAGGATTTGAGGATTACTGGTCCTCTTAATATCACTAATATCGTACTAAGGTACTTATGGATAACAGGAGGAATCCTTATAGCTAGCATTTGCTTTCTTTGTTGGCAAAGCAAGAAGAAACCACATTGTACATATGGCTTGAATTTACATCAGAAATTTGTACGTTTCTCATATATAACTTTTCATTTGAACCGGCCCCATTTTTTTTGACGTACATTGTTTCATATGTAAGTACTTGGATTTTGTCTCTTATTTGCCAAAAATAAGTCTAAGTTCTGGGTGGGTTTTCTAAAGGAAATGATAGTTGTTATTCGTTGTCTATAATCTGATATCTTTATGGCATCTACTTAAGCTTACTTAGTCTATGATGAATTGCCAATCATGTTGTATTTATTTTCTTTGCATTGTGAAAGCACACACTAACATACCAATTGAATGTAGATGTGATTGTAATATGAACAAACAATTCAGTTTGTACTAAAAGATGCCTTGCAGTCATAATATATGATATATCATGCATGCTTCAGTAAAATTTTCTAATATTTTCATAAAATTCTAACTACTCATTTTCCACCTTTCACAAAGTAAATCTGAATATCTTAGTGGAAACTGGACAAGAAAACATATACCCGATGATGAGCCAAAACTTGCTTTAGTCGTTGCTTCCACAAGAGACCTTTTTAATGCAATCTTCTGCATATCTCGGATCTTGGTCTCCATTTATCATATATTGATGATGAGTGGTTTGACATTTCCCTTACATAAAATGCCAAATATTCTGGAGATTTGAATTATGATGGTTTGCAAACTGAGATGAAACTTAGTTATGGACTTGTGATAAGGAAGGAAACAGGGAGTAGCTTTCCACCCTATTGGAAGGGCAGTGTCTGAAAGTCTCTGGATGGTTTGCTACTGGACTAGGGGGTAGTGGGATCGGGGATGCAAGGTTGGTAAGGTTTCAAATATTTCCCCCCTCTATGTCGATGCGTTTCTGCATGGTCTGCATGCTCATGGAGCTACAAACTTCTACTGTTTGGTTCTCTTTGCTCGTACCATCATGCTGATCTTATGGAATGGAAATTCAGTTTTACAGCAGTGGAACAGATCACCACCAACAGGTATGCTGCCCAAGATTGCAGCAATTTGACACCATAGTCTGATTTTTGGATGGAGATCACTGTTACAATAGCAAGCCAATCATGACTATCAGTCAAGGAAGCCTTCCTATATATCACAACTATAGTTACAAGAACAAGGCTACGCAGACACACAAGCGACAAAAAAAAAAAAAACCAGAAACATGCTGACGTGGCGGGCATCGGTCAGTGGTCGCTGCATCGATGAACCACCTGCTAGCCGTTGCATTGCACGTTGGCAATTTGGCAATATTTGTCCGCTTTCTGCATGGTCTGCATGCTCATGGAGCTACAAACTTCTACTGTTTGGTTCTCTTTGCTCGTACCGTCATGCTGATCTTATGGAATGGAAATTCAGTTTTACAGCAGTGGAACAGATAACCACCAACAGGTATGCTGCCCAAGATTGCAGCAATTTGACACCATAGTCTGATTTTTGGATGGAGATCACTGTTACAATAGCAAGCCAATCATGACTATCAGTCAAGGAAGCCTTCCTATATATCACAACTATAGTTACAAGAACAAGGCTACGCAGACACACAAGCGACAAAAAAAAAAAAACCAGAAACATGCTGACGTGGCGGGCATCGGTCAGTGGTCGCTGCATCGATGAACCACCTGCTAGCCGTTGCATTGCACGTTGGCAATTTGGCAATATTTGTCCGCTTTTTGTGTTGCCTGTGTTCAAGAATCATTTTCCAAGTTACATTGCATTCTCTGTAGAGGGATGATATGAGTTTCAAAACACACATCCAGTACTTCAACACTGCTAGAGTTACAAAAGCAAAGAAGTAATAGAGAAGGACTATGAATTTAGAAGTTACTTTGAGCTGTCTACCACGGAAGCTAGTATTTTTTTTTGAAGTAATTTTTCTAGTCTATTGAATTGTATTCATTGTCCCCTGGTTTCGTGAGCTTAAATGGCATAACCGACAAGATGGGTCTGTCTACCTGCCAACTGGCCTTTTAGGTTTCTTGGCATGCTCTCTCCTCCCAAATTACCTTAGGTAGGTTGAAATCCAGTTAGGAAATTCTTGTCTGTCGATCCCTTCTTGATGGGAGGAGGATGATGACGGCGGCGAAGATAATGATGATGATGGTTGCATTTGTGAGAACTGTTAAATGGCATGATTGTGATATTACATACCCAATGTAAATATAGAATTTCTGTTTACAAATAGGTTTTTTTTTTATAATGTTGTGTAAAATGGGTACACTGTTTTGAAGACATTGGTATCTAAGACCAAAGTTGGTAAGTGTACAGTGCCATTGAGTTTCTGCTAAGGCTCTGGGTATTAATGGGGATAATGGGTTTCATGATTCTACTTTTCAATCATCTGAACTTGAGGATGGATTTCTTTTATGGCCATAGACTTCCACACCTTTGTGCTGTGCTCCACACTCATTGTTTATTTTCACAATGTTTCATTTACTTTGCATTTCCGTCCTTTGGTTCTTTCGATTCTTCTAAACTTGCAAAATATTTTTTTTTCGCGAACAGGTTCAGGGACGCTTTCATCCTCGTCCCAAACACTACTGAGTGGATTCCTTGCTGTGATAGCTGTGAATCTAGTCATCATATGGTACATCATTATGGCGATGAAGGAGCCCGCAGCCACTCATGAGCCCCAGCCAGATCCAGCCTTCTTAGCCGCGGCAAAAGCCAGCATCAGCCAAACTGCAACCATGAAAACCAGCGATGATGCCCAAGCCCGGGAGAAAGAGGAGTAAGGGCATACCTCTCACCCTTCAGGACAGAAGCAGTGTATGTGTATGTGTATGATATCAAGGAATGAGAAGGCATGGCATCTACTTGCTTTGAAAATATCCCATCTTGATGGGATGAGTTTGGATGATGATGATTGTGCTGAATGATCAGGGCTTTATCTAAAAAAAGGAGACTTTTCTGCCATTAATCAGTACAATTGTGTTGCGATTTGATTTTTCGTAATTGAAAGCGATTTTCCAGTTTCTTTGATGGTTCCTTTGCATCTCTCCTTCCAGGTGAAGTGGTGAATTGTCGGGGAGAATGCATCGACCGTAACGGGAGAAAATGGCGGATCGACGCCTGCTCTGATGGCGGTGTGTTAATTAAGATGGATTTAGCAAATGAGGTAATTTATTTGAAATTCGATTTATTTTGTTCAACCTTTGAGTAAGATGTTAGTTGTAAATGATGGCGTTTTACTGCCGAATTGCATCATTTGGCCTGTAAACCGGCTACAGGATAAGATTAAGAGAGTGTCATCTTGTTTTACATCCGGATGTGGCTCAGTCGTGATTGCCCTTTATACCTGGCCCCATCAGATGAATCGCACTCAGCATCGACCAGCATGCAAAGGGATGGCCGTGATGGGGTGCCACGTCAGGATGTACGCAGGGGCGGATCTATTGGTTGGCTTGGCCGGGTAGCCCGGCCGAGATTTGAGGAAGGCTTCATTGCCCCATAGCCCGTCCAAGTCCACAACCAACCAAGCCCATCCCACAGCCCACCTCAGCATGGCCCGTTGCCCGCCTCGATCAAACACCGAAGGAGTTGGAGCGGGGTTGAAGAGTTCAGATCTTCTCTAGTCGATCGGCCCCGGTCGGTGGGCTCGGCACGCATCATAGCCGCACAATGGCTAGCAGACCAAAAGTGAATCGCACTCCAGCGACCGCTGTGATGCTCGTTAGCCCCATCAACCGGAATCGACTGACTGAAGGGGATTTGAACTCGGGATAGAGTTTGTTTCGCTTCAAACCTCCATCCTCCAACTTTTTTGGGTAAAGTACATTTTGCCCCCCCCCCCCCCCCCCCCCCCCCCCCCCGTTTAGCTCAAAAATAATTTATTTTGTTTCAAATCACAGCCTAAAGTTTGAAATGTTAGCACAATACCTCCTTTTGTCACCTAGTTAATTTCCTCAGTTGGTAATATTTATCATTTTCAAAACTGAATTAAAGGGTGCAAAATATAGTTTTTAAACTATAAGGGGGTTAAATGTTTTTGAGCTAAACTTCAAAGGGGGCAAAGTGTAGTTTTTCCTTTTTTTTGTTCTTTTTTAAACCCTAATTCTCCCTTCTCCTTTTCCTCGAACCTTGCTATCAGTTCCTCTCTGACACTTATCCTCAAATTCTCGATCGAATTCTTCACCGAGCTCGAATCGGATGACTGATTTGGGAGGAACCGTATAAAAGAAAAGGCGATCTCCACACTCCTCAGTAAGTGCCCCCCTCCTCCCTTTTTTTTAGAACAACCATGATTTCTTTTATTGCCAACGAATCATTATGATTTTACGTGTTTTTGAATAGGAAGAGTTTGCATCGGAGCAAGGGGGAATGTCGGTGAACGGAGGTGATAAGCAGGGATGGATCGGGAGGGGGGGGGGGGGGCATGTGGAGGCGACCGCCCCCCCCTAGATTCAAACGAGAACCCTTTATTGTAGTAGTGTTAGTTAGAATTATTTTTAAATTATATAAGTTCGCCACCCCTCCCTCCATTTTCTAACAAAATTTAAGTACCTGCCCCCTCCAAAGATTTTTCTAACATCCGCCCCTCAAGATTCGATTCCTGGATCCGTCCCTGGACTAATAAGAAAGGCATTTGACGTCATCGAGGAGGAGTTTGTACACATGGTGAAGCGCTCATGGCTATTTATTGTGTTGGTCTTTTTCTAGTTTATG
Organism: Chamaelirium japonicum; assembly: GCA_947650365.1. Lineage (NCBI taxonomy): Eukaryota > Viridiplantae > Streptophyta > Magnoliopsida > Liliales > Melanthiaceae > Chamaelirium > Chamaelirium japonicum. The sequence goes on from OX393557.1 coordinate 12,339,902, forward strand.
TACATGCTTTACGCATCATTTTTTATATTAATAAAATTTCTTTGTATCGTCGATGTTTCCTTTAAAAAATTTGATTGGTTTTCCTTTACTGTATAAAGTAAATGTTTGATTTAAAAAAAAATAGTTTAACAACTTTAGCTTCAGTCCAGTCCAAAATAAATTCCTAGCTACGTCTCTGGATGTACGTAAAACAAGATGGATGAATAGAATTGCCCTTTGTCGGAAATAAATGGTTCGACCCACACGTGAACCAGAGATCATGCTTCACGTGAGTCGGTATTCATGGAGCCTGGAGAGGGCTTTGTTTGTATGCATTTTGTTTGTAAGAACTAATTGGAGGCCCGACCGGTCTGCTGGACTGGCTTACGGTCCAACAGGGGCACACTATGTGGGCCACTGAACGGGAAAGGAGTAACGGGGTTTCCCCACCTCCACCCCCCAAGATCTCAACCCTAACCGACATCTACCACCGCTCGCTTCACCGCCTCCGACCGGTGATCGCTCCGATGGCCTGCGAAGCTCCTCTGACGACCTATCGAGCCATCAGAACGCCTTCCGAGCTTCTCCGGCAATCAATCGCCCTAGGCGAGGAGCAAAGATTTTGGCAGGGGTCGGGAGGCGGAGCGAGAGGAAAGAGCGTTTGGATCTCGCTGCCCCCCCCCCCCCCCCCCCCCCCCCCAATTAATCTCTGTATGTCGATAGCAAAATTGCTCTCAGCGATGCCCAAAAAATTTGGCTGGCCCAAAATGATGGCTGCCACCTGCCATTGGCTGTCGTTGTCTATCTATGGCTGTTGTGTCATAGATCGTCGCCAGCTTGTTCTTTAGGCACTGACACAAATCAAAATCAATTAAGAATTTTTTTTTTTCATAATAGACAATATTCTTAAATTAAGAATTAGGTATTTTTTTCTAAAATTAAAAAGTTAAGATTCTGTTTTGGATATAATTCTTATTTTGAGATCCTAAGAGCAAAGAATCCCCAAAAAAATACTCTATGGCCCGAAGCCTCAATTTTGGCTCCAAGAAAATGGTTCTGAGGAGCGCATTTTGGACAACTCTCCGAAGAAACATTTTTTGGGATCTAGTTGTATCCAAATAGGTTATTCTAAGGGTCTGTTTGGATACGCTCCGATTCCAGGATTCTGAAAGTCCAAAATCCCTGAAAAAGACAGAGCCTGTTTGGATACAAGCCGATCCCAACAAGTGTTTCAGGGGAGAGCCTAAAATGCACTTCTGAGAGCCATTTTTTCTAGAGCCCAAAATCGAGGCTCCGGACTCCACAGCCCGTTTTTGGGATTTCGAGCTCCTAGAATCCCAGAATCAAAATCCTATCCAAACAGGGGGACTCCTAAAATCTTGGATCTGGAGCGTATCCAAATATGCCCTATGCTTCTTCTCCCGGAACACTGCTTTATGTTTAGGCACAGGCGCATGCCAAAATCACAAAAGGTGGATCAATTTTATGTCAGGCGACGCCAAAATCATCGAAAGAGAACAGATTACCATGGATTTGTATGTGTTTAAAACTTAAAAGTACTATTTTTCAAGGAAAAAAAAAACAATCAACATAATCGGGTGGGAGGAAGATCCTATATTATTCGATTGCCAAGTAATGCTGAGTCATCTCAAAGTGGATAAAACAGTGCATAGCAACAGAGAGGGCAATAGCGCGGCGGATTGGCTAACCACTTTGGCAAAGGGTTTGGGTTGGACGGATGCTGGTCCTTGACGTTTCTGGACAAATCTTCCCATCATGGTCATGGATGCGACACAACGGGAAATGAGACTGGTGCTATCCGAGGCTTGTACATGATCCTGACTAGTCTGGGTTTTATGTAGTTGGTCCCAGTGCTCTTGTATTTTATCGTTTTTATATAATAGATTACCAAAAAATAAGAAAAGGTACCACTATAAACTGCCCTAGGCGGCATTGGTGGTAGGGGTGGCAATGGGTCGGGTCGGGTTGGTGTCGTGTCTAGTTTCGGGTTGTGTCCAAACCCCTAAACCCTGACCTGACCCGTTTAACTAATTGTGTCTAGATCCTAAACCCGTACCCGACCCGTTTATAAATGGGTAGACCCGTTTACCACACGAGTTTATTCAGTTGACCCAATCCGACTCGACCCAACCTAACTCGATAGACCCGATGATACTCTATATCGGATTGCTGGTAGACCTGATCCGACACGACACGACCCGTTGAATTTTAAATGGGTCTTCTCGGGTCTACCGTGTCCGGACCCTAAACCTAGACCCGACCCGTTTATTAAACGGGTCTGTCGTGTCGATCCGTTTATGATCCAAACCCGTTTAGCCCTGACCCAGACCGGCTAACTTCATGTTGGGTCGTGTCGAATCTGCCGTGTCGGGTCCGAAATTGCCAGCCCTATAAATCGGGAAAACCTTCGGGCTGAATAGCATCTCTTGTACCTTTTCATATGGAACTCATAACTTCATACACGCTAGTGGTTGAAGCCTCTTACTTCAACCATCGATTGGAGCCAAGTATTGTCCTAGTTGAAACTCATTTTGGAGTTCTAACTACACCAATAGTTCTAACTACACCAATTGTTCAAAATTTCTATTGGATAGTAACTCATCCCAAAAAGCTGTGTACGGATTGCGTGTGTTGCCAAGTCACCACCCATCTGTCGCCGCATCCATAGTTGGCTGCCGACCACCACCAGCCACCACTTGTCCCCGACCGACCACCACCGGCCACCGGCCGGGATCACAACTTTCCGTTACCATAAAAACAACCAAACAATAAAGTTGCAACTGCATGATAATTACTAGTTACAACTCATGCTTTTCCAAATATATGAGCTTACAACTTCACACCATGCAATTACAACTCCTCCCAACCAAGCAGGACCTTGTAACATCATCAGTAGGCCGAAGTAGGGCCTGTTGTGGCTTGACACCGGCGGGGTTAGGAGGGGGACAAGGTGAATTTTTCGTAGAAGTCTCCTACATTCCGAGCGTACGGATGCACTACCAACACTACTCTCACCGGCCCACCTCTCCCTATCAAGGGGATGCAATCATGTGCTCCATTGCCCCCCCCCCTGGTTACTTCATCGAGTTTGTATTGGATTCCAATAGAGTAAAAGTAAATTTTAGACTTCTCTTTTACTTTAGTATGCGTCAAATGTTAGTTTTTGCCTACTTATACGGTTACTAGTAAAGTTTTCCAACTTGGCTCCTTTCTCTCTCAAGAGCCCCGGTGGTGGTGGTGGAGGAGGAGGAGGAGGAGGAGGAGGAGGAGGAGGAGGAGGTGGTGGTGGTGTATGATTTGAGGTATTCAGAAATCCACGTCTACCAATCTACCATATTACATTAAGCCACGAAGAGAGTAAAATCCCAAACTTATTTTGTAAGAAAATTTAAAAAATATGAAAAAAAAAAAAGAATATTGACCCTAGGAGTCGGTTTGTCAATTGCCCCTTGAAAGATGGTATGTTGCCCTGCTCTTCAAAACTCGGGCCCACCTGAGGGTTGGGACCAGATTTCATAAACATCATGAGTATTGTTGGGATAGGGAAACCTACGGCCTGGCCCTTCAAAACTCGGGTCAGAAAAACCTACGTCAACGCCGAAAAACTGCAAGGTTACCAAAAAAAAATATTGTGTTTATCTCTCTAGCATGATCTCTCTCTCTTTCTCTCTCTTGCTTGGCCACTGTGATATGTTCTTCAACCGTTCGAGGCCCGTCGTCCTCGACTCCTCTGGATCCTCTTATCGGTGTTCTCCCTCGCATTCTCACCGTCACATAGTGTGATCGCCCATGGGTGCTGGAAGTACGGTAGCCCCACAATCACAGGTGACCAGCCACAGTCTCTCCATGTGTATATGTTTTTGATCGGCGACTAGTGACCGCTCACAGTCAGTGGCTTTGCAACAACGGCCAGCCCACCTCTCTCTCTCTCTCTCTCTCTCTCTCTCTCTCTCTCTCTCTCTCTCTCTCTCTCTCTCTTGCTAGCTCTCCGTGTGTGTGTGACCGGCAATCGCTCACGACTAGCGGCTCTGCAACATCGAGCTTCTCTCTCACTCGCTCTCCGTGTGTCTGTTTGTGATACGGCCGTCTCGAATCCAACTTTGATCATTGATTCACTAATCGTTATTTACTTGAGTTCAAGATAATTTTAATATTTATTTATTTTCTATAATTTTATTGTCTGAAAATTTTAATTATGTTAGTTTTAATTAAACAAGGTATATAAAGTAATATTTTGGTTCTATTGGTTTTTTTTATTTCTATGTTAGCTTTATGTTTATTAGTATGTATAAAAGGGTCCTATTTTCGATCTTTGCCTTAGACTGCAAAACCTCAAGACTGGCCCTTGATTGATCAGACGCATCCCGGAGACAATAAAACGGTGGTTAGGGCACATCCTTTTTGTAGCACCTACATCCTTTGCTAACACAATCCTTCCTACCAAAAAAAAAAATTTGCTAACGCAATCCTTCTCATGAGGCTCTCACAAGATTTAAAGTGATATATTTTTCAAACTAAGGAGATGTAAGTGTTATAAAAAAATTAGCAAATTTTGTAAATAGTATTTAAAAAATAATTTACTATTACACTGGTCATGTGAGAAACTTAATTTGAAAATTGGTCATTTGACAGCCAAGTGGTGAGGCGCCATCACAAAGTGTCCGGCCACGTCGGTTGTCCCCCTTTTTATTCTCGACGGATGCAAAACCCAGTAAATCCGACTTTAAAACCTGGCATTTCGAATACCAATTTTCAAGTTCTGTATATGATGGATCAACTTTGTATGTTTCCGCCTTGGTTGTTCGCATAGTTGTTTGAGTACAAGGTTGAACCCGACATTTCACATACTGGGTTTAAAATTCGGTAATTGATCTACCGGTTTTTGCGATCATCGAGAAGAAAAAGAAAAGAGGGACAATCGATATTGCGGGGTGCTTTGCGTCGCCACCTAGCCACATGGTTTAAAAATCGGTAATGAAATAGTTTTTAAATATTATTTTTAAAAAAATCCTAAAAATTATATGCATGTAATCATAACTATTCCCAAACTTCAAAAGTCAAATTGTAATTTATCCGGAAAACAAGTTTGGTAATCAGCTCAGCTCATTTTGGGGAATGAATGGGGAGAATATCTAGTTTTGGGAGGATGGGTGGGTTGGTGATCTCCCACTTAGCAGATTTTTCCCCAGTCTTTATCCTTGGACAAACACTCCTCAAGCCAAGGTCGGAGGCCGCACTGTTTGGAATCTTCAAGTAGTAGTGGATGCCCCATTGGACTTGCAGAGGGAGCTAGACAACTTGACGGCTCTTCTCCTGCTGATCTCGATCACAATCGGACCAGACAGAGGGGGTTGGCGATGAATAGCCTCAGGTAAGTTCACAGTCAAATCCTTTTACCGGTTTATCAACTCAGGAGGGGTTGTTTGCCTAATAGCGTCAGCTCTTTGGAATGCCAACGTACCTCTCAGGGCGTGGATATTTATGTGACTGCTAATACACAACAAAATCCTCTGACCCAATGTAACCGAAGAAGAGGAACCACCCTGGCCTCTCTATCAGATCTCTCTTGTGTGCTCTGTGGGCATCCGAAGGAGATCGACGAGTAGTCACCTTTTCATCTAGTGCCCCTTTTCCGATGGGATCTAGAGTACTCTCAAGGAGAAACTCTCGATCCAGCGCAAGCCCATGAAACTACATTTTCTGTACACGAAGTGGCATAGGCAGCGTGTGCCACAACCGATACAGAAGGCGTGGGATTTCTTAGGGTGTGTTTGGCATTGGCTTTGAAGACCTAGTTTTGGGTCAAAACTAGTTCTGCTTGCCAAACTGGTTTTGGTATAAGATTTTAGTGTGTTTGAAATCCGATTAGGAAGTTGGTTTTCAAGACCAAAACCAGAAAATCTCCAAAACCCAAAAGCAGAAATTTTCTGCTTTTAAGTTCTTGAGGCAAGGAGGCAAAACAATAATTACGAAAAATTATTATGAATAACGTATATGTTGTAGAGAGAAACTATTGTAAAGAAAAAAAAAATAAAACTAGGAGAATATATACAAATCATATTGTAGAGAGAGAAAATTATTATAGAGAGAATATTTTAGAGAAAATATATTATAGATATAAAAATATTATAGAGAAAATTCTAAAAAGAAGAATATAGATAGAGAGAGTAATAAATAAATAAAGATATAGTGAGAGAAAATATTAAAGATAGAAAATGTTATAAAGAAAATATTATAGAGAGAAAATATTGTAGAGAGGAAAAATATTATAAAGAGAAAATATTGTAGAAAAATAAAATATTTTAGAGAGAGAAATTGATGCTGAAAGAGAAAATATTACAGAAATAACATTTTAGAGAGAAGATATTATAGAAAGAGAATATTTTAGAGAGAGAATATATTATAAAAAGTACTATTTAGATTAATGTTATAGAGAGAGAGAAATATATAGAAAGGAGAAAAAGATATTAATTATAAAAAGAGAATATATTATAGAGAGGAAAAATATTATAGAAATAAAATATTTTAGAGAGAGAAAAATTATAAAAAGATAATATTTTAGAGAGAGAAATGTTGTAGAGAGGAAACATTGTAGAAATGTGATATTTTAGAGAGAAAATATTATAGAAAGAGAATATTTTAGAGTGAGAATATTTTAGAAAGAGAAAATATTATAGAGAGGGAAATGGATATAGAGAGAAAAAAATTTAGAAAAAAAATATTTTAAAGAGATAAGATATTATAGAAAGAGAATATTTTAGAGAGAAAAATATTGTAGAGAGAAAACAATATAGAAATAGGATATTTTAGAGAGAGAAAATATTATAGAAATAGGATATTTTAGAAAGAGAAACTATTGTAAAAAGAGAATAATTTAGAAAGTGAAAATGTTGTAGAGAGAATATTTTAGAAAAAAATATACTATAGTGAAAGAAAATGATGTAGAGAGGAAAAAATATTATAGAGAGAAAATATCATAGAGAGAATGTCATATATAAAATATATTATAAAAATAGATCGAAGATGTTGTAGATAGAAAAAATTATTATAAAAAAAGAATATTTTAGAAAGAGAAAATATTGTAGAGAGAAAATAATATAGAAATATAATATTTTAGAGAGGAAAAATGTTATAGGGATAAAAAAATATTTTACAAATAGAATATTTTAGAAAGAAAAAATATTGTAAAGAGAACATATTTTAGAGAGAGTAAATATTTAAGAAAGAAACTGAAGTAGAGAAATATTATAGAGAGAGAAAATGACGTAGAGAGGAGAAATAATATTATAGAGAGAAAATATTGTAGAGAGAGAAAATATGTTAGAAAGAGAGCATTTTAGAGAGAAAATATTAGAGAAAGAAAATAATGTAGAGAGAAGAGAAAAAATATTATAGAGAGAAAATATCATAGAGATAACGTTGGGGAGAAGATATTGTAGAAAGAGAAAATATCATAGAGAGAAAAGTTTGGAGAGAGAAAATTTTAGAAAAATAAAATTTTTAAGAGAGAATTGACATTGAGAGAGAAGAAGAAAATATCATAAAGATAAAATATTATTGATAGAAAATTTTATAGAAAGATAAAGTGCTCTAAAAAGAAATATTATATAGAGACAATATTGGCAAAGAGAGTATTACACAAACAATGTTTTATAATGAAAAATTATTGGTGAGAAAAAATGATATAGAAAGAGAAAATTATATATATAGAAAAAAGTTTGATAGATAGAGTTTGTTATATAGATAATGTTTTACAAATATAATATTTAAAAATAGAGAAAATAACTGTAAAACTTGTTTTAGGCTCAAAACTGATTTAATTGCCAAATGCTCAAATGTTGATAACTCTAGAACTGGTTCTCGATAAGCTAAAACTGATTTTGCACAAAACTAGTTTTTGGTATTCCAAAATCAAAACCTAAAATTTCAAAACCAATGCTGTAGACACACGAATTTCGTCGGACCCGAACCCGACTTACGTGTGCCGACGCGGATGCAAACCCGACACGCGGACCCAACTCGCGCGCACCGACACGGATACAAACCCGACACGCGGACCCGACTCGCGCGCGCCGATGCGGACCCGGACCCCACTTCAAGAGGGGCCGGCCCCTACTAGGGTCCGAACCCCATAGGGCCGGCCCTAGTGGGGACCGAACCCCATGGAGGGGCCGGCCGGCCCTGCAAGGAAAGGCAAGAAAAGGAAAGAAAAGAAAAGAAAGAAAAAAAAAAGGAAAGAAAAGAAGGGAAAGAAAAGAAAAGGAAAGAAAAGAAAAGGAAAGAAAAGAAAGAAAAGGAAAGAAATACCGCCATGCGCGGGGGGAGGTAGCGTATGACGTCTGCACACACGCGGATCTGCGCCGATCCCTCGATCCGACGCACAAGACGAAGCGCCCGATCGCCATCGATTTCGTGCGCAAAATCCAGCCATAATTGCACCCGCCAGAAAAGGAAAACAACTAAATGTTATTCCCCTCATCAATGGATGAATAAAATCCGGGTAATTATGAGAGAGATACAAAAGGGATTTAAAATTAAAAAGTTCCCATATCTCTCTCCCCACCTCTTTGCCTATAAATAGAGGGGGTGGGGGAAGGAAAAAATGGTCGGGAAATTGAAGACGAAACGCCAGAGCTCTGCAGAAGAGGAGACGCTTCTTCATCGACCCAAGGCTTCACGAGGCACAGTCAAACCTGTCCCGAGGGATCGGCTTACTGAAAGTCCTCATCAACGTGAAGACCCTTGCACACGAAGATCATCCCTTCGACTCCGTGCACGAAGAAGAAAGCTCGGAGAAGAAGAACCCTTCGACTCCGAAGACGCCAGAAGCAAAGGCCGGAGAAGAAGAGGAGCGGCACTACCCCGTCGTCTCCAACAAGCTTCGACTCCGATCAAGCCCAAAAGCCCGGAGAAGAAGAGGAGCGGCACTACCCCGTCGTCTCCAACAAGCTTCGACTCCGATCAAGCCCAAAAGCCCGGAGAAGAAGAGGAGCGGCACTACCCCGTCGTCTCCAACAAGCTTTGACTCCGATCAAGCCCAAAAGCCCGGAGAAGAAGAGGAGCGGCACTACCCCGTCGGCTCCAACAAATCCTCGATCCCGATCAAGCCCCAAAGCCCGGAGGAGAGAAGCGAAGCGTCATCACCCCGTCGTCTTCGACTAACGCCTGCCCCATCCACGAAGAAGAAAGCCTGGAGCAGATCGTCTGAAGCGTCGCTACCCCGTCGTCTTCATCAACAAAAGTCGACGCTACAACCGTCGCACGGAGACCGTCGCTACCCTCGTCGTCTTCATCAACAAAAGCCGATGCCACAATCGTCGCACGGAGATCGGTGCTACCCCCACCATCTTCGAAAGCATTCTTCGACTCCGATCACGCCAAAGAAGCCCGGAGAAGAAGAGAAGTCCAGTCGATACGTAAACCGTCGAAGCACCGGAGAAGTAGCCCACGTCGTTCGAAGAAGAAGATCGAGTTGACGCCAAAGCTAAAGCCAACGCAAGAAGCCAAAGCAAAGCCCCAGTAAAGCCCGCGCCAAAGCAACGCAAGTGCCAAAGCCAAGCGACTACGCCGGCCACGAGCAAAAGCACCGCACGTTCTAGCCGATACGACGCGAAGTCCGGAAGAACGAAAGCATCGCAAGTCTCTCCCAGCTACGTCCAAGTGCAAGCGCCGAAGCAAAGCAAAAGCCAGAGCCACGCCGGAGCAAAGCCAAAGCCAAAAAGCCAAAGCCAAAGCCAACGCCAAAAGCTAGATCGACGCCGCGAACCGACGATCAAGGACACCGAGGTCAAGCAAGGAACGAGAAAGACGCGAAGACCGAGGAACGAAGCCGAAAACCCCCTAGCCGAGAAAGCGCGAAGCACGGAAGGGACAAAGCAACGGTGGACATTCCTTAGCCTCTCCAAAACCCTCTCCCTGTAAAACCCCTGTCCTGGGCAGCCCCTTCAGAGCTCTCGCACGAACACCACGTGGAGACGCGGATCAAAGGGATCCCCCAGAAGATCTTTCCCACAATCCCCTGATCAAAACTCGCCGCAACCCGGACTCGCTACACCCGAGCAACCCGGGTCCCGGCCACAATTGTAATCTCGTGTGATTCGCAATAAAGACGACCCGTGCTTTTTTTCGCGTCCACAAATGCCAAACACATCCTTAGTCATCACCGCTTGCTAGGTTATCTGAAGCGAGGGGAATCACAGAATCTTGAACAACTCTCAGAATTCGTGTGATCTTGTGTTCCGCAATTTAGGGTTGTGCCTGAAGTCGTGAAGCGCAACCTTGTTGAGGAAGAGTTGATTGCTTCTGGATTCGATCATGTCTGTCCTGTTTTGATGTAGGATTCTAACGATCCCTTAATCTTGATTTTTTTTTTGGTTATTTTTTATAGTTTTTTTTCTTCTAATAAATTGGTAGAGGTCTAGATTGAACCCTCTCATCCTCTTCTATGGATTCTTAAAAAATAATTTACTCGGAAAACAATAATAGGATAGAAAAGATAACGGCTGGGATAGAAGCAGTGACGTATCGTTTGGCGAGGATTATAGAGAGTGGGAGGTACCGTTAAGGCACCCATAAAAGCACCCCAAAGTGAGCTGAGCTACTGACCACTTCACCAGTTGTGGCTGCCAACAGTTTACCGTGGGCCCTACCTAAGGGTCAGTGACTAGACCTGCGGTCAATAAAGTAAAAGGGTCGGGAGGGGTCTGGAAAGAGAGTCTTGTTGGCTCGGGCTCCGAAGACGTATACGATGTCGGGTCGTCTCGGGGACGTTGCCAAGACCTGTGGAGGGGTGGGTGGAGCCCACAAAGGCGGAAGGGGACATCATCATCGCTGCCACTCTCCGTCGTCTGCGCTCTTGTACGGTCCTCTGGGCTGGACACCTCGTTTCGGATTCGCCGAGCCGGGTTTTTTCCCCCTCTTTTTGATAAATTACACTTTGCCCCTTGAATTTATCTCAAAAACACTTACATCTCTTATAGTTTATTTTCTTTCAAATCACACCTTCAAGTTTGAAATGTTAGCACAATAACCCCTTTTGGCGACTACTTAGTTTAGACTTTTGGTTGTTTTTATGATCTTATCTAATCAAAACTGAATTGAAAGGGGGCAAGATGTAGTTTTCAAACTACAAGAAGGTTATGTGTAATTTTTTTATTTTTTTTTGGGTAAATTACAAAAACCTCTTTTGAGCTATACATCTCATTTCATATTAGTCCCTCAATTATTTTTCTGTACAATTTGATTCCTGAATTATGCTATGTGTGTATACAGCTCCCTCCATCAACCTTTTTATTCGAAAATATTTTATTAATTTATAATAACTTTTAAAATATTTAATTTATACTTACTAGGATAAGGGTCTTTTCGGAATACAAGTTAACATAGGCGGCTAAATGCAGACGCATAGTTCAGGTATCAGATTGTTCAAAGAAAAAATTGAGGGACTAATTTGAAATGAATTGTATAGATCAGGAAGGTTTTTATAATTTTCCCTTTTTTTGTTATTTAGGAGGGGGGAAGGAGGTCGCCGGCCGAAGGGTCCAGCACACGACAAGAGGACACGTCACAGGTACGGAAACCAGCGGGGCATTTAGACGTGATGCACTGCTTTATTATTCGAGGGTATCGTTGGCAATGTGCAATGGTTATGACTATTTTACTTAATTACACTGATAAAATTGATAAGGTCACCCAATTTAAATGGGAGGAAAGATCTTAGATGTCCAATGGGTTCCCAAGGCAGCCCATACCAATTGATAAGAGCACCTGTTGCTACCGTCGTTGTTGCCTCCTCCAGTTTTATGTTTTTACATCTTTGCTGATACTCGTCATCGTCGGTGCCTCGCCGCCACCGATAATGGCTATGCACCATGCCGCAGTCTCCAATACCCATGTAGCTCGCCTGCACCCCCAATGTCTTGGCAGCCGTTGTTGCCACCACTGTGTGCGGTTCCTATGTAGGCCTCCTCTTACGGTGGAGGTTTGCCATTGTCGCCTTTCAATTTGTACACGGTGTAGGGTGCCTTTATCAGAATTCAATTTTGAGTTAGCAGTGCCCATATGAGTTGGGTGGCTCCATCCTACATATGGATGTTGGGTTTGATTAAATATAAATGATAGTGTTGTTTCTCAAAGTTTGAGTAGTTTTTACTTTGGTGTAATTAAAGATTAAAGGATAAGTTGTGATTTTAATAAGTTGGTCCTTTATGTGTTGAATTTTTTCATTTGAAAGCTTGCTTTCAAAAATTTCCATCAGAGCTTTGGCCAAATGTTTTCATCGGAGCTTTCCTTCTCTTATTACACGATGAGAACTTTAGTCCCATATTACTTATAGGAAATGTTGGGGAATTGGCTCAATCTGATACCAATTCCTTGCGCCATGAAAACCTTCAAGCCCTCTGAATGGTGCTCAAATGTTCGAGGGTTGGAGCCCTATAGAGTCGCACATCATAGAGAGAATTCGATACGCAAATCACAAATATAAATCACAAATTTATCAGGCAATCAAAGATTTAGAGTATCACTAGCAAAAGAATATACCATGCAATGTTTACCGTTTATCGGACCCTGCAAACCCTCTATTTGCTACTCTCATAGAAACACCCACAGAGTAGTAGCCGAGGTACATGCACCGAAGAATCCGGATAAAGACCTGGAGGAACTTGATGGAGAACCCGGAGATAAACATCCACTCTCTCCCTCCCTTCTTCCTTTTTCTTCCTCCCTTTCTCTTTTCAATTTTCTCATCCTTCCTTCCTCTTTTCTTTCCTTGCGGCAAACCCTAGATCAGATTTCCTTCTCTCTTCATCCTTCAATTTGATTTCTCCAACTTAGCCCTAGATCCACCCGTGGCTCCTCTATTAGAAGGGAGCATGTGCATGGCATTAGGAGTGCCAAAACATATCAAACCCGCAGTCGAACTCACTCTTCCCAGCTCTGGTTCACCCACTCAAAATCTTGCTCGCCCGGGCAAATTTACCTCGTGTTCTGCTTGCAGATGGTGACCTTGATTTGTTCGAGTGAAATCCTACAGCCTGCCTCTTTTGTTGGGGTTTTATTTTTTGTAGAATTTATCGGGTTTTAAATAATAGGCCATAAACTCCACAGGAAATGATTGAGAGGGGTATATAAAGGAAAGCTCATTTGGCCCATTGTTTGTGAAGAGCAAGTGGAGTAGGCTTTGTGCAAATAAGCCTATATATGATGTGGAGCATCGTGCGCACACAATGTGAGCAGTGGGCTATAGGCCGCATATTAGGCACACTTTGCGCTTAGCATGGCATCATTGCCGGCTAGGCTCAGTCCAGTTGGACTTACTCAGGTGCAAGTTGAAACCGAGTTGACTCAACGACTCGATGGTTAAGTGAGCCTAAGCGGTTTGGGCATGACAGTTTGAGCAAGGGATGCTTCCAAGCACTCGTTGGCTGATGAGCCATTGCTTCTAGTGGTGGCTCGGTTTCTATATATGGAGGCCTATATCAGCCATAGATATCCATTCCAAAATTAAGTTTTCCTATATCTTCTCATATAAAAAAACTCTCTATCAATACAGAACCACAAAGACTTATCGTATCTAGTAAGCGGTTAGTCGGTAACCCTACACCAATCTTAATTTGTGAAAGGAGGCTAATAACGCTTTAGAGAGCATATTTGATACACGTTTTACGCTTTCATTGTCATGGTCACCTCTCGTCTACTCCAACAAAAGATGCACACAGTAGCATTCATATCTAATTGTTTATTCCGAGTGATGCTATGCCCATGCTCCAAGTGGGTATTGGTTGACCCAACGCTACAGGAGACATGCAATTAAGATGGAGAATATTAATGGTATATTGTAGATCTAAAATTTTACAACAATTTTTTAAAAACAGATTAAAAAATAACTTATTTGAAAGGAATGGACCCAAAATTTTTAATTTAGCATCAACGGACTTATACGGCAGTTCAACTACCGTATAAGGAAAAAAAAATTAACTGTTTACTTTCCGTGATACTACCCTTAGTCTTTATATGACAGTCCGACTACTATATAAAATCAAGACTAGCTGTTGGGATCTTTATATGGCAGTCAGACTGAGACTGCTGTATAAATAGTCGTTGATCTTTATAAGGCATACCAAATTTATTTATTGACCTCATTTACAAGTGTTTGAAAAATATGAAATAATGGGTTTGATAACTGTCAAAAAACCATAAGTTTGCTGGGCTTGAGGATAAATAACTAGTGGGATAGCTAGTGAGTTGGATCAATCATGATACCCCCATTAACCATTTGGCTGATGTGGTCCCTTTGCCGAGTGGGTTTGGAGATGCTCTTAAGGTCTACTTAGGACACAATTGAGTTCGACCCTACAGATACAAGGCTGTGAATATATCCAAACCATCATATAGTGTGTAGTACCACACCTAACCCATCTCTACTATCCATCTCATTTTCCTTGCTTCCTAACAGTGTGAGCATTATTCTAGAGGCCATGTGATGAATCCTAAGTGGATGCCTGAGATCTAACATAAGGTCATCCGATGGACCCATCGAATTTCGGTATGGTACTGAAGTGGGTGCTATAGAAATTTTCAATTAAAATTCGATTTAATCACACAAAAACCGAGTCCATACTCTGTTGGGTTTTGACTTGTAAAAAGCCAACATGAACAACACACCTAGCATCTAGTTCGCTTGGGCAACAGACTGAGGGCCCTTGAAAATCCGGGCACAGGTTTTGGGTTGCGGGATCTCCTGTTTTGACAAGATGACTCCGGATTTTGGGTCTCGGTTTACTACGGTCTACTCTAACCCTAGCTATATAAGGGGAAGGGGGGGAGACTTTTAAAGTGACTATAACTCAAGGGAAATCGTCGACAATGACTACGAAAGGGTTCAAGATCGTCTGTAGAAGATGAGCGAGTCATGGGGAATATTGAAGGATCGAGAGGGGGGGGGGGGACTTGGATGCTTGTGAGAGCGTAGCGGCCGTGACCACGGTGGAGTGATTCGTCTCAATAGAGGATTAAGAGTGAGTTATGGATCAGGAGAGAATGAAAACCAGATCTAGGATTTTCCGCGCGTAGAGAGAAGAGAAAGAGGAAGAAAGTAGAGAGAAAAAAAGAGAGGAGGAATAAAGTAGAGAGAGAAAAAAAAGAGAGGAGGAATAAAGTGGATACAGTGTGTGTATCTTCTTCGGGTTCTTCGACATGTCTACCTCGGCTTCTACTTCTGCAGGCTATTTGATCTCTTGGTGGTCCTCCAGTGCATCTCTGTATCTCTCGAACGGATGGTACTCTACTTCGTGGGTATGATATATGAGATGATCAAGATTAGGTTTTACAGGGTCTGACAAACAGTGACCCGTTACATGTATTTCTCTTTCTAGGGTTGATATCTTGCAGCCGTATTATTGTTTGTAACCGTTTGCCGAAACTCGGATCGAGCACCAAAGTATGAAATTGTTGATAGAGGCGAATCTAATTCTTAGCCTTCATTGTAGGGTGGGCCCACATGGGCCACAGCCATTCGCTATGGGATCCAATCACGTGCCGAGGTGACGCAAGCCCAATGCTCGGTTGGCGGGTTGGGCCAGTGGCGTGGGGATGTGACCCCCATGTCCCCCTGACGGATCTTCAGCAGATCTTGGGTTAAAAACTTAAAAATGTGAGTTAATGCTATTTGAACATTCTCCATCGACAAGAACTTGGACATACCAGACACATGCCCTGGTAGCGGGGCCCGCTTGGGCACTGAACCCTGGGCCCCGTCGCCATGGCATGAGTCTGGTATGTTTAACTTTTTGTCGATGGGGTGGTTTAAATAGCAATACTCAGGAGGAGGAAGGCGGGAAGGTCAATTGAGAGCGGCAGCTTGATGGAAGTGAAAGCCCATCACATCTAGTTCGCCCCCCGCGGCCCACGGGACAGCCATATGTTTTTAGTTCCAAAGCTTAAAGATGGTTTTCCCAAAATGACCACAAAGCAGAGTGTCTAAAATTGTTACTTTATGATAATTTTGACTTTGATCCTAAAATTAGGTTTTTGATTTTCACCTCCACTTGTTTAAAATTTTTTACTTTCATCCTAATCTAGATCCCTCATACCTTAAGATACGTTCTCTTTGGATTCTCCTGAAAATCTAGGGTTCTGTTTGGATAGGATTTTGATTCTGGGATTCTAAAAACTCCGGAATTTCAAAATCCCAAAAAAATGGCAATAGAGTAAGGAGTTTCGATTTTGGGTTCCAAAAAAATGGATCTCAGAAGTATATTTTGGACTCTCCGTAAAACATTTTAGGATTAAATTGTATCCAAACAAACTGTTCGTCTTTTTCAGGGATTCTGAGCTTTCAAAATCCTAGAATCCTATAATCGGAACCTATCCAAATAGACCCACCCACTCCAGAACCGTTAATATATGAGTAAATGACAGTTGTAGCTGAGTGAACATCGAACGATGATGGTTGCGTTGTCTGGCGACTACGTTATTAATAGGCAGGATTGAGCTTGCTTTCATGAGCTGACTTACTTTCAATATTATCCTTATTTGTGCGGTTGAATCAATGGTTGTGATTTTATTGATCTTCGAACTTAATGAAACGATTGAGATTATCCCCAATTAATCTGTTTTTGATTTTGTTCATAATTTCATCCCTAAATTTGAGTTTATCTTTAATTAATCCACTGTTGATCTTATCATGGAGGAGAAAGATCGCGTCTTTATTTATCGATGGGACCCGCTCTGCGGATTGGTGAGCCAGTCCTGGTTATAGCGGGAGGGGAGGTAGTAGACGTAGATTCTCATTTCTCAGTGGATCGGCGGAGGTAGAGACAGGAATGGATTCAGGATTCAAACCTTGAGGGGACGAATGGTTTTAAAAATCTTTAAGGGGACGGGGTCTTATATTTTGTTAAAATTCAGAAGGGCCGAACTTGTATAATATTAAAATTATCCTAGCTAATACTACTATAATAAGATGTTCTCTTCCGAATCTAGGGGGGCGATCGCCCCCACACACCCCCCGGATCCATCCTTGGATAGTGGTGGCGTGGGGGTTTCGATGACTGCTCGTGGGGTGGTTTTAACGGGCAGGACGATCTTGGGGAGGGAGTTGGTGGTGGGTTTGGGTAAGAGATAGGACAAAGGGGAGAAAGAGGAGGAGAAGTGGTAGAGGTAGAGCGAGAGAACCAGAGGACTAGGTCTGGCAATTTTGGACCCGACACGAAGTTCTAGGTCTGAGTTAAATGGGTTCGGGTTGTAAACGGGTCGACACGATAGACCCGTTTAATAAATGGGTCGGGTCTGGACACGGTAGACTCGGGAAGACCCGTTTAAAATTCAATCAGGTTGTGTCGGATCGGATTTACCCGCAATCCGATATTGTAATATATAGTATTAGCAGGTTTATTGGGTCAGTTCGGGTCGAGTCAGATTAGGTCGGATCGAGTCAATTGAATAGATCCGTTGTGGTAAACGGGTCTTATCGGGTCTACCCGTTTATAAGCGGGTCGTGTACGGATTTAGGATCTAGACACGAATAGTTAAACGGGTCGGGTCTGGGTCTAGGGGTTTTGGACACGACCCGAAACTAGACACTACAAGAACCCGACCCATTGCCACCCCTACAGAGGACCCATCTATGGTACCTTATGAGTTATGAGACAAGGAGGGTCTTCTTACTGTGCTGGTGGTGGAACTGAGCTCTTATAGGGAGGAGCTTCATGTAGGCGTCGGTGGTAGCGGTGGCGTAGGAGTGGGAGAAGCTTCTGCATTTGGGAGCTGCTTTGGGTCGTCTGGGCATCTGGGTATTCGGTCGGAAGCCTTTAATAACCCAGAGAGAGAGAGAGAGAGAGAGAGAGAGAGAGAGAGAGAGAGAGAGGGGTTCAGTGGAGTTGATGAGATGGAGCTCTCAGTGGGAATGGGAAATGGAGTAGAGGTGAAGGAAAACTAGGAGTGATAATGGCGGAGAAAGGTGGAGAAGTTGGGTTGGTGGTTGGCTGTTTTCCCCTTATAATTGGGAGTGATGAACTAGGCCCCAATTTTCTGAAAATTAATCTCAGTCATTTGATTAATCCTGAAAAGTTATTAAAATCCCAACCGTTGATTTAACCACACAAATACGGTTAATATCAAAAGTATGCCAGCTCATGAGTTAGGTCAACGAGTCCAACGCTTATACATGACTCGTAGACCGAATGGGATATATGTCAAATTTTTAAACAAGTGGGGGGTGTAATTCAAAAAGAAAGATAATGTTGGTGATGAAAGTCAAAATTACTCTTAATTTTATGACCACAAGCACGTGTGATACCACCATTCATACTTGGTTCATTTATGATGAAAAGCGCTCATAACATCAAATCATCTTTTCTTTCGTAAAATCTGACCATTCAAAAACGTAATTATTTAAGTTTATTTATGTTTCAAACTTGGGTGCACTCTATCGAAACGATGAAAAAATAAACTCCCAACTACCTCTGATAAGGGTTCCACGGTAAGATAAAACATAATTCGTTGGGTTTCAGACGACTTCCGGCGAGGGAATAGAAAAGCAAACTTCTGTTGGATATGATTTAAGTTTTAAGAACTTAAATCTCTATATGCATTGGTTCAATGGAACCGGGTGGTTAGATATCAGGGGTTCAAGCCCCATCTCCTACTTATTTTTGAGGGTAAATTACACCTAGACCCCCTGTAGTTTGATCGATTATCACTTACACCCCCTCATGTTTGAAACCCTACAAATGCCCTCCTATAGTTAGAAAAAACACGACACTTGCACCCCCTGTTGGTGCAAATTTTGACCAGGAGCATCACAGACTACGAGACCCACCAGCTCTGCCTGGGGGGTCCACACAGGCGACAGAAGGACCCACCAGCCCTGCTTGGAGGGCCCACAGAGACAACCGCGGGACCCACCAGCCCTGCTTGGAGGGCCCACAGAGACAACCGCGGGACCCACCAGCCCTGCTTGGAGGGCCCACGAAGACTACCGCGGGACCCATCAGCCCTGCCTGGGGGGTCCACGAAAACTACCGTGGGACCCACCAGCCCTGCCTTGGGGGCCCACAGCCCAAGAAGACTACCGCGGGACCCACCAGCCCTGCCTGGGGGGTCCACGAAGACTACCGCGGGACCCACCAGCCCTGCCTGGGGGGTCCACGAAGACTACCGCGGGACCCACCAGCCCTGCCTGGGGGGCCCACGAAGACTACCGCAGGACCCACCAGCCCTACTTGGCAGGTCCTCACAGACGACAACGGGACCCACCAGCCCTGCCCGGGGAATCCCCGGATACGAAGACAAAAACCGCCATTTGCCCCGGATTTTCTCCCAGAGTTTTTCTATAAATAGCAGACCCTTCAAATGTAAAATGGATCTGAGATCTGAAATCTGATTCCTGAAACCAGAGACCAGAATCCAAAAACCCAGAGCTCGGACTTCGATATTCCATTCCTTCGATCTTCTTTTCGAAGAGATCAATGACACTCGGCCTGTCGAGGTCACTTCGAGTGAAGTGTTAGTGAATTCGGGTTGCTCCCTATAGCACAGAGACGTAGGCTTCGGCTGAACTCCGAGATCACACTTTGGGTCAACCTTCTTATTGTTTGCATATCGAAAGTTTTAACTCAAAATCACTAAAACGATGACCTTCGAACCTACCTTCCATTCAACAGATCAATCACATTCAACAGATCGATCAAAGATCTTCGACTCAACTTTAATTGACTAGTTGGGCGGAGTTTTCGGATCGGCACGAAAATCATCACCCACACCCCCTCTGGAGGGGGTCTATGTGTATGATTTTTCAAACTATAGGGGAGCATTGGTAGGGTTGTAAACATAAGGGGGTGTAAGTGATAATCGGTCAAACTAAAGGGGGTTTATATGTAATTTATCCTATTTTTTATGTAGGAGTTTGAAAAGATTTCATCTTGTGTTTTACTACACACTCACACGTAGCTGTGGGAATGGTTTGAGTTCAGGTTAGGCCCTATCCATACCCATTGGGGTTTCGAGTTTTGTATCGGGTTTTGGGTATGAATTGCATATAATTTTGTCTCTGTTTTCTCCATTACATATGTAATTTATTGAAGAAAAATTTAATGTATTACATTAAAATTTTAAGAAGCCCTTATGGTTTGTTATTATGTTTGGTTTTAGTAGCGACTGAGATAGGGTATATAGAATTTGGGTAGGGATATGAGTTTATTAGAATTTAGGTATATTTACAATAGTTTGGAGTCTATCCATATTATTTAATATACAAAAGTTAGAGAAAAAATCGGGTATCGGGTATGGGTACGCCACACATGCTCATACCCGAGAGTTGATCAGTTAGAGTTTCTATACCCATACCTTGTTTCAAGTACAAAATCTATACACATACCCTAAGTTTCAGGTCAGGTTTTTGATTTTTCAGGCTCCATTGCCACCCCTATCTTAGTCTCATATTGTTAAGGGAGAACTTGTAGGTGCACATAAATATTCCCTCCCTCGAAGCGACTGGTAAAAAATACATGGGCCTTGGGGCCACACCACCACACATGTGCCCGCCCAAGCCCGAGCCATGAGACCTGTGGACGTGAATGGTCCTCGATTCAATTTTTAGCTTAAACTTTTTCTTTTACTAAGCCATTTGTGGGCATCAAAATTAGCCCACACATAAAACCAGGCCCATGTACAACGGTCCGCACACGAAGCTTAGCCTATGTGCAATGACCCACAAAGGAAAATGACCAAACCCAACTCGGATGGACACTAGTGGACACACCCTATACAAGTGGGGCCTACCATGTCCACCTAATCCTAAAAAGGGATCGGACGGGCCTACCTGAAAGTGGGGCCCATCGCCCCCCTTCATGCAAAACTGTGTCCCCCTCCCCCGCAGGGAGGTGCGGCCGACCAGAAAAGAACGAAAGAAAGAAAAAGAAAAAAAAAATCCGCCTTGTGTGGGGGGAGGTAGCATGGACGTCTACACAGACTGTAGACCCACGCAGATCTCTTGATCCGACTGACAAGATGAGAAGTCGTATTATCATCGATTAAATGTACATAGATGGTTCATATCCTAAAAGATTGAGCCTTATCTAGTCCATAACTGTATGCTACAAAAAAGGAAAGGGATAAATGTTATTTTCCCCCAAAAAAGAGAAGATAAATAGCAACGTTATACGGAGAGATATTTAAGGGATCCAAATAAAACTTTCCATATTTCTCTCCCACCCCCCTTCTTCTATAAATAGAGGGGTATGGGTGATGGCTCAAAAGGTTAACGATTGAAGAAAGAAAGCGAAGAATCTGCAAAAAAGGAGGCTCGTGTTCGACGATCCAAAGCTTTACAAGGCACGGGCAAGCGCATCATAGGGGAACGACTTAGCCCACAAAAGTCCTCATCAATATGAAGACTTTGCACATGAAATCAAACCTTCAACTTCGTTCACGAAGAAGAAATCTCGAAGAAGAAGATACGAAGTCGGCATCTCCCCGTCATTTTCAACAAGCCTTAAACTCCAAAAGGCTAAAGAAGCCCAGAGAAGAAGCCCCGAAGTTGGCACCACCCCATCGTCTTCAACAAGCCTTCAACTCCGAAAATGTCAAAGATACCCGGAGAAGAAGGTCGAAGTGACGCCACACCCGTCATCTTGAACAAGCATCCACTCCATTCACAAAGAAGAAAGCTCGAAAAATAAAACCCAAAGTGGTTCTACAGCCATCATCTTTAATAAATCATTCAACTCCGATTACACCAAAGACACTTAGAGAAGAAGCCGACGCCACAACCGTCGCATAGAGTTGGTGCTATACATATACCCGTCATCTTCAACATCAAAGTCGACGCTACAACCGTTGCACGAAGACTGACGCTACACCAGTCGTCCTCAAAAGAAGTTTTTGATTCTAATCACACTAAAGAGGCCCGAAGAAGAAGAAAAACAAAGTCGATCCCACAACCGCCGCCACCAAATCAAAGCCAGAGGAATAAGAAAACTCGGAGATATCGCCATCGTCGTTCGAGGTAAAGATCAAGCTTAAGACAAAAATAAGAAGCCCAAGCAAAGTCAAAGCTACGCCTACGCTAAAACCACATACGTGCTAAAAATAAGCAACTACGAAGGAGTACAACCAAAGCAACACACTATCTATTAAATACGATGTAAAGTTTGGAAGAACAAAAGCACTACAAGCCTTTACCCTTTCTACGTTCAAGCGCTAACGCTAAAGCTGCGCCGATGCCAGAACTACACTAAAACCAAGTCGAAGCCAGATGCAAGAAGCTAAAGCCAAGCTAGAATCAGAAGCCAAAAGCCAAAAGCCAAAAGCCAAAAGCCAAAAGCCAAAAGCCAAAAGCCAAAGCTAGAGCTACGCCTATGCTAAAGCCAAGCAACTACGAAGGATCACGAGGAAAGTAATACACTTTCTAGCTGATACGACATGAAGTCCAGAAGAACGAAAGCACTACAAGCCTTTATCCCTTCTACGTTCAAGCGCTAACACTAAAGCTATGCCGATGCTAGAGCTATACTTAAGCAAAACCAGAGCCAGACACCAAAATCTAAAGCCGAAGATAAAAGCAAAATCAACACCGTGAACCGACGATTGAGGACGTCGAGGTCTAGCAAGAGATAAGGGAGACACAAAGATCGAGGAATAATACAAAAAGCCCTCTAGTTAAAAAAGCACGAAGCACAGAAGGGACAAACACGAAGGTAAAAAAACCACTCGACCTCTCAAGATATCTGAAACCTTGTAAAGATCTCTGTCCTGGGCAACCCGTTCAGAGCTCTCGCATGAAATAACGAGGAGATGCGGATCAAAGGGACCCTCCAGAGGATCTCTCCTATAATTTCTTGATCAAATCTTCATTGCTCTCGGCTCACCACCCCCGAGCATCGAAAAGCGGCTTGTAATCTCGTGTTATGCAATAAAGATGACACACATTTTTTTTCGCGTTCACACCATTACAAGAACATTAATGGCTAAACGTTGTGCATAGAGGATTACATCTCTTTTAATGGGCTAGTTGTTATCCTCCACGTACAGTTGAATGTATCGTTTCGATTAATGGACCTCTTAAGTGCTCCAATGAATACATGGGTTGACATGGTCTATATAAATCCCCCTATACCAATGGAGTTTTTTACCATGAAGTTTTCTTCTCAAAATTATCCCTTTCTCTGTTGCTCAATTTTGCTACTGGGTCCCTGAAGGCTAGTTTGAAGCTCGTGTGACCTTCTCGAAGGCTCGCTGACGAGAAGGGACGTTTCCAAGGGGCATCGTATATCTACTAGTCAAGTGTTAAGAGACCCGCATGTGGGGGACATAAGGCTTTTAGGACAATGTCCAACGTGCTTCACCCTAGGCCATCTATTCCCCCTAATATCTTCTTACTAGATTTGATACTAACATTGCTTTGTTAGTATTTTAGAGAAAATCCACCTTGGCAAAAATAAGTTTTCTAATGTTGTTTTGAAAATGATTAAGATCCATCTTTTTTAACACTTTGCAAGGTAACATAATCAATAATTTATAGTGACATCCCGATGACCACGACGATGCAACGAAGAAAGCAAACAACCGGCGACCTCACAATGACATCTAGTAAGGGTTACACGGAAAAAATGGACACAGGTGGTGGGATTTTTGGTAACCGTCGGTGAAGAAATATAGAAAGCAAACTCCTAACAACCTCCTGACGATCTCCGATGAGGGTTCCATATAAGCCAACACATCCAATCAATGCATAAAACTAAATGCAAATCGATGTAACTTTGAAACTTCGCATTATTGAGATATGGCTCGAGTGTATGGGTTGTGACGACTAAGATCCAATAGGCCAAAAGCAAAGAGCTAAGACTCTGAGGCTATGATGCTAAGAGGAATGAGGTGAGGTGAGGTGAGGTGTACAAGGCCATGAGTTAGCCCCACATCGCCTAGAGAGAAGGAGATCCTGAGCTACTTATATAGTTTCTCCTCCTAAACATAGAAGACGTGTTTTAAAACCGTGCGCCACTACGGATTTCGTAAGAACTCTTTAGTTAAGCGTGCTCGGGCGAGAGTAGTACTAGGATGAGTGACCACCCAGGAAGTTCTCGTGCGGGCACGGGCAAAGCGGACAATATCTTGTGTGTTTGGGGCGGATGTTATAAAATGGTATCAGAGCCGGTTCTCCTAGCAATGGGGGGGGGGGGGGTCTAACCCTACACGAGGACATGTAGCCCTAATGGGGGTGGATTGTGACGACTAAGATCCAATAGGCCAAAAGCCAAGAGCCAAGACTCCTGAGGCTGTGATGCCAAGAGGGATGAGGCGAGGTGAGGTGTAGAAGGCTATGAGTTAGCCCCACATCGCCTGGAGAGAAGGAGATCCTGAGCTAGTTATATAATTTTCCCTCCCAAACATAGAAGACGCGTTTTAAAACCGTACGCTGCTACGGATTTTATAAGAACTCCGTAGTTAAGCGTGCTCGGGCGAGAGTAGTACTAGGATGGGTGACCACCCTGGGAAATTCTCGTGCGGGCACGGGCAAAGCGGATAATATCTTGTGTGTTTGGGGCGAATGTTACATGGGTTGTGCGCACGACCTGGACAAGTCGTGCGCATGACCCGGCCCTCCAAAAAAGTCGACACATTCTTTAAAAAAAAGGTGAGCGTCTGTCCCTAGGTGGTCGTGCACACGGCTATAGGGTCGTGCACACGACCTGGAGCCCAAAATTGTCGATGTGTCATTCAGCGAAAAGACGAGCTCTGCTTTAGGCAGTTGTGTGCACATCTGTGCTTGACAAGTACGGGTCAGCCCAAACCAATCACGATTTGACTTTCCTGTTTAGGCCGTTTTGAGGGAAATTTCGGAATAAAGCTTATGTAACCTATTCCCTTGGTATATAAAGGGGTCTAGGGTTTTGGGGATGGTATTGCATTGAAGAGGGAATTTTGAGGGAGGCTTGGAGAGGATTGGAGAGGGTTTTTAGAGAAGAAGGAGATGCTCTCGGCGAAGGGAGTTCATCTCATTGGAGTTGGACGTTGTTTGTAACTCTGTTTCGTTCTTCGTTCTAGTGGATCTTCCAATTGTCTTCGCCCGTGCTTTTTTCCGCAAGGATTTCTACATAAATCTCTCGACTCTTTCTCTGTGATTGCTTTGTGATTGTTTTCTTCTTGCTTTGATATTTCTCTATTTGTGTTGGATTGCTTATTCCGTATCAATTCGTGGGAGAATCATTTTGTACAATTGATCAACGTTGACCCAAGTGGTCAGAACGATTAGGTATTGGATTGCTCATCCGTTATCGTTTAGGTGGATTCGCAACACAAGGGAATGAGGTCCACTACGTGCACGAGAGATTGTTTTTGATTCCATGCACGGGAGGATAAAGGCCGCAAAGGATCTGCCATCGCACGTAAAGAGGTCAGCAATGGAGAACATATATGGGCAAAGACAACAGAGGAGATCTGATGGAGGAAGCCGAGACTCACTGTGGCAATACCCTAGAAGGGGAGCCCATATATCGTCGGAGAAGGTGGTGGATGCTCTCTAATCGGAGACGAGGGGAGATGATAAGACCCCAAAATCTTCTAATCCCGAGCCAGAACTCATGCCCGATTCCTCCTGCATCGAGGCTAGAATAGGGGTTGGACAAGCTGTTGTTGCGCCGCCTTGTCACGAGGAGAAGCTATGAAGAGGAAGGATAGAAGGGCTGGCCTCCTCCTCCTCTTCCTCCTTTTATGTTGCTCCCCCCCCCCCCCCCCTCCTCTTGCGGCTAGCTCCTTCGCAGAGAAGTCGAACTAGGTGATCCGATCGAGATCGTGACTCTGAAAAATTGTGTCGCACGACTCTGAAAAAAAAAAAGAGGATATAACCATATAGGCATTGCTCATTGTTGAAGGTTATGTTAGAAACTTGATTATTGGTGTGCAATACCATGTTGATATCCATTGATGCTAATATTAAAATTTAAAAGTACAATAATATCCGTAACAGTATTACTATATAGGCATTATTAATTAATCCTTCATGTAGTTAATATATAGGTACATTAAAATTTGAGCAACACCATAGAACCTTTCAAAACTATATCACATGTGGCTTCCATTGAGGATCCCGAGTGGGCCAACGGTGCATTATTTTGCTAGCAATGTGAAAAAGTGTGGACCCCTTGCAGAGTTACTTGGCAAAAGGGTCTTGATGGCCAACCTCTATAATTAGGGGTTGGATCGTGTCCAAAACCCCTAATTCTGGATCCGACCCGTTTAACTAATTTTGTCTAGACCCTAAATCCATACCCGACCTGCTTATAAATGGGTAGATCTGATATGACCCATTAGACCTGTTTACCATACGGGTCCATTCAGTTGACCCGATCCGACTCGACCACCCGAGGAGACCCGCTGGTAGTACATACGACAGTAACGGATTGCGGATAAACCCGACCCGTTGAATTTTAAACGGATCTTCTTGGGTCTACCGAGTCCAGACCCTAAGTCCGGACCCGACTCGTTTATTAAACTAGTCTACCGTGTCGACCCGTTTATGACCCGAACCCGTTTAACCCAGACCTAGACCCGCTAACTTCGTGTCGGGTACCCTCTATGGACCTCCCTTTATGACTCGGTTTTACGGGCGAGAGGGTTTCGAACAAGCTATGAAACAAAAGGAAATTAATATGGAAATATGACACTCCCATATTTGGGCTTGGCCACTCCTCTTTGGTTGGTCTGAAATGTGGAATGTGACACCTAAAACGAGCCCTTGGCCTAGGTTCCGAAAGAGCCCCATGTCACGCTTAGGGGTGTCAACGGTGGTGTCGTGTGGGGTTCGTGTGGTGTCTAGTTTCGGGTCGTGTCCAAAACCCCTAGACCCGGACCCGACCTGTTTGACTAATCGTGTCTACATCCTAAACCCTACCCGACCTGCTAATAAACGGGTAGACCCGATAAGACCCGTTTACCACATGGATCTATTCAATTGACCCAATCCGACTCGACCCGGCCTGACCCGATAGATCCGTTGGTACTATATATTACAGTATCGGATTGCGAGTAGACCCGACCTTACACGACCCGACATGACCCGTTGAATTTTAAACGGATCTTCCAGGG
Organism: Chamaelirium japonicum; assembly: GCA_947650365.1. Classification (NCBI taxonomy): domain Eukaryota; kingdom Viridiplantae; phylum Streptophyta; class Magnoliopsida; order Liliales; family Melanthiaceae; genus Chamaelirium; species Chamaelirium japonicum. The sequence continues at coordinate 12,366,986 of OX393557.1, forward strand.
TCAACCGTGTCTAGACCCTAAACCCAGACCCGACCCGTTTATTAAATGGGTCTATTGTGTTGACCCGATTACGACCCGAACCAGTTTAACCCTGACCCGGACCTGCTAACTTCGTGTCGGGTTGTGTCGTGTCCAAAATTGCCAGCCCTAGTCACGCTAGAGGTTAGGTTTTAGGGCTCCTATTGAGTTTTGAGACGTCATTGTTTCATCCGACTCCTGCAATGCACTGGATCCGAATCGCCATCTTTTTGGAGGTTGAGATCTTTGTGGTGCAGGATCGGCAGTTTTTATCTGTTAAGCTGATAATGATTCTCCCTCGCCTGAAGGTATGATTATTTATATTTAATGAGCTATGAGTTAGAGACATTCAGACCAAAAGAATGATTAATCCAAAATAATAGCTAACCTATAAAAAATTTAGAGTAATTTTTCAAAAATAGATTATAATATAATTTATTTAGAGAAAACGGACTGAAAAGTTTTATTTCATGAGCAATTGATTTATACGGCAGTTGGAATGCTGTATAGGTACAAAAGTCAGAAAATAGAGATGTTAACGATGGTTGGACTGCCATATATCTATATAATAAGGGATGTCGGTTTCGTGCTGACTAGACAAAACGGAACAAAAAAAACTGATTAGGATAAGTTGACTAGACAAAAATGAACCGAATAGATCTAACCATTCGTTCAAAAATCAACGCACGATCTTTCATTGGTTTCAAATCTCAACCCATTTAAACTGCACCAAACCCCTAAAATCCTGGCCCATTGAAAATGCACTACACCTGACCGCTCATCCCGTGATCATTGTTCACATCAACGGCTATAAACTCGCATGCTGAAATTTTGGCTGCCACAAACCATCGGGGCGATCTCGAGGAATCTGTTTGCACAGAGATAGCTGTGATTGATCGATTGTAAGGGGAGGGGGAGTTGGTCGCGCCGAAGGCGCCCGCTTCATGCCAATTAGCATAGGCGAGGAAATGGGTGTCCCTATGAAGGCCGGTGTTATCGTCAAAAGTGATTTGTTACCGAAGGCATTCAAATGTGTTGCCGCCGAAGGCAGCCCGCTGCAGTGCCGACATGTGTGTTACCGTCGAAGGTGGCCAGCTATAGTGCCGACAGGCATGGGCATGCACTAGTATACATATACGGCGGTTGGACTGCCGTATATATTATATACGGCATTTGAACTGCTGTATATAGCTTGGGCTATATATGGACGTATACGACAGTTGTTTTCTTACCTGTATCATGTTCAATTTTCACATTTGGTTATGGAGGTAGTAGAGGTGGTCAACGGTGGGCGAATTCCTGAAGGCTCGACGACACACGGGGTTGCCCTAGCGCGAGTCTAACACCACTTCTATAGTTTGTGGGAGCAAAAACTTGTATGAATTTAAATTGAAGGTTATTTAAATTTATAGTTATTTAAATGTCCTGCATCGACACGATTTGTGCACCGGCATGACACATGCCGGTGCATGACCCATATCGGTGGGTCTTGCATCGACATGAATTTTGCACCAGCAAGACTTATGTCGGTGCACGACTCATGTCGCCATTGCCCTAGCACTCGTGGGTTTGCATCGACAAAAATTGTGCACCCTAAACCTAAGTACACCCTAAAAACCTTTGTGTACCCTAAACCCTAGCCCAAAACCCTAAGTGTACCCTAAACCCAACCCTAAACCCTAAGTATACCCTAAACCTAAATGTCCTGCATCGACACGATTTGTAAACTGGCATGACCGTGTCGGTGCACGATTCATGCCGGTGCACGACCCATGTCGATACCCTAGTGGTCGTGGTTCCGGCACAACTCATGCCGATGCCCTGCATCGACAAAAATTGTGCACCCTACCCTAAACCCTAAGTGTACCCTAAACCCTAAACCTAAACCCTAAGTATACCCTAAACTTAAACCCTAAGTATACCCTAAACCTAAACGTTCTATTGACACGATTTGTGCACCGGCATAACACATGTTAATGCACGACTCATGCCGATGCACGACCGATGTCGATACCCTAGCGGTCATGGGTCCTGCATTGACATGAATTATGCACCCGCACGACTCATGTCAGTGCACGACTCATGCCGATGCCCTGCATTGACAAAACTTATGCACCTTACCCTAAACCCTAAGTGTACCCTAAACCTAAACCCTAAGTATACCCCAAACCTAATCTTAAACCCTAAACCTAAATGTCCTATCGACACAATTTGTGCACCCGCATGACACATGTCATTGCACGACTGATGCCGGTGCACAACCCATGTCGATACCCTAGCGGTCGTGGGCCATGTATCGACAAAAATTGTGCACCCTACACCTAAATCATAAACCTAAGTATACCCTAAACACCCTAAACCCTAAGTGCACCCTAAATCCTAAGTGTACCCTAAACCACCCTAAACGCTAACCCTAAACCCTAAACTTTAAACCCTAAGTATACCCTAAATACCATAAACCCTAAGTGTACCCTAAGTGTACGGTCACATTTTTGTTTAAATAAATTAAAATTTTATTAATTATGTTTTGTGATTTATTATTGATACAGATCAATTACCTCTCGGTTCGCTCTCGTTTCCATGCACATATGGCAGAGTGGGTCATGGAGGAGAGGCTTGCAGAGTTTGTTGACCAGGCTGGTTCAGTCACTTTCGGGGGATCACTTGTCTCCACCATGACCTTTGCCTCTGCTATGCCTTAGTCGAGCGGTGGTGGCCCGCTACATCAACTTTCCACTTCTCGTTTGGGGAGTTGATAGTCACCCTATTTGATGTCCAGTAGATTCTGGGTTTGACCATCACTTGTCGACCAATTTCTGTACCTATAGCCGCTGTGCCAGCTCGAAGGACTGAGGAGCTGATTTAGCAGTGCCTTGGGGAGCAACCAACTCTTTTACTAGGACAAAGAGCACAACAGATCTCCCTCAAGTGGCTACGAGTGAGGTTTGGTACTGTACCAGCAACGGATTTATACGACAGTTGGACTACCGTATAATCCCAATTGAATTTATACACCAGTTAAACTGCTGTATAAGTAAAAAACTAGCCGTTGGGCTTTATACAACATTTCAACTACCGTATAAAATCCAACCTAGTCGTTCGCCTAGACGTTGGGTTTTATACGGCATTTCAACTGCCGTATAAAATCCAATAGCCGTTTGGCTAGGGCTTTATACGACAGTTCAACACCGTTCGACTAGGGCTTATTACCGACGGTAATATAATAGCCATCGGTAATATATAAATACTTAATTAAAAATATAATATATTATTACCGACGGATAATAACTATCCGTCGGTAATATATAAGCTTATTACCGACGGTTATTATATTTACCGTCGGTAATTCTATATATATTATCGACGGATCTATACTTGACCGTCGGTAATTATATATATATTACCGACGGATATATATTATCCATCAAAAATTGATTAATAATTTAAAAAAATTAAAAAGATTATTACCAACGGAATATTTAATTTCCGTCGGTAAAAAGTATATTTTTTTAAAAATAAAATTACCGAAATAATGTTATTTAATTCCTGTGATTTACAACAATACCACAATTTATAAAATATTACCGCAAATTATCAAATATTACCAAAATTTATAAAATATTATAGTAAATTATCAAATATTACCACAATACCTGACAATTATAGACAAGAACAAAAAATAACCACATATTACAAAATAATTTTTACACAATCCAAAACTGAGAGAATCAGCAGGCCCTATCTCAACCACCCCACGCGGCCCGCCACCAACGCTGGTGCTCTCATCCCCTGACGCCGCCCGGCTCCTACAATTAACATGTATTTGTTAAAAAAAATGGTTTATATCTATAACTGAGTCTAAGCGTTAAAAAATCAAAAGTTAGCATGTTTCGGATTTGAAATAGATTTGAATTCGATCGGATCGGCATTCGATAATTCGTACTTGGAATTATTCTGTATTTCGGACTTGCGAGCGAGTTCTAATTGGATATTTGAACAATTTACAATCCGATTGACCGATTTAGAGTCTAAGTGTTGGAAAATCATAAGTTAGCATGTTTCGGATTTGAAATAGGTTTGGATTCGATCGGATCATCATCGGATCGACATTCGATAATTCGTATTTGGAATTATTTCGTATTTTGGATTTGCGAGCGAGTTCTAATTGGATATTTGAACAATTTACGATCCGATTCACCGATTTAGAATCTAAGTGTTGGAAAATCATAAGTTAGCGTGTTTCGGATTTGAAATAGGTTTGGATTCGATTGGATCGTCATCGGATCGGCATCCGATAATTCGTACTTGGAATTATTCCGTATTTCGGACTTGCGAGCGAGTTCTAATTGGATATTCTATATCCTACTTCTCGATGAGGGACTTGCCTTAGTCTCCTAAGACAAATGACTAGCAAGACCGAGGGCGAGGATCCATTGGAGTGCTCCCCAGTAGTTCTAGACTTTCCAGGTATGTTCCTTAGTCTCCTAGCACAAATGACTAGCTCCCGGGTCTTCCTCTTGTTCGGGAAAAGAAGTTTAGCATCAAGCTAGTTCGGCGACAGCGCTGATCTCAATGGCACTGCATTGGATGGAACCGACCGAGTTACAGGAGTTGAGTGCTCAGCTAGAGGAATTAAGGAGCCTTGGGTACATTCACCCCAGTGTCTCACCATGGGTGCCCATGTTTTGTTTGCCTAGAAGAAAGATGGCTCAAAGCGACTCTATATTAACCATAGGAAACTGAATACGGTCACGATGAAGAACAGATATCCTCTACCAAGGATCGAGGATCGTTTTGACCAACTAAAGGGTGCTCGGTTCTTCTCAAAGATTGATCTGAGGACCAGGTACCACCAGCTCAGGGTAAAGGATGAAGATATCTCGAAGACAACGTTCCGGACGCGGTACGGGCACTACAAATTTCTAGTGATGCCATTCGGTCTAACGAATGCCCAGGCAACCTTTATTGACTTAATGAATTGGGTCTTCAGGCCTTATCTTGACCGGTTCATGGTGGTCTTCGTCGACGACGTATTGATCTTCTCGAAGTCAGAAGAGGAGCATGCAGAGCATCTGAGGATTGCCCTACAGACGTTGCGAGATCATCAGCTCTATGCCAAGCTTAGCAAGTGTGAGTTTTGGATGAAAGAAGTGAAGTTCTTAGGGCATGACCTGTTGGTGCAAGAAGATCCCGCATGTACTCGATTATTCAGTGTACGGGCGCAACCTACAAGTGATAGCCTCTTAGGCAGATGATTAGGAGTTGGAAGAGATGCGTTCTCGACTGATAAGGGGAGAGACAGTAGAGGATTGGTCGCTTGATTTAGATGTTGGACTGAGGTATAAGAGGAGGCTCTGTCTACGGAAAGACCTTGAGATTTGAGAGGAGGTTCTAACAGTGGCGCATAGCTCTCGATACATGGTACACCACCGGGACTGCCCCTTCATCCCCTTCCTATAGCAGAGTGGAAGTGGGAGCACATCATGATGGACTTCATCTCAAGGTTGCCACTAACCTGGAGCAAGCATGATTCGGTATAGGTGATTGTGGACAGACTAACTAAGTATGCCCACTTTCTTCCAGTTCGGACGACTTCTTCTTTGTCGGAGCTGAGCAGACTCTACATTGCCGAGATAGTTAGATTGCGTGGGATTCTAGTGACCATTGTCTCGGATCGAGATCTCAGATTTGTCTTAGGGTTTTAAAAGAGTTTGCAGGCCGCGTTGGGGACCCAGCTCAGCTTTTGCACAGCCTTTCATCCCCAGACAAATGGTCAGTCAAAGCGGACCATCCAAATCTTGGAACACAAACTTCGGGCGTGTTCTATAGACTTCGGAGGTAGCTGGGATGAGCACTTGCCGTTGGTGGAGTTCTTATACAACAATAGCTATCAGGCAAGCATTGGCATCGCTCTCTATGAAGCTCTGTATGGGAGGCCTTGTCGATCCCATATTTGTTGGGCAGAGGTTGGAGAGCGTAGTCTTATGGGACTAGACTTGGTGCAGGAAACTACAGAGAAGATATAGGTTATTAGAGAAAGGTTCTGCACAGCTCAAAGCAAGACAGAAGAGCTATGCAGATGTTCGTAGACGGTCCCTTGAGTTGGAGGTCGGTGACTATGTCTTTCTTTGGGTTTCCCCTAAGCGTGGCATCTTCCGGTTTGAAAAGAAGGAAAAACTAGCACCGAGATTTACGGCATCGTTCAAGATTCTAGATCGAGTCGGAGAGGTGGCGTATCGTCTGGCTTTGCCACCACGGCTCTCGGCAGTGCACCCAGTGTTCTACATGTAGATGCTCCGGAGGTACATGCCAGATCCGACACACGTGCTAGATTGGTAGGACTTAGAATTAAATACCGATGCTACTTTTGTGTAGCGGCCGATCCGCGTTTTGGCTTCCGAATATAGGGTGCTTCGCACCAAGACCATCAGGATGGTCAAGATTTTGTGGAGTCATCGAGGTGAGGATGAGGCCACTTAGGATGTAGAGTCCCATATGTTGCGATTGTATCATGATCTTTTTGATGTTTGATTTATGTTTCTAACTAATTTTCGAGGACGAAAATTTCTTTAAGGTGTGTAGGTTGTAACACCTGTGGTGTTAGATTTGGGAATAATAAAAGGCCTCCTTGGGCATTTTTGTTATTTTAGTCAGACTTTTTCTCTGGGCTTGTTCTGGAAGAATAAGTCATAAACCCATGAAATGTTTTACATTCACTTTCTCTATGACTTCAAACACTCGCAATGGTGTGTCCCGTGCAGTAATCGGGTGTATGTGCAGCTAGTTTCGGCAGTTTGGTAGTTATACCATAGAATATCGATAATTAGTCGACCTTCGACATTGTTTTGTTTACCACAGGAGTTCGGGTGATCGGATTATAGCAAGGCTAGATACGTAGGGTGGGACTCTAAAGAGCTTTTCAAAGAGCCTAAGCTGTAGTCGATATGACACCCGGATAATGAGTTATTGCTATTTTAATTTTTGAATTATTTCATTCTTTTCGAGAGATCTATAAGTCAGAAAATTATATAGCAAGCGCCAACATGTTCACGTCGATGAGACCTTTCCAATGAATCCTCTCAGGCCCTATTCTGACCTCTGGTTGGTGAGTTATGGCTAATTATTCTTTTCAGTCCGGTTGGTAGATGAATCGCACCGGGTTCCAATCGAGCATACTTCAAGGCGAGGGACTAAGCCCGACCAGCCCTAGGACCTAAGTTCTAACCACCTAGATGGCTTTAGGCCTCATAGATATCCCTCCCTAAGGGTTTAAAAGTTGAAATTCAGATAGGGAGGACCGAGCAAGTTTGGAGTAATAAGCCCAAAATCTTCTTTTTCTTTATTCATTCATCTTTATTAGGAATTAAGGGCTTAACAACCTAATCCCCAGCCCTCTTTACCACTATAACAACCCACTCCTATCTTTATGAAGAACCTAGAGAGAGAAAGAGAACGGTAGAACCAAGAGAGAGAACGACAGAATAAAGAAGAGAGAACCCTTCAAAAAAAGAATAAAGAAGAGAGAGAGAATTATAGAGAGAGAGAGAGAGAGGAGGGAAAGAGTAGAGAGTTTGAGGGAGAGGACTAGAGAAAGGGGAGCAACAGCCCCCCTCCTCCCCCGACTCCGGCAAGCACCGAGCACCAGGTCAGCCCTCCACTTCTCCTCCTCCTCTCCTCCGTGTGAACCAAAACCACCTGCGACCCAACCCCACGACCCCTCCCTTCTCCCTTGCCCGTGGCCCACACAGGTAGAGACACCACTAGAGGCCACCCTAGGCCTCACCGACGACCACTGTTGCAACCGAGCCCCACCGGAGCCAATCCAAACCTCACGCTCGACCCCTCCTTGATCGGGTCCTTCCGAGGCTCCGACAGTTGCTCCAGCGGCTCTGCCCGCATCTCCTTCGTGGAGGTGGGGCGGAGGAGACCGGCCAAGCACTCACTGGCGCCTCCAGGTCGGCCTCCCGCTGTCGCAGTCGCAGCCAACCCCGACTTGTAGGTTCTTGTGGGGAAGAAAAAGGGAGTAGCAGACCCGTAAATAATGGGTCTGCCCAAGGCCTTTTAGGTATTAAGATTGCAGGCCCGACCCGACAGACCCCAGACCCGACTCAACCACCCAGACCTAACCTGGTTGCTCTGCCGACCAGACCCAGCACAGTGAACCAATCTGTTTCACTTAAACCAGACCCGTGAACCAGGAGATTTTGGTTCGGCCGCCATTCCTCCGTCCGACCTCGGAATCGGACGAAATCAGCGATGTTCCAACCGGATCGAAGAGCCCCACGTGGTGAACTAGATTTGGTGTAGTGATATTGTTGTAGCTCATATGTCCTGAGCGTGAATTTTCTGTATTAATATTAATAAAGATAACTTTGGTTATTGCTTTAATTAGAATACTACTTTGGTATATGTTAATACACATATAATAAAGGACCCTAGGGAACACAGTAGGCCACTGAGGCGCATGGTGGATCCATGCTTGGGAGACCCAGTGGACCAGTTGTGTGTAGACCTAAAACTAGTTCACAGCTTAGGTGATGCTGGTCGCTTCACCGAGAACAAGTTGTTGGCAGGTAAAGGATGTGGTGAAGTCTCCACCACGGGAACGTGGGATTCCTATTCACCTGACCAAGCACGATGATCGTGTTGAACAGGAACCAAGACGGTGCACAGTTCAGTGATTCAGACACTAGTGCATAAACCATCTTACTACTATAGATAATTTGTCCTTAACCCTGAGGGACCATGTACACTGGGCTAACCAGTTATGTGGTGATTTGATGTGCCAACGTGTGCGGACCTTCCATAGTCCAATACCACGGTATGTTGGATTACATGGCTGGCACTTGAGTGACATGTAATCCCTACAGGTTATCCGACGTCCAGAACATCGTGCTTACTTGCTAGCACATGCGTATAATTTATCGAATTGTTACACTTTATGTGTTAGATAGAATAACTTGGTTTCTTATAGATAAATGTATTTTTATCGCAAAAATAAAACCGAATGATTAGATATACAGAAATATTATTTCATAAATAATTATTATTTTTTTACCGAATTGTTACCCTTTTTCGTGCGAAATAAAATTGACTTGGTATAACACAGTTAAATACCTTATTTTTTTATAAAAAAAATATTGTAATTAGATATATATAAATATCATTTATAATAAGATATAATTAATCTATAATTTATGAATGTTATCATAGTATAGATTGTTACTCTTTCTATCATGTTGTTGTTCTTTATCAATTGTTATTTTTTGTTACGAAATTGTTAGGGGGATTTTGTGCTTACCAAAATCCATAAGCTACAAATTTTATCCATCCTTAATGGCAAACGTGAAATAAGTTAAGGATCTAACATCAATTATCCGAATAATTCATCAGGTGGGATAGCATTAATTTATGTTCAGAGGAGACTGACCAAAAGATAAGTGGTCTGGGAAATTGGTTTGAGGAAAGGGTAAATTACTTTTTCAGAGCTTGTTGCTAATTATTAAGCATATTAATTTGATAAGATGTCAGGGTCATTTCAGTACTTTAAAGCCACAGACTACAGTCTTGCACCCGCTGTGACATTTAAGCCGATTTGTCTTCCTCTCGCCCCTATAAAACCCACCGCCACCCTCTCCCCCCCCCCCCTCCTCAGCAGCCGCATGATGGATTCTGGAGATCATTGGCAGCCCGAATCCGCCGCCGACGCTGGAGCACTGCGTCCGGAGGCCGTCAGGGACCCAATGGAGTTCCTGTCCCGGTCCTGGAGCGCCTCCGCAGTCGAAGTCTCCAAGGCCCTCCTCCCTCCGGCGGTGGGCGGCGGGTCGGAGGCTACCATCCCGGAAGAGGCCGCAGGGAAGGTGGAGGAGGAGGTGCCGGTCGCCGGGAACCCGTTCTCCTTCGCCTCCTCCGCGACCTCGCAGCTCGTCCTGGAGAGGATCATGTCGCAGTCGGTGAGCCGTAGGGAGAGGGGATGGGTTGTTCTGCTCTGTTTTGTTTTCTCGTTGATGCTCTGTTTTCCGTCTACTCTGTTTTCTTCGTGATGAGAGCGATCGAAGGTCTGATTTGGGGTTTTGGATGGATTATGTTTCTGGGTTTCTCTCAGATTTGATTTTTTTGTAAGCCCGGATCCTCTAATTCTTCTGGGGTTCTCACCTTCGCGTGTTCTTCAGCAGGAGGTATCGCCGCTCACATCAGGGCGGCTCTCGCACAGCAGCGGTCCTCTGAACGGCGGTCAGAGCTGCGGATCACTCAGCGACAGCCCTCCCGTCTCCCCTTCCAACATCGACGACGCTAAGGTCATTTCTCTTCTCCGTTTTGCTTTAGGGGAAACTCCGGGCACTGAAGGCAAAACCACCAACTTTACTGCCTCTGTAAAAGAGAGAGAGAGGGGCCTTGGCCTTTCTCTCGTTCCAATGACAGTCCCCACAAGCCTATCAGTAGGCGGGGAGATCGAAGATTATGTTTACAGATATTGTGATCTTTCTTTGCCAGTCTCAGCCCCTTATCATTGATTCGCGAGTACACCGCTTGCTTGGCATGAATCCGTGATTCAAATCACCCACTCGCCTTCGAGAGCGAGTGGGTCTCTCTCTCTCTCTCTCTCTCTCTCTCTCTCTCTTTCTCTCTCTCTCTCCTCTTTAAGCTTTGCTTGCTGGGTTCCCTTGAACCAAAGAGGGCAATGCAGCTTCGAGGCCTCGGATCGGTGTTGTTTATTGAAGACAAAAGTCTGATTCTCCACCCATTGGAGGTTAGAGACAAAGAATAGAATTTTGGATATTTTGGTCATATTCTCTTCCCATTTTGTCCTCTTCCTCCTCTGCTCTTTCTGTGGGTTGGAGTGCTTTTTGAAGCTTTGAGTCCTACGCAGAGCTCCGAAGCTCTGCTCTGACACTCAGACATGGCGATACCGTACGCTGACGCGCGTGATGATATTCTGTGCCTCCGACAGTGCCGGGTGAGCAACACGCCCCGACCCCAGTACAGGGGCGGCAGCAGGACGGTCGGGAGGTGGCTGAAGGACCGGAGGGAGAGGAAGAAAGAGGAGACCCGGGCCCACAACGCCCAGCTCCACGCCGCCGTCTCCGTGGCCGGCGTCGCCGCCGCGGTCGCCGCCATCGCCTCCGCCACCGCCGCCGTGTCGGGGTCCGGCAGGGACGACCGCGCGGCGAAGGCCGACCTGGCGGTGGCGTCCGCGGCCACCCTCGTGGCCGCCCAGTGCGTCGAGGCCGCCGAGACCATGGGGGCCGAGCGCGAGCACCTGGCATCAGTGGTCGGCTCCGCCGTCAGCGTCCGGAGCCCGGCCGATATCGTCACTCTCACCGCCGCGGCCGCCACTGGTATTCCCGACCGCCGTTGTTCCTCCCCTTCTGAACCTCGACTTCACTCTCTTTGTTCTTACTAGCTCTACGAGGGGCGGCGACTCTGAAAGCGAGGGTGCTGAAGGAGGCGTGGAACATCGCGGCCGTGATTCCGGTGGAGAAGGGAAGCGGCGGGAACCACCGCACCCTCCACCGCGACAGCCATGACGAGAAGCTCGCCGGCGGCGATTTCAGCGGCGAGCTCGCCCCCGAGAACTTCGTCAGCCTCTGTACAATGGAGCTCCTCGCCCGCGGGACCGAGCTCTTGAAGCGCACCCGGAAAGGTAGAACCCAATCATCAATCGAAGATCTGGGTGCACCGATTTCCTGATTCGGGTCTGGAAATTGGAAATGCAGGCTCGCTTCATTGGAAGGTCGTGTCGGTCTACATCCACCGAACGGGGCAGGTGATGCTGAAGATGAAGAGCCGGCATGTGGCGGGAACCATCACCAAGAAGAAAAAGAGTGAGTCTTTGAACATTTGAACACAGCCCCCCGCCCTCGTTGGTATTGGATTGGGATGGTCATGATGGTAATGTTTGCAGATGTGGTCTCCGGGGTGTTCAAGGACGTCCCGGCGTGGCCGGGGCGGCACTTGCTGGAGGGCGGGGAGCAGCGGCGCTACTTCGGGCTGCGCACGGCGGACCGGCGGGTCATCGAGTTCGAATGCCGGAGCCAGAGGGAGTACGAGATGTTCACCCAGGGGGTCTCCCGCCTTCTCGAGATCGCCGGCGGGAAGCAGCTCGTCTGATGGGCTTGGCGGCCACCGACACGGCCGGTATCGCCGAGCAGACAGGCTCACTGCTAGCTGTAGAGACGTTGAAAGGGGGGGATGGCTACCATGACCCACCTCTCCAGGCTTTGAGAGTGTGTGTGAATGTTTGGAGTCGGAACAGAGTTGGTGTGGGTTCCATCTCCCATTGTAAAAAGAAGGGGGGGGGGGGAGATGATCGAATCAGTGGGTGACTTTTCTTTACTGGATTTTGTTTCTCTCTTTTCATCTTTGTTAGGATTTGGTGTAAAGAGCCACTGTGGTTTCAGCTTTGGGGAATCTTTGACTGAGAGCCAACAGCTAAAGCTCAGCCATTTCGATAGCAAAAGCTCCAAACCGAGCCGAACCGGTCTATTTGGTTCGGTTCCAAAAAAAAAAACCCGCTATGGCCAGTTTGGTTCTGGGTTGTGAGTTTTTTAACCCAACCCAAACCATTGGTACTATAACCTCAGTAGTTATCATTCTACAGTGTACAGTCTCACTAATATTGTACATTACATGGTGGTGATCCCAATTATCATCATTCAATGCATTCAAAACTTTCAAGTGTTCAACGGTGTGATGAAACTGAAAAGTGAAGGGTGTTACCCACATAATTACTAGCACCCCCAAATCCCAACTTATGAAATATCTCAAAAGTGAAAAATTAAGGGTAATTCTATATGTGCAAACAGCAGCACCCAAAGTTAAAGGCTTAAAAATGAAATTTGAACCAACTCAGCAGCTCAACCATTCATGCCTCACGGTGTGATGACAAGCAATTTGGAAGACCCGCAGAACCGAACCAAACTGAACTTTTCCGATTTGGTTTGGTTCGGTTTTTACCAAGGAATGGTTTGGTTCGGTACCATTTTCTAGAGAACCGATGAACTTCGGTTCGGTTCCAAATTTATCAAAAAACCGAACCAACCCGAACCATGAACACCCCTACCCCCTAGTCCTACTATATTCTTTCAATAGTACCCCAATTTTGAAAGAACAACTCATAGTTGTGTTGAGGGAAATCTAGCAAACTTCTTCTGTAACCTGCAAAACACAGTGAGTTAGAACGACGAGTTTATTTTGGAACAGACCCTCCGACGTTCAAGTCGGCAGAGAGATTTCAAATGGGAGGATAAATTATTATAAGACTTTTGAGCTTTGGGTCATACCTTTATAGTCTCTCTCCAACCACCGTAGGCCGACACGTGCCAGTCCATCTATCTCTTTGTGTACTCTCGTGTTTGTACATGGGTCTTTAAATGCGCTATATTATCTTGCTGGCCAGCTGGCTTTCTGTTGGGGGGGGGGGGGGGGGGGGGGGGGATGTACCGGTCTTGTCTACTCCAGGTGACGCTCTGGAAGGCTATAAAAGAGTCGGTTTTGTTTGGAATCTATGAGGTGTGTGCAAAGCGGGTTTGGCCCACAATTGTTCACGTACTTCTACAAAGATGTGGACATTTGCTGCCTTATCGACGTCTTAGTCTATGAGACACCTGTCGACAAAAGGAGCAATCTCCTTAGTGGGCGATCTGCGAGTTGCTTGCGGATGACGTGCGAGCTGCTAGCGGACAGTGGGTCAGCTGCGAGCTGCTTGCGGATGGCGTGCGAGCCGCTGGTGGACAATTATGTGAGCTTCGAGCTGCTTGCGGACGATGTGCGAGCTACAAGCTGCTCATGGTCGAGGTGCGGGCTACGCATCATCTCCTCGACGAATAACGGCCTCATGAGCTGGGTCGTTGAGCTAATGATATTTTTCGGGCACCATAAGTTTGCTTCCCTCTTCCTCTACTCCCTAGACTCCATTACGACAGCGCGCCGTTGCTATCGCTTCTTCCACCCTCCTAGACCTTTCCTCCTCCCTCTCCTACCTTTATCTCTCTGTTCTTGGAGTTAGGGAATCACTTCTGACCAAAACGGAGTCCTGATCGGCATGGCACATCTGCAGGAAGGACGAAGAGGGAGGAGGGGGGCCGGAGGCGCCGGCCGGTTAATTGCATGGGACCGTGGGTGACAGACGGTGGTGAGATGCATGGGACCAACAACTACTTGTGTTGTTCGTATTAATTTCCCTCGGAGGCTTCCTCGCATTTCCTTTTTCAATAAATTGGGGACCCTAGTACGCAAACAGCCAACCAACCTATAGGATTTTTTTTTGCTAAGTTTTTTTTAAAAATTGTTTTGAGAGGTACGGGCATTTATATTGTTTGGCTAGAACTACTACTGGCTTTTTTTGTTCTTGATGCTAAGTGAGGCATCTGGACCGGTGCACCACACTCGTACCCTTTTTATATTCAATCGGACTGCTCCCTCTTCTCTTACATAATAGGGAACGGTCAAAGATATCTACTGTGGATGCTAAGTGAGACATCTGGACCATTAAATGAAAAAAAAAAGAAGAACCCTCTGATTATACTACCGGTTAGCGTACCACTACCTGTGCACCTCACTCGTATCATTTCTTCTATCCAATTGGACTGCTCCTCTTTCTCTTGCATATTATGAAACGTTAAGAAGCCCAACATAGCATCCGGAGCAAAAACCTTCCGCATCAAAAATATTCTCCAAAACCCCACCCACCATATAGATATCCTTCAAAACATTGGTCTCTCTCTCTCTCTCTCTCTCCAAATGGAATTAAGTGTGTGCAGAATCCCAACCAAACCAAACCGATCAATTTTGATCGGTTTCGACACACTCAATGGATCGGATCGGATTGGGTTGTTAAAAACCTAACATGATTGGATCGGTTGACGGAGTTGAAAATTAAAAACCGACCTAAACCAAATTGAACCGATATATATACATACATACAATATTTTATTAAATATACCATATGTCCTCATATACCCTTGCTACTAACAACCATTGCAATACTATAGGATGACTCAAAATCAGTTAAAAATCATATTTAGGTCTAATGATTTGATAACAATTATTATTTTCTAAGTTTGAACTAGGTCCTAATAGAAGGGGAGGGCGGGGAACCTAATAAGAACATGGTCCAAAGCCTAAACCGACCATCCAATCCAATCCAAACCGATTTTAATTACCTCTAAGTTCACAAATTATTCACGAACTTAGTATGGTTTGTCATTCAAAATAGGTATTGTATGGACTCCGACCAACCTGGCGCTGATCTGCGGTTTGAATTAACTTCTTAATGGCACCATAGCCTTAGAGATACTCCACTATGAAAGATTGCATACAGACAAGTAGGCATGCAAATAACTAAGTGCCAACTTCATCAAGATCTCTCTCCTCCCTCTTCCTCTTTGGATCTAGGGTTTCATCCGTCCCCCCTTGGCCTCCTCGGACGTCGCCAGCAGCTCCTGGGAGGTCAGGATTTTGGTTCGTTCAAGCTGTGGGGTCAGATCTGCTCCACTTTCACCCTTATAAATAAGGGCTAACTGGCGGTCGGCGTTTTTGTTTTCGTCACGCCAGAGTCGCGTAGGAGCTCCCCTCTTCGCTTCATCGGTCTCTGCTAGTCGTCGGGGGAGCGATCTGCTGCCGGTTGCTGGCGGGGTGTCAGATCTAACCACAACGGCGGTTGCTAGACGGTGGATTTTCGGATCGCCTCCGCTAAACGGTGGAGCGGCTCCTGGCGGTGTCTTCAACGGTAGATCGGGACTTCTCATGCGTCTCCCTCATTCACTATGGCCGAGCTGTTGGTGTTTGTGTCGGAGCTGATACCAGCGGTTTAGGGTTTGCTTTTCTTTGGTTCTTTTTTACCATGTTTGATTCTTGATCCTATGTGGTGGGATCTTGTTGATCCGTGTACGGATCTTCAGCCAGTTGTGGCGTTTTTTCTTTTCTGTTTTGTGGGTTGGGGTTTCTTCGCCGGAGGCCGGTGTGACTGTGTTCTCCCCGGCTGTAGGGGGGGTGTGGTGGTGGCTCTGTATCCCCGCCGTTGATGGCGTGTTTCACTGATGCTGTGCCAGCGTGTGGCACCTCCGGGAGGTCCGATGGTGGCCACCCCCTTCTTTGGAATACCAAAAACAAAAAAAAACCCAACTCATGTAGAAGACCGAACCATTAGAAAAGAGGCCAACGATCTGTATAAAAGGGTAGAGTTGTTAATGGGCCGGGTTCGGGTCGGGCCACCCAATGCCCAGCTCAAACTTCTGAGTGAGTTATCATAGCCGGCCCGAGCCCAAATTAAAAATTCCGGGTTTGACCTTAACCTAGCCTGAAACTGTTTAATCAAGCCCAAACCCATATCCAACCCAAATTAAGCCTGCATTTCTAGCGTGGTAGTAAATTTTTTTTCGTCTCTTGATCACAGTAGAAAGCTGCACTTCAATGTCTGATCGAGATCTCATCCATAACCAAACAATCTCAGATTTTTTTTTTTTTGGTACATCAAAGGTGGCCATTACACTATGACCTGTATGTCCGCTTGGACTAGATGAGTACATATCGAAACAGCAAACATTTTGAACACGGTTATCCCGAGGAGACAATCGCACGACTGTTTTGAATGTTATCAAGCAAAACAGGGAACACGGAATCCGAGCACGACCTCACACTTCGGCGAATACGCGGCCATCTCAACTATCCACTGCTCTGAAAAGTGTGAGCAGAGACATGAAGAGGTTGATGATGTCGAGATACAGCGCGATCGCAGCCCAGACGTATTCATCGTACGAGTACACCTTTATCAGGTTATCGGTGTCGTAGATGATGTAGGCGCAGAATATGATCGATGCCAGAGCCCCGTATATCATAACAGAGATCCTCCCCATGGGGAATAGGAGCTGCAGAGTAGGAGGGCATGCATGAGACACAACTCAGCACAATATAATGAAGAATGTGAGCCAACAGCATTAAGGTTTACCTGGATGAAGGCAAAAACCATCAGGATCATGATTCCAGAGAACAGGAAGGGTCCGAGGAAGTTGAAGTCGTGGCCCTTCCGCGCTGCCCAGAATGTGTAGAGGGTGAGGCTCACCACCACCACCGTCGTCAAGATAGCAGACTCCAGTATGATCTTCCCTGTTTGCAATGGAGGGTTCGCAGTGCACACCTTATCAAATCACGGGATGAAAGATTAGGTTTAGTGCAGTTTAAATAGGCCGGATTTTAGGGGTTTAGTGTAGTTTAAATAGGCCGGATTTTAGGGGTTTCGTGCAGTTTAAAAGGGTCGGGATTTGAAACCAAGAGGAGGGAGTTGGTTGACGGGGAAATATAGATTGTGTATTGATTTTTGAACAAATGGTTAGATATATTCGGTTCATTTTTGTCCAGTCAGCTTCTGTTTTGTCTAGTTAGCACAAAACTGACGTGCCATGTTATATAGAAGGTAGTCTTCCAGGATTTGAAAATGTAGTTATAGGAAGAGTAATTGTTAGATTTTGGGCTAACTTAGGCCCATTTAATGGACCAATTCGACGCCCATAAAGTTGTTTTGATGTTTAGGACTAGTGATCGACTCAAAATTTGATACATTCCATCCAAAACCCAATAACCATGGCAAATAGTCCATCATACATGGGCTTCGTGTGATTTGTCAAGATGATATTGGCCCGCGCTTCTTCCAACGGCCTCATCGCTTCTAATTCTGGCTTCTTTTGTTACTCTTTGGTTGTAATTACTCTGTACTCTCTTTTCTAATTAATTTCAAGAACATGCAGTCGAACCATATAAATCAAACCCTAATGTATATGTATTTTAATACACACTTGTCCTCCAGTTGATCACAATTGGAGGTTGCAAGATCTGAAAGAGCTTTTAGTCCCTATATCCCTGAACCAGGCAGCAATTGTTGTTGCGCATTTGCCACTTAATCAATGAAGACTTTTGAGTCGGAACTATACAGGTATGGGGAGTCCCCTGCAATCCATAAGTTGAAAAATCTCCTCAAGAGCACGTCACTGAACATAATATTTCTATCAGATATCGGCTACTCCTTGTTCTCTGATGAAACTAGAGGTGGTGAGCTCCAAGTCCAACCATTCCCATTGGTTGCTCCTAGATTGGGCGGACCCCAAGAGTATGTACACTCGGTGGCGTGATTGGTAACTCTGAAATTGCGACTAAAACTATTACCGTACAATTCACGGGTTCACTTACCTACTCGAAGGAATGTTTCTTCAGAGTGAGTGATTCCTTTCGGCTCTTAGCTTTGGTGACTCCTTGGGAGCCCGTTCTCTGAGCAGAGTCCCGGCCAGCATTCCTAATCATCGATTTAGAGGACATCTATTGCCTGTTGGATGGAGATCTTTCCCCATCATGGTGTGTATATATCTTTGTATTCCACTGCAGACATCTCTTGAAACTTTTAAGGTCAATAAGTTCAATTTTTTGGTACCACTTTGCATCTACCCTCTGAGTTTTTCAGAGAAGCTTCTGGGGACGGTTTGTAATAATGAGTTTTAATGGCTAAGGTGTCAATAGAACTTATTGACCTTACCAACCTTGGTGAATTAAGGTCAATAAGTTCAATTTTTTTGGTACCACTTCACTTACCTAGAATTAATGTCACTTGCCCCTTTTAATGCCTAACAAAGGACCAACCTTGGTGAAGTATATATCTAAGAAATGCTTCAGAATATTCCATCAAGAAATCAATAGTAACATGTCCTCATTTGTGAAAGGGCTTTTTTCAAAATATTATTAAAAAATAAATATTTAACGAAACACCGGCTGACCAAAACTATTTACCAACCTAGCACTCTGACAGCCACGTGGCGTGTCAACACTGTAAAGTGAACGCCATAATTTTTTTTTTTTTTCCGTTTGAAGTAGAATCCGGTATTTGGATTAGCGGGTTTAAAACCGGTAATCTAGATACCGAGTTTAACTGAACCTCTTGTATAAAGTTTACATACTTAGTCGTTTTCTCTCTGGATTTCAACCGTTTTCTCTCTGGATTTTGGGTAAACCCGGTATCCACAATACCGGGTTTGGGTAAACCCGGTATCCACAATACCGGGTTTAAACCCGGTATTCCAAATACCGGCTTCTACTTAAAACAAAAAAAAAAAACACCCTCGCGTTCGCTTTACGTCGCTGACATGCCACGTGGCTGTCAAAGCGCTAGGTTGGTAAATAGTTTTGGTCAGTCGCTGTTTCGTTAAATATTTTATTTTTTAATAATATTTTGAAAAAAAAGCCCTTTGTGAAAATGATAAATCAAATTTCTATATAGAGTTGGGGCCTCCTTCAAATTTAATTATTGGAAAGAAAAATCATGCATTGGGGGGTTCAGGTCAATTACGTACCCTTTGTGAAGGCACTAGTCAATCCAATGGCGAAGCTGAAGGACACGGTAAACACACCGAGCAGCAGCAGATTCACCGGATGCCGCTGGTAGTAGTAATACAGAGGGCACAGCACTGAAGAATTCCCACAAGAGTTAAAATCATTTCAAGAAACTCCAAAAACAGAAGGATAAATTACAGATACGCCCCTTGTAATTTGACCGATTATCACTTTTACCCCTCAAGTATAAAACCCTACAAATGAATGACCCCCCACAAACCCCCCCTCGGGAGGGGTGAAAGTGATATATTTTTCAAACTATAGGGGGGCATTTGTAGGATTTTATACATAAAGGGGATGAAATCGATAATTGGTCAAGCTACAAGGGTTCATGTGTAATTTACCCCCTAAAAAAAAAAGGAAAATTTATTCATACCCCAAAAATTTGTAACTGTAACTAGTCACCGTTTCCCACCCGTTTCATAATAACTTACTCAAAAAAAATTAAATATCATTTATACCCTTATCTTATACTCCCACATCCAACTAAAACCTAAACAGAGCCTTTAGGACATCGAATGCAATTGTAAAGTAATTGAGCGATGGCAACAACATGGTTGTAGAGTCATTGACATCAACAATATGGCTCCAAGATCTTACTTTCCCCCGATCGGATTCCTCCAAAAATATTTACAGAGCTTGAAGATCCCCCTTTTTCCGACCTGATTCCTCCATACGAGATCTAACCCCTCTAGCAATGGGGAAAGAAGAGGGACATCTCTCTCTCTCTCTCTCTCTCTCTCTCTCTCCATCAATGAATGGCAGACGATCAAAATAACCCTTCCCATGTTCCTGTACTTATGGGGCTTCTACATTGGAAAAGAATGTGGTATGATCAAGATGCGGACCATTTAACTAGGGTGTACTTAAGGTTGGGTGTAAAAGAGAAGGGTATTTTTGGGATAGAAATGGGATAGGGAAATTTTATTCATACCCCAAAAATCTGTACTTAACCCCCATTTTTCAACAAACTTGAACGCACCTTATTTCTTTGTGCATATCCCATTCTTATCCCAAAAATACCATTTCCCCTTACACCCCACCATGAATACACCAGTTAAATGACCCGCTATATCTTGATCATACCCCATTCCTTTCGGATGTTGAAGCCCCATGAGGATAGGGATGTGGGGAGGGGGGCATTGCTGGAGGGGTTTGATCTCCTATGGAGGAATCCGATCGGGGAAAGTGGGTCTTCGAGCTCTGTTGCCGCCTATGGAGGAATCAAATCGGGGGGAAGTAGGATCTTCGAGCCCCATTGCCGATGTCGCTGCCACTAACGCCACAACTATGTCATGGCCATTGCTCAATTCTTTTCCAATTGCACTCAATGCCCCCTTACTCAAAATTTTTTGTTTTAAGTTTTAATTGAATGTGGGTATCAGATAAGGGTATAAATGTCATTTAAAATATTATGAGTAAGTTACTGTCAAACGGATGGGAGAAGGGGGCTAGTTACAGATTTTTGGGGTATGAATAAAATTTCCCAATGGGATATGATAAAAAAGGGGTTATTTTGACTTTACCCCTCATATTTTGCATTGAATTAGATTTTACCCCCCATATTTTCATTAATTAGATTTTATCTCTCAAAAACTAACTGTTCCGTCAGGGAACAGTTAGTTTTGGGGGGTGAGCTGACGGAACAGTTAGTTTTGGGGGGTATAGTCTAATTAATGAAACTATGGGGGTAAAGTCTAATTCAAGGCAAAGTTTGGGGGCAAAGTTTGGGGGCAAAGTCAAAATAACCCTAAAAAAAACGGGGTGTGTTCAATTTGCTGGAAATGGAGGCTAATTACAGATTTTTGGGGTATGAATAAAATTTCCCGAAAAAAAATCGCATAGAACCCGATAAAAGAAAAGTAACGGTTTTTTTACTTACACCCCACTTTTATGTCGAAATTGGAGATACACCTCCACCTTTTAAAAAATTTGACTTTACCCCCCAATCCGTCACTTTACCACGAGCGACCGTTAAAGCCTTAAAGGTGGAGAATTTTTTACTTACACCCCCACTTTTAAAAACGGATTGGGGGTAAAGTCAGATCTTTAAAAAAGTGGGGCCATAACTCAAATTTCCACATAAAACTCGGGTATAAGTAAAAAAAAAACCTTAAAAAGAAAATAAGGGGGAGGAGATGAAACAGACCGATGAAGGGGATGATGATGAGGAAGATGTAGAGGCCAAGTCCGGCGCCGGTGTAGGCGAAGAAGTGGGAGATGGGCCGGACGGTGGCAACGACGGCGGCGACAGCGACGGTGAGGAGCATCTGGATGCAGAGGATGGTGTAGACCTTCCGGATGAATGCCCACCGGAGCTCCGGGTTCTCCAGCATCATTGGGTACAGCGGGCGGGCGCCGGACTCCAGGTCCACCCCGCCCTTGTCATAAGGCGGCCGCATCCACATCCTCTCTCTCTCTCTCTCTCTCTCTCTCTCTCTCTCTGGATCTCAAAGAACTCGAACGAGGGATCGAAGAAGAAGCTAGGGTCTCATGCCACGGGTTTCTTTCGCAGTGAAGAAATGCGGGGATTAGGGTTAGGGTTTTATCCTCGGGAGTGACGGTGGTGGAGGGAGAGTGAGAAGAAGCAAGAAGACGGGGGTCGAGGACTGGCGAAGGTTCCAGGCGCATCGGGTCACGACGGTTGGTCCTAGCCGTAGGTCATTGAACACGCGGCTGCTGTGGAAGGTGACACGTGGACCACTTTCCAAGCTTCTAGCGTCGTCCAGTCTAGATGCAGTCCTGCGTTCAGACCGTGCTCAGCTGAAATATTAAGTGGGGCCACAGCGACAGAACCGGTTCTAGGCTTCCATTTGCCGTAATGCTGTTTGCTGTTACATGAAGAACAGCTGGGATTATTATGTTGTCCTTCAAGAAAGAGCTGGGGGCGGGGAGGGAAGGGAGCGCGCTGTATGATACTCCCGAGACCAGAGTAAGGTTGATCCACTGAACCTGAAGTCTGTTGCTCTTCTCGGGGTCTGCTTGTTGGTTGAATGGTTAGGATCGGGACATACTGACGTGGCAACTGATCACAGCCGTCCGTTCTACCGTTGTCGCTGAGTGCGTCTCAGAATCACGGTAACTCGCACCACGTGGTGCGGTTTTGATTTCTCAAAATATAAAACCCTCAAGTTGCAGTGCAGACTGCAGGTTTTGGTGTAATCTCCGTTTTGTCCAAAATCGTATAAAACCGTACCGTTTATATGATTATACTGATAAACTGCAATGCAACGTATCACACCGTACTGTATAGTGTGATTTCAGTTTTACATAATGGTATATTGTCTCAGTGCAGTACGATTTTGGTGTGGCAGTTCGGTATTGCGGTGCAGTTTTGGTTTTGCCTGAAAACCCGCATCAAAACCGCACCGTTGCCATCTCATCCTGGAATAGTGGGTGTCTGAGAAGCATTTGTTCCTCTAGGCTTGTACACATAGTAGCACAATGAGTGGTTGCGTTTAAGTGGAAGAAACGGAGAGGAATGTGAAGTAGGGATGGCAACTGTTCGATTTAAAACAAAAAATCACAGTAAACCATACTGCATTGTGCGATTTTAGTTTGTCAAAATATAAAACCGTCGCGGGTGTTAGGGAGGTCGATGATGCAGACATGTGTGATACTGGTGTTGCTACTGCATTTGTAGTGGATGTTGTTCCTGAAAAGTGCGACGATGGTGATGGGAATTCCAAAGGTGCTGGTGCTGATGATATGGTGCGAGAATGATATGTAATATGTTTACTACCACTATTTATAATATACAGGTTGGGGTCTGCCTAATCTTCTCCCATATAGGGATGTCACCTCTTTCTCAAAAAAAAAAAAAAAAACTTTATTTCCTAGCCTCATTTGGTAATTTTTATCTTATCGAAACTAATTTCAAGGTGGCCAAAATGTAGTTTTTTTAACAATACGAGGTTAAATAATTTTTAGCTAAACTTTAGGGGGGCAAAGTTTAATTTACCAACCCTATGCCAGCCACCGACACTCATTGCCGTTAGTTAGGGTGGGACTTGGGACCCAAACCTGACCCCCCCAACCAGGGCGGGCAGCCGAAGTCGTGACGACCGGGCAGCTCCGTGACGTGACGAACAAGGGCGGGCAGCTGAAGTCGGCGCGCTGGCTGGATCTTTCCTTATGAAACTAGGGTTTAGCGGTTCCCAACAGCTGTACGTCGCTTTGACCTATAAAAGGAAGCCCTACTCGATCTCCTGATTATCTCCGATTCCTCCATCTCAGCCGCCGCCTCTCGTCTCCAAGGTTAAGCAGTTGCATCAATGGCGATGAAGCGTCGGCAGCCCTACTCCATGATCCTTCCCAAAGCGAAACGCCGGTGCCCTGGCGCGCAGTGGTCCATGCTACCTAAGGATCTCCTGGAAATGGTCTTGGCACGGCTGGACCTCACGGACCACACTCGGTTCGCCTCCGTCTGCTCGTGGTGGAGATCGGTGGCGCTGGAGAATCCCCCCACCAACAAGCCCCTTGCCCTCATGCACTCCGTCAACCCGGGCCGCCTCGTCCGTCGACTCCTCACCTCCTTCTGGCCGTCATGGGTGTCGGCCAGGTTCATCGGCTGCTTGGAGGCGTGGCTCGTGGTGCTGATCGGCAGCAACAACAACAACAGATCAGAGTTGTTCCTCCTCAACGTTTACTCCAGGGAACGGATCCGGCTCCCCACACCGGCCAGCTCCCTGTCCATTGACAAGGCGGTCTTATCCTCACCTCCCTCGTCGTCAACAGACGGTAACTGCACCGTTGTTCTCAAAGGATATCTTGAAATCTTGGCGTTCTGCAAGCTGGGAGACGAATCCTTCACTCCGTTCTATACACCGCCGCCGCCGTTCAGCACGCGCGAGATCACGTTCGACGTCATATTTTACAAGCAGCAGTTGTACGCTGTGGACGACCGCTATGAACTGAAGGTTTTCGATTCCGGCCTCGACTCACCGCCGACTCAGTTATTGAGCCTCTCGTCGAGCCACCATGCCCTGGTTGTTTGGTGTGATAAGTTGCTGGCGCTAGTCCACTTGGGTGCCAGAGGATGGAAGGTGTTTGAGGTTGGCCCTGCAGTACCCAAGTCCAGGAGCTCGGTTGAAGTGGCCGGAGGCTTGGGAGGTGACGACGCGGTGCTGCTCGTCCGTGACGATCAGTGCGCGCTGCCGTTCTCGGCTAGAGTGCATGATGGTCAGGCCGGTTTCCGAAGGAATCACATCTACAGTGGCGCCGACTGTTCCTGCTTCTCCTTGGACGACGGGGTTTACAAGACTTTTGATCATCAGGATTTCCAAAGGATGGTCTTCTTCGCTCTGTTCAGCGCTCGTGGATTCAAGCAGACCTAATGCACGTGCGCGGCTGGCTCGATCTTGTACTGAATTGGTTGTATTTACATCGATCTAATAAACTACATTCCCGTAATTAATATTTGACTATCTTTCTCTTTTGTATTTGTGGGTGAAGATTGTTAGTTAACATTACTATAGAAATGCTATTCAGCCTGAAGGTTAATTTTTCCGGTTTCGCCGGCCCGACTGACATTGCAGCGTGCAACTGGTGCTGAAACCCACTAGTGACATTTAAGTCTTTTACACCATCACTTATATGCTGACACATCAATCGGGCTGAGCGGTCAGGACAGGGAACAGATTTGTTGGCTTCCCCGTGTGCCTCTAATCCAACACATATTGAGATGGCGTGCAGGAATTGGTTAAGGGAGTGAGTCCCACAGTATTAAAAATTTATTTCATCAACCCGAAGTTACGTATATCCTCACATGCTCTTTATTCTCTCGTCTCTTTCGAGCTGCCATGGTGATGCCAATGACAGTACGAGCAACAGAGGTGGCGGCAGCGGCGGACGGACATGACACCCTCCTCCACTCCGTCGCCCTCAATGCCTATGATGACCTCGGACCTCTGTCTCCTCCCACTGCACCCCCTATGCATCCTCTTTCCTCCCCAACACCAGCTTCATCCATGTCTGCATCGGGTCACGACGGTTAAGTCCTAGCCGTAGGTCATTTAACACGCAGTTGCTGTGGAATGTGACACGTGGCAGGCTTCCATTTGCCGTAATGTTGTTTGCTGTTACATGAAGAACAGCTGGGATTACTATGTTGTCCTTCGCCCCCAGAAGAAAGGAGTGGGGTGGGGGAGGGAAGGGAGCGCGTTGTATGCTGCTCCCGAGACCAGAATAAGGTTGATCCACTGAACCTGAAGTCTGTTGCTCTTCTCGGGGTCTGCTTGTTGGTTGAATGGTTAGGATCGGGACGTACTGACGTGGCATCTGATCACAGCCGTGGGTTCCGCGGTTGTAGCTGAGTGCGTCTCAGTAGCTGTCAGGGCTAGGTGCAAACTACGGCTGTGATCAGGAATGTTACGATCCGGATGGAAATAAAGGGATGGCAACGGTGAGGTTTAAAATCGAGAATCATCGTAACCCGCACCGTATGGTGCGGTTTTGATTTGCAAAATATAAAACCTTTAATTTACTGTGCGATTTTGGTTTTGTCTAAAATTCTATAAAACCATACCGTTTAGATCATTATAATTGTGAGCGCGGAAAAAAATTCGGGTCGTCTTTATTGCGGATCACACGAGATTACAAATTTTTGATCAGGATATTGTGGGAGAGATCCTCTGGAGGGTCTCTTTGATCCGCGTCTCCACGTGGTATTCGTGCGAGAGCTCTGAAGGGGTTGCCCAGGACAGAGGTCTTTACAGGGTGAGGGTTTCTTGAGAGGCTAAGGAGTTTCCGCCGTTGATTTTGTCCCGTCCGTGCTCCGTGCTTTCTCGGCTAGGGAGGCATTGGGCTTCGTTCCTCGGTTTTCGTGTCTTCCTCGATCCTTGCTCGACCTCGGCATCCTTGATCGTCGGTTCGCGGCGTCGATCGTGTTTTTGGCGTCAGCTTTGGCTTTAGCTTTCGGCTTTGGCGTAGCTTTGGCGTGGCTCTGGCGTTTGCTTTGCTTTGGCGCTTGCGCTTGAACGTAGGCGGGTAGAGACTTGCGATGCTTTAGTTCTTCCGGACTTCACGTCGTATCGGCTAGAACGTGCGGTGCTTTGCTCGTGACCGTCGTAGTTGCTTGGCTTTGGCACGTGCGTTGCTTTAGCGTGGGCTTTACCGGTGCGTTTGCTTTGTGCGTTGCTTTAGCGCGGGCTTTACCGGTGCGTTTGTTTTGGCTTCTTGCGTCGGCTTTGACTTTAGCTTTGACTCGATCTTCTTCTCGAACGACTGGCGCTACTTCTTCAAGGCTTCTTTATTCTTCCGGCTTCCTCGACGGTTGTGGCGTCGGTCTTGGCTTTTCGGCGGGGGTAGCACCGATCCTTGTGCGACGGTTGTAGCGTCGGCTTTTATTGATGAAGACGGCGGGTGTAGCACCGACTTCAGCACGACGGTTGTAGCGTCGGCTTTTGTCGACGAATACGGCAGGGGTAGCACCGGCTTCAGGCCTTCTTCTCCCGGCTTCTTCTTCGTGCAAGGAGTTGATGCCTTTGTTGAAGACGACGAGTGTTGTCGGCTTCGATCTTCTTCTCCGGCCTTTGCTTATGGCATCTTCGGAGCTGATAAAGATCGTTGGAGCAGTCGGGGTGATGACGACTCCGGGTCTTCTTCTCCAAGCTTTCTTCTTCGTGCGAGGAGTCGAAGCTTTGATCTTCGAGTGCAAGGTCTTCACGTTGATGAGGACTTGAAGGGACAAGGATTCCCGTAGGACGTGCTTGTCGTGCCTCGTGAAGCCTTCGGTCTTCGAGTGTTGGAGCTTCTCTTGCGGAGCTCTTTCGTCTTCAGCCTTCGGACCTTTTGTGCCTTCCCCCACCCCTTCTATTTATAGGCAAAGGGGGGCGGTTGGGGGAGATATGGCTGAAATCTTTTTGTTTCATCCGATATCTTCCCCCACAACCATCTTGATATTGTTCCTTTATTCGGGGAAACAAACCCGATCCCCTCCTTTTTAGTTGGGGCGGTTACGGGCTAGATGTGACTCGATCTTTAAAGATTGAGTTGTTATTTTTTTGCACTTTTGGATCGGATGGCGACACAACGTTATCTTATCCGTTGGATCGAGGGATCGTCGCGGATCTACGGCTGTGTAGACGTCCACGCCACCTCCCCCCGCATCGAGGCAGTTTTGATTTCTTTTTCTTTTCTTTTATTTTTATTTTTTTTCTTTTTTTTTCTTTTATTTTTCTTTTTCTTTTCCTTTATGGCCGACCCCACCTCTCCATGAGGAGGGGGGCATGGTTTTCTAGAGACCGGCCCCCCTCTTTGTGTTCAGGTAGCGGGTCCGGTGGGACCCGTTTACTTTGAGTTGGGCTACGGCTCGCGAGCCGAGTTTGCACGCGGGCCGAGTGCGCATGCGGACCGTTTGTGTGCGGGCCCAATTTCGCATGCGGGCCGTTGCGTGTGGGCCGAATTGCATGCGGGCCGTTGCGTGTGGGCCGAGTTGCGTATGTGGGCCGTTGTGCGTGGGCCGAGTTGCATGCGGGCCGTTGCGTGTGGGCCGAATTGCGTATGTGGGCCGTTGCGTGTGGGCCGAGTTGCGTATGTGGGCCGTTGTGCGTGGGCCGAGTTGTGCTTGTGGGCCGTTGCGCGTGGGCCACGTTTATGTGTGCGAGTCGGGTTCGACCCGTAGGCCGTTGGGTGCGGGCCTATTTTAGGTGTGCAAATCGGGTTCGACCCATGGCTAATTTCAATGCCCACAATAATGATAAACAATGGTGCAACGTACCACACCGCACCGCATGGTACGATTTCGGTTTTACGAAATAATACATCGTCATGGTGCGGTACGATTTTAGTGTGGCGGTTCGATATTGCGGTGCGGTTTTGGTTTTGCCTGCAACCGCACCAAAACCGCACCGTTGCCATCTCATGATTGAATGGTGGGTGCCTGAGAAGCATTTGTTCCTCTAGGCTTGTATGCGGAGTAGCACAACGAGTGGTTGCGTTTAAGTGGAAGAAACGGAGAGGAATGTGAAGTAGGGATGGCAACGGTGCGATTTAAAACCAAAAATCGCACCGCATGGTGTGATTTTGGTTTGCCAAAATATAAAATCGTCGCGGTGCGATGTCGGTTTTCGATTTTGGTGTAGCGGTGCGATTTCGGTTTTGACCAAAACCGAATAAAACCATACCGTTTACACCAAAACACTTTCGACAACAACACCTGCATTCATAGGGATAGTCCACCCATTTCCTTGCCAATGTCGATTGGCACGAAGCTGCCAACTCCCCCTCCCCATATAATCGATCAATCATAGTTGCTTCTGTTTGAACGGATACCTCGAGATCGACCCGATGGTTTGGGGCGGCCGAAATTTCAGCAGGCGAGTTTATAGCCGTTGATGCAAACAACTATCACGGGATGAACGAGCAGGTTTAATGCAATTTTAATAGGCTGGGATTTTAGGGGTTTAATTAGTATATTTTAAATGGGTTGGGATTTGAAACTAAAGAGACATTGTGTGTTGATTTTTGAATGAATGTTAAATCTATTAAGTTCATTTTTATCCAATCAGCTTGTCCTAGTCAGTTTTTTTGTTTCGTTTTGTCTAGTTAGTACAAAACCG
The DNA here is from genome assembly GCA_947650365.1 of Chamaelirium japonicum. Taxonomy (NCBI): domain Eukaryota; kingdom Viridiplantae; phylum Streptophyta; class Magnoliopsida; order Liliales; family Melanthiaceae; genus Chamaelirium; species Chamaelirium japonicum. The sequence goes on from OX393557.1 coordinate 12,395,938, forward strand.
CCGTTCTTTGTTATATAGATAAAAGATTTTATATATATAACTTAAGAAAAATTTAGTATAGTAGTTGGTTTTGTAAACCATACATAAACCTTTAAAAACATAATTTATTAACAAATACATAACTTTTTTTTCTACATCATACCCGTTCAGGCAAAAAAAATCCGAATATATGTACACACGGGCTCGAACTAGGGCTCAGACCCTTGGCCTTAGGCCCGGCCGACCTGTTTTACACCCCTACATGCATACAACCATGGGGTTCAATACGATTCAAGACCCATGAGGTAGCAGGCCCCAGCACTTGGAGATAGTGGCCCCAAACACTCAGAACATGCTGATAGGCTCTAGGGGCAATGGGCCCCACGGTTGTATGGTGCTCAGGACGTGCTGAAAATTATCTCGATGAATCTGTCACGAAGTTAGGGGTGGCGATTTCGGACCTGACACGGCAGATCCGACACGAAGTTAGCGGGTATGGGTCAGGGCTAAACGGGTTCGGGTCGTAAACGGTCGACATGATAGACTCGTTTAATAAACGGGTCGGGTTCTGGTCGTAAACAGGTCGACATGATAGACCCGTTTAAACGGGTCGGGTCCGGGTTTAGGGTCTGGACACGATAGACCCGGAAAGACCTATTTAATATTCAACGGGTCGTGTCGGGTCTATCTGCAATCCGATTCTGTAATATGTAGTATCAACAGGTCAATCGGGTTAGGTCGGGTCGAGTCGGATCGGGTCAAATGAATAAACCCGTGTGGTAAATGGGTCATATCGGGTCTACCCGTTTATAAACGGTCGGGTATAGGTTTAGGATCTTGATACAATTAGTTAAACAGGTCGGGTACAGATCTAAGGATTTTGGACACGACCCAAAGCTAGACACGACACGAACCCGACCCATTGCCACCCTAGTTCAAATGTACCCATTGAATCCTCTGTCATTAGAGCCTGTTGCGGCTCACGGTTTTAAAACGCATCTTTTATGTTTGGGAGGAAAAATTATATAAGTAGCTCAAGATCTCATTCTCTTCGGATGATGTGGGGCTAACTCGTGGTCTTGTACACCTCACATTATCCATCTTGATATCACAGGCCCATGAGTCTTGGCTCTTGGATCTTGATCGTCACAGAGCAGATTGCGTGGATGGAGATGGCAATGGAGGATATTTTGATTATTGGGCTTTGTTTGGGCTCATATAATGGACCATTTGGAGGCCCATTTGTGGATCTCATTTTGGCCTTTTCCAGTGCCAATTAGATCGGCTACCTGATGAATCATGATCAATAATTTATCAAAATCTTTTTGGTCTTTTCGATGCCAATTAGGTCCTTTACCTGATTTTCAAAAAATTATGCGAAACTTTTTGGTCTTTTTTCCGATGCCAATTCGGTGGTTTACCTGATGATAAAAAATTTATGGATAAATTACATATAGACCCCTTGTAGTTTGACCGATTATCACTTACACCTCCTCATGTTTTAAACCTTACAAATGCCTGCTTATGGGTTGAAAACTTTACACATAGACCCTCTCTGGAGGGAGTGCAAGTGATGTGTTTTCTAATCTATAAAGGAGCATTTGTAAGGTTTTAAACATAAGGGGGTGCAAGTGATAAACAGTCAAACTACAAGGGGTCTATATATAATTTACCCAAAATTTTTTGGAGGCTATGCTATTTATGTGGATCACCTATTTCATGGTCATCACACAAGCAAAAATCAGAGCTCGCTCATGCAGGGAGGCCGAGTATCGTACTCTCGCCTATGTTATTGCTTAATTAACTTGGATCCTGTCTTTACTCGATAAACTTTTTCCAATCCATTTATCGGACTAATCTTATAGCCAATCTAATATTCCATAATCGGATGAATCACATTGAAATTAAATTTCATTTTGTACAAGACATTGTTGCCAAATGTAACTTGGAGGTACGCTATATCTTTTTTTTTTTTTGAGAACCCCTCCAACGGGAGGGAGGGTTTGGCGGACCCCGACCAGAATCAATTAAAACTCAAGAAATGATGCTGTTACAAAAAAAGGAAGCCTCCTCCCCTAGCTTGTCACGCCAAGGAATAATCCAAGTCCCGAAAAGAGAAACCACTGAACGACGTAAATTCTCCTGCCCGGCCGAAGAAGCATTGAAGATCCGATTATTCCTCTCAAGCCAGATCACCCACACAATCGCCATGACCAACACATCCCAAGGTTTTCTGATGCCTAGCGGAACCCTCCTCCTCCTCCAGGAGCTCCAAAGACCTCGAAGAGATCGAGGGTGTGAGAGATTACCGGCCTTGCCTTCGAAATGGTCCCACAACTGCCGAGCGAAGGGGCAAGGTACGCTATATCTTAATCAAAGATCAACTCGCCAATATTGTTACCAAACCGCTCTCTCGACATCAAGGTTCGTATAACTTTGGACAAGCTCAACCTTACGCATAGGGGTGGCAATGGGTCGGGTTCGGGTCGGGTTGAGACATATGTATAAGGGCAAAACACCCAACCCGAACCCGACCCGTTTAATAAACGGGTCAAAAACTTAAACCCAAACCCGACCCGCCTAATAAACGGGTTGACCCGACCCGACCCGTTTAACCAGTTTATTAAACGGGTCGGGTTGGGTTGGGTCGGGTTGGGTCAACAGAACCCATGTAAACCTGTCGGGTTGGGTCAAGACAAGTCGGATTGGGCCGGGTTTGATCGGTTTGGGTCGGGTTGGATCAACAGAACTAATGTAAACCTGTCGGGTTGGGTCAAGACAAGTCGGATTGGGCCGGGTTTGATCGGATTGGCTCGAGTTGGTTCGGGTTGGCTCGGCTCGGGTCGGGTTGACACGACCCATTTGCTAAACGGGTCAAGTCGGGTCAATCGGGTTATAAGTACAAACCCGAACCCGACCCATTAAATAAACGGGTCAATTGGGTCGACCCGTTTATGACCCGAACCCGTTTAGGCCAAACCCAAACCCGCTAACTTCGGGTCGGGTTCGCGGGTCGGGTCAAGAATTGCCACCCCTACTTACGCATGGAATGCTTTGCTTATGGTGCGTACAAAGTGGAGGATTCAAAATCAAAACAATTTCAATTTTTACCATTCTAGGTTCTTCACCAACTCTTCAAGATCCTCAAACAAGCTGGTTGAGATGAGATCTCCTTTGTTTTGTATTTCAACCAACCATGGCTCACCACATATAAATTTGCTTCAGCTTTTGTTTTTTGTTTTTTTTGAGCAATCCCTCTTGTATGGAGGGGGGGGGGGTTGGCTTGGACCCCTACCTGTTCATTGATTAAAATAATATATACAAAGGCAAGAGAGAAAAATGAAAGAAATTACAAACTAAGAACAAAAAATGTCAAGTCGGGCTCCCTGAAAGAAAGTTAAGCGCTTGATGCAAAGGACCCGAGATCGTTGTAGCCCACAGTTTCAATAAGTCGATAATCCATCTGTTGGCCGCTGGAGGCTGGGAGAAAGTGTGTAGAAAGATGTGTTGATTCCTCTCTTTCCATAAACTTCAACAAATAACATTTGATATCATACTCCATAGTTTCCGAATGTCAGGTGGAACCTTTGTTTTCCTCCAATAGGTCCATACCAGAGTCAAGGTAGTTGGGTGACTAGCTATACCCAACTTTGAAGCAAACCACATCCAAACCTCTTTAGAGAAGTGGCAGTGAAGGAGCAAGTGATTCAAAGTTTCTTCAACATTCTCGTAAAAATGACAGAGATAATATAGGAAACCTTGAAAATTCATCTTCAAGAGTTTCTTCTTGGTCAAAATTTTGTCATGAATGGATAAACACATAAATATTTTAATTTTTAATGATGTTTTAGCCTTCCAGAGAACACTTGTTGGTGTAAATCTAGGACCACTACCATTGAGTAAACGTACTGTATAAAGACATGATTAAAAACTATCTGCCAGGGACGAGTTTTCAGAAGGAGGAGTCCGTAATGTGAAAAATTGCGAAAGGTAATATATCAAGATCTGTAACAAATCCTCCCAATTTTATTAATAGATCTTCCAGAATGTAAGTAGAAAAGCTAGGTCTCTATCTTCAGCTTCTGTTGTATTCACTATTTCAAACTCCATATAATGTAACATGTGTGATCAATAAACTCAAGTTTCCTTCCCTATTCACCAAACATTTAGGTTAGTTTTAATTTTTTGAATGATACAATCTTCAGCCAACCCGGGATTTGGGTTTATCTGTCACATTGGTTTTTCTCTCCTTCTATTTAAATTGTCATTTATTTGATGTTGATCCAATGGCTAAGGACTTCAAGGGATGTTAGAGGGGATGCAGTGGAATCGGTCTTTGAGTGTTTGGCCAGAGTAACATAAAAACGTTACAAGAGATTGTGGGAGATATCTGGGCTAACGTGCAATGTTATTATTCGCGATTTGAGAGGGAAGGTTACTTGATTAGTTGTGGGCTCCGACTATATATTGAGGGTCCAGGACTTCTCGATATACAGAATAGAATCTATCCCTTTTACTGATCTGTTATATCTCTTCACCTCTCTTTAGTGTGGATCAAACTCTTTAGAAGCAGTAGAGGTGCTGCTCCTACTTGAAGCCGACGCCAATGTTTTCGTCTCGAAGCCAACAAGTTTTTTGGAGCATTGTTTTTGGAGTTCTCTGAGAGTTCCCACGAGCCCTCCTTGGTGTGGAGAAGCTCTAAGTCGTTGTACCTTGTGGGCTTATCGTCAGAGGCCAGGAGCACCATCTTACGGCGACGATCTAGTTTTCAGGGCATTGTGCAAGCACAAGCCTCGGCTCATCTCTTTCGATAAGTCTTTTATTCTCCTTCTCATTCTCTTATTTTGCATCTCTGTAAAAAGCCTTAACTTTCCATCACTTTAGCTAGTTCACTCTTCATGAACCTTGCAAGCTAATAGAATAAAACTTCATTTTACCCAACAATTTATCTTCTATTACTATTTCAATTTTAGAGTAAAGATTTTGAAAAGATGAATTATATTTGAACCCACCAACTTAAGCAGGGCACCCGGCCATTTAACGTAAACTTTTTTTGTAAGGATATTTAACCTAAACTTAAGTTGTTATTTCTCCTGCATAATACCCTTTGTATACTCATCTTGGTACCCACCCTTCTCATCCTCTTCTCCTCCTCCCATAGAACCAGCCTATTCTAATAATGATTACAACAATCCCGATGCCGTCCCTATGTCGTAATCCAAAAATATCCTTGCACCCACACTCCTCTTTATTTTTCTTTTTCCTTCTCGTTGGAACCCTAACCCTAACCTATCATGGAGAGTTGTCAGTGACTCCCAAACCCTAACCCTAACCTATCATGGAGAGTTGTCAGTGACTCCCAATCAATGTTTGTACAAGTATTCCATGCCCCCCCCCCCCCCCCCCCCCCCCCCCCCCCAAATTAAAAAAAAAAGATGAAGTAGAAGGAAAGGAGGAGTAGAAAAGCACCAAGTGCATCATTATCTGAGGGAATCTGAAAAAGCTCTACCTGGGAAGAGGTGGTGGAGGAGAAGAAAAAAAAAAAAAGAAAGAAATTAAGATGAAGAGGGAAGCAAAGTCGGGTCCCAATATGGGGGCGGGTGCCAATATAGCCTCTCATAAGTGGGTTGGGTGCTAATGAATACGTGGGTGCCAACCCCAAATTTTGGCTTGAATTAGACTTTACCCCCCAAAACTAACTGTTCCGTCATGTTAATGTAAATGTAATGGGTCGGGTTTACTGTATAGTCGGGTCGGGTTTACTGTACATATATTGGGCTTGAGTCCCTCAATGGAATCATTCTGTTCCTCTCCAAACCCTAGCCTCCGTCTCCTAACATGGTATCAGAGCTAGCCTGTCTCCTGCTCCTGCTCCGGGTGCTCCCCACCGATCGTGCCTTGCCATGCGTGCTCCGCATGGGAGGATCCTTGCCACGCCTCACAAAACCGGCTTGTAAGGGGAGGTCCACAGGGGGTATATTAAGCAGGTGATGGGTGCCTCCCTTACCGATGTGGGACTATCCGTTAACACTCCCCCTCACGCGGAGCACGCGTGGCAAGGATCCTCCCATGCGGAGCACGCATGGCAAGGCACGATCGGTGGGGAGCACCCGGAGCAGGAGCAGGAGACAGGCTAGCTCTGATACCATGTTAGAAACCCTCGCACCTCACAAAACCGGCTTGTAAGGGGAGGTCCACAGGGGGTATATTAAGCAGGTGATGGGTGCCTCCCTTACCGATGTGGGACTATCCGTTAACACTCCCCCTCACGCGGAGCACGCGTGGCAAGGATCCTCCCATGCGGAGCACGCATGGCAAGGCACGATCGGTGGGGAGCACCCGGAGCAGGAGCAGGAGACAGGCTAGCTCTGATACCATGTTAGAAACCCTCGCACCTCACAAAACCGGCTTGTAAGGGGAGGTCCACAGGGGGTATATTAAGCAGGTGATGGGTATCGAAACAGTAGCTCCTCAAAGCGCTGGAGGCGGTCGGAGTAAGACCGAGACTGAGCAGAAGTACCCGGAGTGGCAGAGGGACTGTAGCTGGTGGAGGCGAGGTACCGCAACAGTAACTCCTCAAAGTGCTGGAGGCGGTCGGAGTAAGACCAAGACGGAGCAGGAGTGGTGGCAGGCGGTGCTGGAGTAGGGAGATCAACAGTAGCAGCAGTCTCGCCATCATGGCGGAGGAGACCCTGACGACGTCCACAGGCGACTGACGTGGTGGAGGGACGTGGCCCGAGAATACCATCAAAACGAGGAGACGGAGGGACCCGACGATCAGCGACGGTGTGCAGGCAGTATGGGAGCCGAGAGATGCTGTAGGAAGCCATACCCCTGAAGTACGGGGGCGAACCGGCACAAGGAAGATCTGAAGAAGTCCGTACAGAGGAGACGGGCAGTTCGGTACAGAGGAGAAGGGGGCGGTGGGGCTTCAGGGGGTGCAGGAGGGGGCAGAGTGCAGGGGAGGGTGGAGGGGGGGGCCGGTCGGGTGGAGGAGGGGGGGCGGGGGGTTGGTCGGGCGGAGAAAGGGGGTTCGGGGGGTGGAGGAGGGGGGTCGGGGGCTGTCGGGCGGCGGAAGGAGGGTCGGGGGGTGGAGGAGGGGGGGGCGGGGGGGCTGTCGGGCGGCGAAAGGGGGGCCGGGGGCTGTCGGGCGGCGAAAAGGGGGGGCCGGGCGACTGTCGGGTGGAGGAAGAGGGGTCCGGCGGGGTTCTGTAGGGCGGAGGAGGGGGGGGACGGTGGGTGTATAGGGTGGTCGGGGGCAGTAGGTGGGCGGAGGAGGGGGGCGGGGGCTGTAGAGGGGTCGGCAGGGGGTCGGGGGGTGTCGGGGGGGGGGGAGGAGGAGGGGCGGGGGGCTGCCGGCGGGTGCGGAGAAGGGGCGGGGGGGGCTGCCGGCGGGTGAGGAGGAGGGGCGGGAGGCTGCCGGCGGGTGCGGAGAAGGGGCGGGGGGGCTGCCGGCGGGTGAGGAGGAGGGGCGGGGGGGGCTGCCGGCGGGTGAGGAGGACACCGGAGGGGAGGAGCTCGCCGGAAGGGGAGACCGTCGTCGTCGCTGTCGCACAGGAGAACCCTAGAGCTCTGATACCATGTTAGAAACCCTCGCACCTCACAAAACCGGCTTGTAAGGGGAGGTCCACAGGGGGTATATTAAGCAGGTGATGGGTGCCTCCCTTACCGATGTGGGACTATCCGTTAACACTCCCTGACGGGCAGACTGCGAGTCGCAGATGAGCTGATGCCGGCGGGCGCCGCCGCGCGGGAGAAAACGGTCCCGGAGATACTCCCACATCGCGCGCGCTGTCGGAAGGCGGCCGATGGGAGCAAGGAGCGGACGAGCAACCGAGTCCAGGAGGTACGCCCGGATGGCCTGATCGTGACGGCGCCACGTAAGAGCAGCAACGGTGATGGCCGTGGTAGCAGTCACTGCAGAAGATGCAGCACTGCTGGTGACAGAGGACGAGCCGGAGTAGTCAGTGGGAGGAGGATCCTCGCAGGTGATGTGACCCCACAGATCACGACTGGAGAGGGCGGCCTCGACGGTGAGGGACCAGTCAGGCCAGTCGCTGGCCGACGACAACTGAAACGCGACCGCCTTCAGCGGTGGAGAGATCGCAACGACAGACGGTACGGCTGGAGAGGCCATGGAGGATGTTGTAGGGTGTCAGGGGGTGTCGGAGGGGGGGCTGTAGGATGGCGGAGGAGGTAGGGGGGCTCAGGAGGGGGTCGGGAGGGCTGTAGGGGGGGCCGGGAGGGGCTGTAGGGGGCTCGGCAAGGGAAAAGGGGGTTCGGGTGGTGCGGAGGGAGGCGGAGGATGCTGCCGGGTGGAGGAAGGCGGATGGGGGGCCGGCGGGGTGCAGGTGGGGCCGGAAGGGGGGGCTGCCGGGTGGAGGGAGGCCGGAGGGGGGGCCTGCGGGGTGCAGATGGGGTCGGAGGGGGGGCTGCCGGGTGGAGGGAGGCCGGAGGGGGGGCCTGCGGGGTGCAGATGGGGTCGGAGGGGGGGCTGCCAGGTGGAGGGAGGCGGAGGGGGGGCCTGCGGGGTGCAGATGGGGCCGGAGGGGGGGGCTGCCGGGTGGAGGGAGGCGGAGGGGGGGCCTGCGGGGTGTAGATGGGGCCGGAGGGGGGGATGCCGGGTGAAGGAGTGGCCGGGGGTGACTGCCGGGTGAAGGGGAGGGGCTGCCGGGCGGAGGAAAGGCCGGAGGGGAGGGCTGCCGGGTGGAGGGAGGCCGGAGGAGGGGCTGCCGAGTGGAGGGAGGCCGGAGGGGGGCTGCCGTCGTCGCCGTCGTCGCACGAGAGAACCCTAGAGCTCTGATACCATGTTAGAAACCCTCGCACCTCACAAAACCGGCTTGTAAGGGGAGGTCCACAGGGGGTATATTAAGCAGGTGATGGGTGCCTCCCTTTCACCTTACTTTTGACTCCACTGTCCTCACGGACTGTTCTCCCACTACCACCCACCAGGAGGTTCGCACTGCGGATGGGACTCTCGTCCCTATTCCGCAATGTGGCTCCATCACCACCACCTCTGACCCTTCTGGTCGCCTGACCCTATCCCATGTCCATCATGCCCCCCGTCTTAATATTAATTTGATTTCCATCAGTTCTCTTTGCGACTCTGGCCTGACTGTCACCTTCACCCCTTCTGTTTGTGTTGTGCAGGATTCGCGGACGGGTCAGAGGATTGGGCTGGGCCGTAGGGCAGGAGGACTCTACCAGTTGGACCATCTCCATGTGTCTTCAGTTGCGTCTGTCATGTCTGTCACCTCTGATGCCGACCTGTGGCACAGAAGGTTAGGTCATATATCGAGTGATCGACTCAAAAGCGTATTCCGTTCGGGCGCTTTGGGTCAAGCGTCTTTCTCCCCCCTCTCTGTCTGTACGGGTTGTCGACTGGCAAAGCATCTAGCTCTGCCTTTCTCTGCTAGTACTTCCCAGTCTGATGCTTTATTTGATTTAGTTCATTCTGATATTTGGGGTCCTGCTCCTGTTGCTTCTCTATCTGGTTATATGTATTATGTGTGTTTTATTGATGACTATTCTAGGTGCACTTGGGTCTATCTCATGCGTCATCGGTCTGAAGTACCTCATATCTTTAGGAGATTCACCACTATGATACATACCCAGTTTGGTCGGCGAATCAAGACCTTTCGGTCTGATTGTACCAAGGAGTATCTCTCCTCTGAGATGCGTGAGATTCTTCAGTCTCACGGCACTTTTCACCAGCAGTCCTGTCCCCACACCCATGAGCAGAACGGCGTTGCCGAACGCAAGCATCGTCATGTCCTTGAGACTGCACGAGCCTTGCTTCTCTCTGCGTCTGTTCCTCACTCCTACTGGGCTGAAGCTGTCATGACGGCTGTCCACCTCATCAATATCACTCCGTCGTCTGCTCTGTCCGGTGCCACCCCTCACGAGCGCCTTCACTCCAGTCCACCTGACTACTCTCTTCTTCGCACGTTTGGCTGCACGTGCTTCGTTCTTCTTCCTCCCCATGAGCGCACCAAACTTTCTGCGAGGTCTGTTAGGTGTGTTCACTTGGGGCTCAGTCGTGAGCACAAGGGGTATCGTTGCTATGATCCCTTAGCTCGTCGGATCCGTGTCTCCCGTCACGTCTCCTTTGTTGAGGATGTTCCGTACTTTGCACCTGAGTCTCGGGATCTTTCCTTGCCTACTTCGTCATCCTCCTCGCCCTCCTCACATCTCCACATCCCTGTTCTACCCCCGGTTTCTGTTGCCCCATCCACGCATACTCCACCACCACCACCACCTCCTCAGTCTCCATCGCCACCTCCACCACCACCACCACCTCCTCAGTCCCCCACGCCACCTCCACCACCACCTGTTACTCGTGTCTATGTTCGTCGGTCTGCAGCTCCTCCTTCAGCGTCGGTTCACACTGGTACTCCCTCACCTGATGCTGCTGCCCCCTCCTCCCCGGTCGTGGATCCTGCTCCTGTTCGACGCTACCCAGCGCGCGAACATCACCCTCCTGCCAGATACGACTACTCTCCTGACAGGTTTGGCTACTCTGTTTCTCCCTCTGACTCTCCTGACTCTTCTGGCTACTCTGCCAGTGTCTCCTATTCACCATCCTTTCAGGCCTTTCTTACTGCTATACACACCCATCGGGAGCCCCGATCGTACCGTGAGGCAGCGTTACATCCAGAGTGGCGACAGGCCATGTCAGTTGAGCTTGAGGCTTTTCAGCGGACTAAGACCTGGGAGTTGGTGCCCTGTCCCTCCGGGGTGGTGCCTGTTAGCTGCAAGTGGATATTCAAGGTCAAGACTCGGCCTGATGGATCCATTGAGCGGCACAAGGCTCGCCTCGTTGCTCGTGGCTTCTCCCAAGAGTATGGGATTGACTACGAGGAGACGTTTGCTCCGGTTGCTCGGATGACTACTGTGCGCACCCTCTTAGCTGTGGCAGCTGCTCGAGGGTGGCCTCTCCATCAGATGGATGTCACCAATGCGTTTCTCCACGGTGATCTCTCCGAGGAAGTCTACATGGCTCCTCCTCCGGGCACTTCAGTTCCTCCAGGGCACGTGTGTCGGTTGCGCCGAGCCATCTATGGGCTCAAGCAGGCCCCTCGTGCCTGGTTTGAGCGATTTCGCAGTGCAGTTCTGGCCGCCGGGTTTGTTGAGCGTCACTCCGACTATGCCTTGTTCACTCGCTCCTCCAGTCAGGGCATTGCAGTTCTTCTCCTCTATGTGGATGATATGATCATCACTGGGGATGACAGTGCCACCATCGCCTCTCTCCAGCGGCACCTCCAGAGTCAGTTTGAGATGAAAGATCTGGGCTCTCTTCGCTACTTTCTGGGCCTTGAGATTGCCAGGTCTTCCCGTGGTCTGTTGGTCTCGCAGCAGAAGTATATCTCCGACATCCTTGCTGATGCTGCGCTTACTGACACGCGTACTGCTGACACACCCATGGAGCTCAATTTGAAGCTTCTAGCTACAGATGGTGAGCCGCTCCAGGACGTCTCCCGCTACCAGAGGTTGGTTGGGATGCTTGTCTATCTCACCATGACCCGGCCAGACATTGCCCATGCTGTTGGCATTGTCAGTCAGTTTGTTCAGGCTCCACGGTCAGTACACCATGCAGCTGTTCTCCGGATTATCCGCTACCTCCGGAGCACCATCACCCGTTCACTACTGTTTCCCTCCACCTCTCCGTTGGTGCTGCGCGCCTACTCAGATGCAGATTGGGCAGGAGATGCAGACACTCGTCGATCTACTACAGGATACTGTGTGTTTCTGGGTGACTCACTGATTTCGTGGCGCAGCAAGAAGCAGGAGTCTGTTGCTCGCTCCAGCACCGAAGCCGAATACAGGGCTATGGCTTCCACCACCGCCGAGATTGTCTGGCTTCGCCGTCTTCTGCTTGACTTGGGAGTGGTGATATCCGGGCCGACCCCTCTCTTCTGTGACAACCGGAGTGCTATTCAGATTGCTAGCAATCCGGTCTTCCATGAGCGAACAAAGCATATTGAAGTTGACTGTCATTATGTTCGCCAGGCGTTTATCGATCACACCATCTCCCTGCCTTTCATTCCCTCATCGGAGCAGACTGCTGATTTTCTGACGAAGCCACTGACGACTGCTCGCTTCAGACATTTTCTAGGCAAACTCTCGGTTCATGATCCACCGTGAGTTTGAGGGGGAGTGTTAATGTAAATGTAATGGGTCGGGTTTACTGTATAGTCGGGTCGGGTTTACTGTACATATATTGGGCTTGAGTCCCTCAATGGAATCATTCTGTTCCTCTCCAAACCCTAGCCTCCGTCTCCTAACACGTCAGCTCACCACCCAAAGGTTTATTTATTTTTCGTCTGCTCACCCTTTCTCTTATATGGTGAGCTGACGGAATAGTTAGTTTTGGGAGGTAAAGTCTAATTAATGAAAAAGATGAGGGGTAAAGTGTAATTCAAGGTAAAATTTGAGGGGCAAAGTCAAAATAATCTTTTTTTTTTCTTCCGGGGCACATGGGTAGTTACAAGAGTCCGCCAACAAGCACCATACATCGGTCGCCAGGCAAACACACCATCGACCCAATGATTTTGCATTTCGCACAACCGCGACTAGCCATGCAATATCTGCGAAGATGCAAGTTGTTGGCCAGGCCTGCTACATTTCCGCTTAAGGATGGTAGCGGTGCGGTTTAAAACTGAAAACCATGGTAAATTGCACCGCACGGTACAATTTTAGTTTGTCAAAATATAAAATCGTTGCGGTGCAGTGCGGTGTCGGTTTTCGGTTTCATTTTTGACCAAAACTGTATAAAACCACACCGTTTAGGCTTTTATAATGATAAATCGCAGTGCACCGCACCACACCGTGCCACATGGTGGGGTATCTGTTTTACATAATGGTAAACCATCAAGGTACAATACGGTTTCGGTGTGGTAGTTCGGTGTTGCGGTGCTGTTTTGGTTTTGCCCGAAACCACACCATTGCCATCCCTATTTCTGCTAGGCCTACGATTCGAAACAATGAACAGAGCCGCAGATGGTAGACATCTTAGCATCTCCAACTGGCCCCCCATCCCCCATCCACATGGGATTTTGGGGGACTGAACATTAGGCTTAAAGCAGTGGGGAACCCCCATTGTGACCCCCAGCTATGGGGAGGCCACAGTCAACCCCCATATTTGGGGTTACTCCATGAACCCCCATTTCTTATTAAAATACTAAAAAAATTTAAAAGTTGAGTTGGCAACATGGGGACTGATGGATGGATGAGAGGTATTTTAATTGTTAAGATATGTGTGGTGTACAAAGAGAGTAGGTGCATATAGGAGAAGAAGGTGTGTGTATATCTTACTTGCTGTGCAAGTTGTCTTGTATCTATTTATACCTGGCCATAGAGTACTAATGAGATAAGGCAAAATCCTCCCACATAAATTTTATCATTAATAATATCTCAAAATGGAGATGGGTGGATGGGGGGATGGTTGGAAACACATGTCATGTTGCCCCTTCCCCCAAAAGCTGAGTTGGCACTGTATCACACCCAAACATGAAGATGGGGGTGAGGGACTGGTTGGAGATGATCTTACAATCTGATCTATCTGTTGGAGACTGAATGTTAGGCTTAAAGCAGTGGGTTCAAATAGAATTTCTCTCTAGAAAATTTCTCTCTATCTGTTTGAATGATTTTATCTAGCCAAAAACCCAAAATTAAGATCATCTCAAGTCGGGATAAGTTCGATGTTGAATCCACTTCCCCAGCTCCAGGGAGCCTTTTGGGTTTTTTTTAGCACATCCTGTGTACCATACAACCACAGGGCCCATTGCCGCCAGAATCTATCAGCACACTCTGAGTGCTGGGGGCCACTACCCCTATGTGCCATGGCCGCTACCCCATGTTTCTCGAATTATAGTATGCCCCGCGGTTGTATGTTACGCAGGATGTACTGAAAATTTTCTCAACCATTTGCGTAACTAATTTCTTGCGCACACTCACACCAAAGGAGGGAGAAGAAAAGGCAGCAAGCAATGCCTCCCCCCCTCCCATCCCACCCCACCCCACCCCACCCCACCCCAATGAGGCTTCCTCTTTCCCCCACACAAACGAACCCGAGTTGCCTTGTTTGTGTGTGAATCTTGGCGGTTGATGTCATGTTCTGGAGATTATAAAATTTAATAAAATAATAATTTTTATAAAAAAAGGATAAATTATAAAAACCTCCTTGAACTGGACATCTCATTTCAAATTGGTCCCTCAAATTTTGTTTGAATAACTTGATCTTTAAACTATGCTTCGTCTGCATTTAGTCCCCTCTGTCAACTATTTTATCGAAAATATCATTGTCCTAGTAAGCAAAAGTTAAATATTATAAAACAATTTTGAGCCTTATTGAAAATTGATAACGATATTTTTAGGATAAAAAATTAATGGAGGAGGCTAAATGTAGATGGATCATAGTTCAATAGGTCTGTCAATTAGGCATTCCAAGAAGGGCACCCGGCCCGTCAAAGCCCGTCTAAAACCCGGCCCGACCAAGGACCGTCCAAAGCCCGGCCTGGCCCGGTGTTTTTAGCACCGGGTCGGGCTCCTTAGTTGTTTCTAGCCAAGCGCCTGGCCCGGGTATAGTATATAAATATATAATTATATAAATAACAGTTATATTAATTATATATATTAATTTTTTTTATATATAACTTAGAGGAGGGGGGCTCACTGGCTGAGGGGTTGACTAGGACCCAGATTGGAACTGAAACACCTCTCTCTCTCTCTCTCTCTCTCTCTCTCTCTCTCTCTCTCTCTCTCTCCTCGGATTGGATCAGATCATCGCCTTGACGCCTCCAAAGGGTTCTCCGAGTTATCTCGTCTCTAATCTCTCACAGTCTCGTCCTTGTTCAGTTGTTTTACTTCGGGTGTAAACACTTCTGGTGGTGTGGATTTTGTTGGGTACAGATCACTACTCTCTCTCTCTCTCTCCAATCAGATCTGATTATTGGACTTATTTATATTTTTTTTGGGTAGATATCATCTAATTTTTTCACTGGTTTGTTTTCTGTAAAAATTCTAGAAAAAAAATTTGGATAATTATAGGCCCGAATCCAACCCGGGCCTTAAAGGGCCGGGCTAGGGCTGGTGGTTTTTAGGCCCGTAAGGGCCCGAGCCCGCTGGTATATAGAAGGGCCGGGCAACGCCCGGCCTTACCTAAGCCCGGCCTGTCGACAGACCTATAGTTCAGGGATCAAATTGTTAAAAAAACAGTTGAGGGACCAAGATGAAATACGTTTCATAGTTAAAGGGTGGTTTATGTAATTTGCCAAAACAAAAAAACCGAACGTGTGGCTCCCAAACAAACACAACGCCCATGAAGTGCTGTGAAGATAAGTGTGTTGTATCATATAAACCTCCCTCTGCTGCAGAAAACCACTGATCGAGTAACCATGTCCTCTCCCTCCCATGTCTTCGAGCCCGGGGGGCACACGGTCCGCCTCCTGCTCGTCGATCCCGGCGCCGAGGCCGGCTCCGCATCGCCGCCGCCGAAGCCTCTGCTGGTCGCCGCTCCGTGCGAGGCGGGCGACTTCCCCGTGCTCCTCTTCCTCCATGGATACCTTCTCTACAACTCATTCTACTCTCAGCTCATCCGCCACGTCGCCTCCCATGGGTTCATCGTTGTCGCGCCTCAGGTCTCGAGCTCATCCCATTCTTCATCACATCATGGCCCATATATTTCTTAGAGCAAGCTTTTAATTAGTACCTCAAATTTAGAATAGTATACAAAAATTTGTGCTGTTATAGTGATTCAAATTGATAAAATAATGAGAGGTTCGCTTGTCATGGAGTTGAGGATCACATGCATGATGAAATGCGTCAGTGAGATAAGATGCTTGATGGAAGAAGGGGAAGAGGCATTATGGAGCGGGGTGCATAGTATTCAATGCCTTCAGTTCTAAATCCTCCCAATCTTCAGTGTTCATTGTTGCCGGATTTTTAGATTTTTCAAAAATGCTTTGTAGACGCTCTGTTGAACTAGATGGTCCTTTACTTTTGTTTGTTGAAGTCCAGAATTCCCATTGCTATTGAATTCCACTTCAAATTTAATTGATGAGGCCATCAACATCTTGTTTGTGGTACCTACTTAACTTTGATACTAGATGTTAAATCCTTGTGGCACTGGTGGAAGCCTTGTTGGATCAGCAATATGGCACACACAAACCAAGATGTAATCCGCAATGTAGAGAAATTCACTAGAAATAAAGAGAAAAATAATGACAATCAAAGAGAGACAGATTTATGTATTTTGGCATTTTTGCCTACTAGATCTAGAGGCAGAGTCACAGAGAGAATTCACTCATAGAGAACAAATAACAAGTACATATATTATCTGGATCAAGAAAGCCTTTATTGGATCTAAAGTAAGAGCTCTTACGGTGTCAAATCCACCATCGCTCTTTAGCCTTCTAATTTTGTCTCTTTGATGGGTGATTTTTGCCCTTTCGTTGCTCTTAAATCCATGCTCGACAACCCCCGCTATGGACCTTACTTGTAGAACCTCTCCGCCATGTGTGGCTTTCTGGTTTGACTTCCACATTCTCTGCACCATGTCCCTCTTATAAGATGTTGAAAAACTCTTATATCAAAGAACTCAGAAACCGGGTAGCATTAGAACTCCAGTTTCCCGACGATTTGTGCATGGGTGGTAATTTAGAGGGTTATTTTGACTTACGTTCCCAAACATTTAGGTGCTTAGTAAAATACCCCTTGAAGTTTTCATTATTAGCTTCACCCTCCCAAAACTAACATAATTGTCTTTGCTCCATCTCACTTATTGAGTCTGCATCGCTTGGGAAACTGACTAACTATTTTGCCCCTCATTCTAATTAGACTTACCCCTCTCTGTTTATTCATTATTTAGGAATACCTCCCACTTGCAGAAACCCTCAATTAAACAAGAAAGATGGCACGAGTTCTGAATTGGGGAGCTTCAACATGGGCTTAAATGCTCAAAACTTATGAAAATAAGGATTTGGAGAGGTTTAATGGTATGATTTTAGCTTTGAAAGCATATTTGATTCTTCACCTCCACCCATTCTTCATTTAGAGATATGGAACTTTAATCTAGGGTTTCAAGCTTCAATGGGTTTAGAAACTCAATAATAAGGGAAACCCATTCGTGGAGGGAGATCTTCATCTCCTTTCTCAAAATGGAGGTCAAGAAACCCATTTGTCAAGGAAACTCATTCTTGAGAGGAGATTATCATCTCCTTTCTCAAATCCCAGACCAAGAACCCATTCATGAGGGAAGATCTTACATCCTTTCTCAAATCCGAGGTGAAGAAACCCACTTGCAAGAGAAACTCATTCTTGAGGGGAGATCCTCATGTCCCTCCTCAAATCCTAGATCAAGGAATATGAGAGGAGATCTTCACATCCTTCCTCCAATCCAAGGTCAAGAAATTCAGTCATGAGGGAAAGCCATTATTCTGGGGAGATCTTCATCCCTAGCTCATGAATGGGTTTCTTGACCTACGATTTGGGGAAGATGGAACTGCGGGGGGCAAAATGGTCTTATTAAGGGTCCGTTCTTTTGGCGAGACATAAATGGGATGAGAAATTCATTTGCTTGAGACATTCATGGGCAAGGACAATGATGTTTAAGGAAATTAATTGTCTCATGTTCTTGTCAGCTGGGCAAAACCATCTAAATTTTCGATGGATCAAATAGATCTCGACAAATAATGTTTTGCCCGTGGTGGACAATCAATGTCCGATCAATTTTGGTGTCCAACCTAATTTACTCATCAAAAGAACAGACCCTAAAAGGAGGCTTTGGACGAACTAACGGTTAACAACGGTTGACTAACGGAATGGATCCGATTGGGGGGGTGAAGCTAATAAATAACCCAAATTTAAAAGTCATATATCAACAAATTAAGTCTGCATATTTACTTAAGAAAATTATGGCACTTATTGCTCTCAAAATTCTTTAAAATTTTTGTATTAAAGTCAAAAATCAAGTTGATATAACCTTTGCACTATGAAATCTATTGCAATTCAAATTTGAAGAACAAAGTCAAATTGTCAGAAATATAGGCAAAGCATCTCCAAGTTATGATTTGACAATAAAAATGTTACCAGTGTGATAACGCACTGAAATCTAGATTCTGATCTACAGTGAGACTACAAATTGTTGTCGTTATCATCCTAAGACAAGTAGTTGACATCCTAAGATAAAACTATTATGGGGGACTTAGTGATAGGTTGCTGGCAATAGATCGGTTTAGTGTAAAGGACAACCAATAAGATGACTTTGCACCAGGTCCCTCCCGAAAAAGATACTTTTAAACAAAGTCTCTCTGTTGATTTTTATTTCCTTTAAATGACAAAACTGCCTCTAATATTAAAATCACAAATGTTACTCTTCAATGTAGCAAAAGAGTTACAATTTGCTATTGTTACTCTTTATTACCGAATTGAGGAATAATTGGTACAATGATTTCACTGTAGCATTTTTTTGAGAATCTCGATAAAAAAATGTTACAGTGAAATCATTGTAGCAATTGTTACTCAATTCGGTAATAAAGAGTAACAATTGCTACATTGGTAGCAAGGAGTAACAATTCAATAATAAAAAGAGTAATCATTGCTACAGTGATTTCACTGTAATACTTCTTTTTGATCAAATCTTGTTTTTTTTTAAATTTGCTACAGTGAAATCACTGTAGCAAATGTTACTCTATATTACCGGAATTTTACTTGTCATGCGATTTCACTGTATAAGTCCTGTAGGGGTAAAATTGTTATTTTCCAAATGGTCTAAGGGTAAAATTGACCTTTTCTAATTGGGGGGATTTGGTGCAAAGCCATCTTGTTGTCGGTCCTTATCACTATACCGATCTGTTGTCAAGGACCTTAGGCACATTACCCCAACTATTTATCCAAAACACTTCGACTTAACAATTTCCTTGTACCATTGCAGTTATATCATGCGGCCGGACCAGATTCTACAGATGAGATCAAATCCGCAGCAACAACAACCGATTGGTTAATTGATGGACTACTTCAGGCCCTTCCCGTCGGAGTTCGACCAAACTTGAGCCGTCTTGGGCTCGCGGGGCACAGCCGCGGTGGCAAAGCTGCGTTTGCTCTTGCATTAGGCCATGCTAAGACTGCATTAAGGTTCTCAGCACTGATGGGGATTGATCCCGTCGACGGCATGGACAAAGGAATGCAGACTAATCCCCCCATCCTCACCTATGTCCCTCGCTCGTTCGATCTCAACATGGCAGCCTTAGTTGTTGGATCAGGCCTAGGAGAGCTGAAGAAGAACCTGCTCTTCCCTCCTTGTGCTCCCAAGGGTGTAAACCACCGGGATTTCTTCGATGAATGCTGCTCCCCTGCCTGTCATTTCGTCGCGAAGGACTACGGTCACTTGGATATGTTGGATGACGACACCAAGGGGCTCAGAGGGAGGGCTACCTACTGCTTGTGCAAGAACGGGAAAGCGAGAGGACCCATGAGGATGTTCGTTGGCGGAGTCATGGTGGCCTTCATGAAAGCTTACTTGGAAGGCGATGCTCGGGATCTGGTGGCTCTTAGGGATAATCCAGCGATCGCACCTGTCGAGCTATCGACTGTTAGTTTTCTTGAACCATAATCAAGTTGATGTATTGAAGAAGAGGCTACTTGTTAGCCTTTTTGTTTTCTTGACAAGTTACAGTTGATTTTGAAGATTACACAAGAAAATTGTTATGACATGGATTAAGCTGTTTAACTGAAGAATTATCTTCTGTCCATTATATTTTGTTCTTAAGGGTTGATGATGAATAGGATTAAATTCTGAGGGTCACCTATTAAAAATAAGTTATTATCTGATAATTTAGAGTCAATTATTGTTTGTAAACGTATTAATCAATATCTTAGTGGAAACCTACCTTAGTCAAGATGGGTGGTCGACTTCAGGATCAAGATAATGTTATCACCTGAGAGCACATATCATCCATGTGATGAAGTTATTTACCGACCACTCGATCGAATCTTCCGATAAAAATGACTGAATCAAGAGGGCTCTTTGTAAAACCAAAGTCTAGCACTATAAGGATATCTAAGGTTTAGCGTCAAGTCCATCCCTAATATTTGTCTTTAGCGTTAAATCTCTCCCTAATTATAGCTCCCATGGGGATGTTCCAGGAGATTTTTGCTCCTGCGAGGGGATGCCCTAGGTGCATCTAGACCCTCCGATTTGTACTTTACACAGCCACGGTATGTGCATTTCCCCTACCCTTTGTACATTCAATCCGACGATCGAGGTGCATCTGTAACCAATAGGGAATGTCCGTGATGCATCCGATCTATACTTTACACGCAGGCACGACATGTGCATCTCATCCATACACGTTTTAGATTCAATCCGATAATCGAGAAGCACCTATAAGGAGCGGCCAAGATGCATCCGATCTGCACTTACACACAACCACGAACGACCATCTAAACCATACCATTTTTCAATTTGGCGATCGAGATACACCTACTGGTGTAAAATGATATTTGTTTGTGAAATGGACATGGTATGAAATGGGCCCAATAAGTCACTGGAATAAACTATTCCTTGCCTACGGACCGGATGTAAACGGTATTTGTTTATGTCCTTATTGGAAGTCTGAACTTATTCTAGGGATTGATCACTAAGTCCCCCAACTAAGTGTCTCAAATCATATCAGGAGCTTGTTTCAGACGGCTTAAGTGGCCAGACCAAAAATTGGCCCAAAGTATCCCAACCAGAGCCAGCCCGGCTGAAGCCTGACTGGTCGTGCTCGGACCTTCCCTATTTGGGTGAGCCCTATAAGGGTCCATTCAAGGTTTTGAACTTCGGTTTCATGTCTGGTTTTGGTTTGGACCAAAATCAAAATTTCGATGAAAATTTCAAATTTTCGATCGAAATGGTGGGAAATTTTTTAAATGGTAAAAAATTTGGTATATTGCTGGAAATATCCAACAAACCCTAGCCTTTTATATTGCAGCTCGGAGGCCCATTGAATTGGTTGGGTGGGGTCTGAGAGTAACTTGGGGTACGCCTTCATGATAACGAGATAAAATATCAATAAACTGAGAAAAAAAATCATATATTTATATTATTTTATTTAATGCCATTCCCTTCATCTTATTATTTAATACATATCTATGTCTCTCCCTTTCCCTCAACAATCGTTGGAGCTCTATTTCCCTCTATCTTTCTATTTTATTTATTAGTCATCTCTAGACACCATGATGCTTAGGTTAAGGGACACACCTCTTATCAAACAATATTTCTATCCACACTCTTCTAAAAAAAAAGTGAATTTAACATGGCGTACGGCCTTGCTCGCCATATAACATTATGTCTCATCCTATTATGAAGAATACGGCTCATCCCATGCAACCCTAAGCCAACCAAACCGTACAATCAAGCTCACTCCACCAGGAGAGCATTTTTGCTACCTGATTGATTTATTGGACTTGCTTACGACCCAATCGTGGTCTTCCACATCGTCCAAACGAAAAGGGCATACTGGGCAAGTATAGTTTGTTAGCAAGTGTAGTCCCCATTATATCTTTTCTTTTGGATGACATGACATACCACGATTGGGCCGTAAGCAAGTGCAGCAAATCAATCGGGTAGCAAAAATGCTCTCCCCCGGACCCCCACGAAATAGGGGTGGCAATTAAATGAGTTTACCGGGTTACCCGACCCTACCCCATCCTATTGGGACGGGTTTTGGATGCTCAAAAACGGGTTTGGGGCGGGTTTGAGATTTAAATTTAAAACCCGATCAGGCTCGGGTTTTACTCCAACCCGCGTTGCCCCGACCCGATCCGGTTATATAACTTATATGAATAACTCCGCACGAGTCCGCAATATTACGTTCGTAAAGCATTTATTTTTTAAATTATAAATGATTCTCCAGTTATTTATGAATTAGTATTTATTGATGATTTTTCCTAGAGCATGCATAGTCACAATACTTGTCGAATTCTAAATCATTCTTCAAATATTGATGAATTCATATAAGTTGTTTTGTGAAGTCGACCCGACTTCACCCCCAAAGCATAAACGGGCCGGGGCGGGCACGGGTCTTTCCAATGCTAATTGGGACGGGTTTGGAAATTGCCTCTAAAACTAGACATGAGTTTTGGGCAGGATAAAATATAACAAAGCGGGGGTTCAGGATAGGGCCAACCCGTCCCAAACCCGACCCTATGCCGTTCCTACCGCCAACACCCTGGACACAGTACTTCAAAAATCCCATTTCTCTTAACATAACCCATACACCCCCCCTTTTCAATCACCCAACCATCCCTCTCCCACTCTTTCATCTCTCCCGTGCAAATCTTTCAGCAGCCCCTGCCGTGTCTCCATCTCTGTCTCTCTCTCCATCTCTGTCTCTCCCTCACCCTAACTCATGGCTCTAACCCTCTATGTTACGGTGCCCCCCTTTCTCCCCTCATGCCACCGACTTCACCTCCCTGTAAAAGGTGCGTTCTTTTGGAAGGAAAGGAGGGTGGAAATGAGGTGACTTCATTTCCGTTTTTATTGTTCTTTTTATTAAATGTCATTGAAAACAAATCTACCTGGAACCTTAATTTCCTATCCAATTTGGAAGGAAACTTTGTTTTCTTAAGTCGGATGGAAATGAACTGATAAAATAAATTTCCCTTCTCTTGATTCTTTACTTAATTTCCTTTCTCTCAAAAAAACAGGAAGTGGAAATGAACAAATGAAACAATTTTCCTCACTTAGTTTCTTTTCTCTCAAAAAAGCAAGGGAAAGGAAATGAAGTCATTGGGGAGAAATCATTTTCGTTTCTTTATGTGAGGGGGAAATGAAAAGAACGCACCCTAAAGAAACCCTAAGGAGCCCCTCTATTTGCACCCATGGAATTAGTGATGGCAGAATCTTTCTTAGCCCACAACCCATTTTGGCCTATTTGTCTTGGCACCCACAATAACCCCAAAATACTCCCCTTCACTCCCAGCCATGGGCGCCTTCATCCATGTTCGATTGCCTACTCTCCACCTCCACAGCCATTCCCGCCCTGTCCAGTCCCACCCAGCCCCCCCTCTGCCACCCTTCTTCCTCCTCTCCCTTCCTCCTCCTTCCACGCACTAGAGCCCTAAGCCACTAGCCTCCCACCTCTCCTCTTTTCCTCCCCTTTCTTCCTCCATCTTTTCCGTGCTGGAACCCTAAGCCACTGACTCTCCTCCCTCTTCCCCCTCTTCCTTCCTTTCCCTTCCCCATTTGTCCGCCTGAAACCTAAGCAGCTGGTTGGCCTCGGTGGTAGCCTGCTAACACTATGTCGGTGGCTTCCCACCGAAGAGGTGTCAGTGATGTATAGGTAAGTACCCCACCGATGCCTCTTCGACGGGCAACCATCGACACAGTGTCGATGGGTTGCCACTGAGGCCGGCCAACGACTTAGAGTTCATGTGGGAAGATGGAGGAAGGAGGAGGGAGGAAGGAAGAGGAGGAAGGAGGAAGTGGGAGGAGGGCCACCGACTTAGGTTCCAGCGTAGGGATAATGGAGGAAGAAGAAAAAGGAGGAGAAAGGAGGAGGATGAAAAGAAGGAAGGAGGAGAGAGGAGGGTGCCATCGAAAAAGGAGACTGGGGCGGCGGCTAAGGCGGAGGGCGATGGGGGCAGCAACAATGACGACCGTCTAGAGTTGGGGATGAGGGTAACATGGTATAAAAAAAATGGGAGACTTAGCCTTAAGTCCTTTTAACAAATGCTATATTAGCTAAAGGATAGGCAATGTTTCAATATTGCACCAAGTCCCTCCTGATCTATAGCAAGTTACTCGTCCTTATTTACCCCCTCACGTGCTACAAAAAGAGAATCCATTCGTCTCGAAAAAGAGTATCCATTCGCTGGTTGACACTGTGCATGTAGCGGTTGCTACAGTGATTTCACTATAGCTGCTACAATGATTTCACTGTAGCTACTATAGTGAAATCTCTATAGCAAGAGTATCAATTCGATTTGATAAAAGTATCAATTTAGCAAATTGTCAGTTGCTACCGTGATTTCACCGTAGCTACTACAATAATTTCACTGTAGCTACTATAGTGATTTCACTGTAGCTGCTACAGTGATTTCACTATGGTAAGAGTATCAATTAGCCGAATGGATACTCTTTTTTGAAGACAAATGGATACTCTTGCTACAGTGAAATCATTGTAGCAACCACAACATGCACAGTGTCACCCGGTGAATAGATACTCTTGTTGATGACGAATGGATACTCTTTCCAGAGACGAATGTTTACTCTTGCTACTGTGTTTTCGTTGTAGTAGCTACAGCAAAATCATTGTATCAATCGCTACATGTATAATATTAATCGGCTAATGGATACTCATGTCAAAGACGAGTGGATACTCTTACTGGAAACAAATGGACACTCTTGCTGGAGGGGTAATTTTATAATTTAAACGATAAAAAAGTCAACAATTTCGGTTAAGGATTTGTTGTACAAACGTGTGCTTAAGGAGGGATTTTAGCTAATATCCTAACAACTTGTATCCTTTAGCTTAAGGAAAATTTTATTCATACCCAAAATCTGTAACTAGCCCCCCTTTCCCACCCGTTTCACAATGACTTACTCAAAATTTTAAAATATCATTTATACCCTTATCTTATACCCCACATCCAACTAAAACCTAAAATATAACCTTTTAGGCATTGACCACAATTGGAAATGAATTGAGCGGTGGTGACAGCATGGCTGTGGCGTCATTGACAGCGACATCGACATCATGGCTCGAAGATCTTACTTCCCCTAATTGGATTCCTTCATAAATGGCAACAGGGCTCGAAGATCACACTTTTCCTAATTGGATTCCTCCATACGAGATCTAACCCCTCTAGCAATGGAGAAAAAAGAGGGACATCTCTCTCTCTCTCTCTCTCTCTCTCTCTCTCTCTCTCTCTCTCAAGCCATCAATGAATGACAAATGATCAAAATAACCCTCCTCACATTCCTATACTCATGGGGCTTCAACATCAGAAAGGAATGGGGTATGATCAAGGTGGGGCGAGCCATTTAACTAGGGTGTATTTAACGTGGGGTGTAAGAAGGAAGGGCATTTTTGGGATATAAATGGGGTATGATAAGAAAAAACAGGGTGTGTTCAAGTTAGTTGGAAATGGGGGCTAATTACAGATTTTTGGGGTATGAATAAAATTTTCTTAGCTTAAATAAAGACCCATGGATTTAGGACTAATTAATCACAATAAAATTAAAGTTTGGGATTTTTTTTCAAAATAATATTTAAAAAATAAATATTTAATTCAATAGCGTTTGATCGAAAGTATTTATCAATTTAACGCTCTAACAACCACGTGGCATGTCAGCGTCGCAAAGTGAGTTGCAAGATTTTTTTTTTTTTTTCCGTTTCAAGTAGAATCCTATATTTGGATTACAGGGTTTAAACGTTGTATTCTAGACACTGAGTTTAATTGAAGCCCCCTTGTATAACGTTCCAATACTTAGCCGTTTTCTCGTTGGATTTCGGGTAAATCCGGTATCCATAATACCGGGCTTAAATCCAGTAATTCAAATACCGGGTTCTACTTGAAACATAAAAAAAAAATCATCGTGACTCGTTTTACGACATTGACATGCCACGTGACTAGTATGATAATTTCTTTTAGTCAAACACTATTTGTTTATATATTTTATTTTTAAATATTATTTTGAAAAAAATCCCTTAAAATTTTATGGTTGCCAATCACCGATTCCATGGGTGCGAATAGGCTGAGCCAACCCTAACCCCGACCCCGACCCCGACCCCGAACCTGACTCCGACCCCTCTCTCTCTCTCTCTCGTCTCGATCTCCGTCCCTCTGCCCCCCCGTCTCTCTGTGGTGGCGCGTGCAGCCGACCGGAGCAAGGAAGAGGAGCAGCCGGCGCAGGAACTAGGCGAGGAGAGGAGCGGAGGACCCCCCACTGCGACCGGTCAGTCCCTCGCCTCTCGTCCCCTTTCATTTCCCTTTTTGTTTGCTTGGGTCGTGGGACCGTCGGTCGCCCACCTCCCTCTTGCCGTTGCAGTCTCCGGCGGACTGGTTGCCGGCAACTTGCGTCAGGGAGAAGCCCCAACCCCCGGCCCTTCAATCGGCCACCATTCCGACCAGCCAGGCCGCGCCTCCTCTTTTTGTACTTGCTGTCGTGGTGGCCGCTGTCGGCCGGAGTGCCGACGGCTGGCAGCCAAGCGGCAGCCCGCCACTAGGGCCAAGCCACCACCTGACTGCCAACGGGCTGCCCCGACCACACTTCCGTCCGACTGATGTAGCCTCAACCCTTGTGCTCCTTTTCTCTGTTGTGGGCTGATTTGGCCGGCGACTGACAGCAAGTAGCATCTTGACCATCCTTTTTATTCTGTGGTGGCTGTCATCAGCCGAAAATTGGCGGCCAAATGTCACCGACCACCGGTCAGGCCACCATCAACCAATACCCTATCACCGACCTCCCCGCGGTGTTAATCTTGCACGACAAACCCACCCTCGAGATTGGTTGGCCCGATTTCATCGGGTCGTGCCTACCTCGATATTGATAATGCCCGATGGGTTTCGACCGGCTAGACGGAGTAGTGTATGGAACCCCTTGTATAGCCTCATAGTCACCAAGTTCGGGTTCGGCAATAAGTCGGCAAGGATAAAACTCGGGAAAGTTCGGTAAAAATCGGAAAGTTCGGAAAAAAAAACGAGTAAAAGTCGGGGGAAAAAACGGATTCGGGTTTTAATCGGCAATGGTGAAATTTGGAAAAAATCGGCAAGTTCGGGGACTTCAAAAGTCAAGTTTTTAGCCTACATATAATCAACTAAGATATTTCTAACGTGATTATAAGATGATTGGTCAACAACAACAAATCAACTAAGTTATTCATGCAACTATGCAAATGCAAGGAAGCAACAAAACAACAACCCGACAAAGTAACATACTAAGTTACAAACATCATTATAAGTTGATAACGATATCCCAAAAGAAAATATTGCAAAACTGAAGATGTCCATTGTCCAATAGTCACTAATCGAAATAGAATAGAAAATAGAAACTAAGTATCCATCGTGTCGTCGAGAGCATCCAATGCCAAACTTGCATCATTCTCTCTTCCTTCATTCTCTTCATCCTCCATGAATTCAATGTCATTGGAAGGAAGTTAAATTTCAATGTCATAGGACTCATCATCGATAGTTACAAAGTTCGGCAAAAAAACGTGTTTTTTAACCTTTTTTTTCAATAAAAACGGCAAAAAAATGGCGAATTTGGTAACCTGTAAAAATCGAAAAAAAAACGGTAATAAATCGGCTGCCCATTAAGTCGCGTTTTAAACGTGTTTTTTTCAAAAAAACGCAGAACTTTGTTTCTATGTATAGCCTTGTGTGCATGTGGTTGATTCCATGGCGATGACGATGCAAAGGACTTTACAAGAGCCAAAAGCAACCATTGTGATTCGACCGACGCGGCTCTAGGTTGCTGAAGGTCTCCCTTCCCTTTCTAGGTACTTCGGTCGAATTTTGTTCATTTTTTTCGAAAATGGGTGGCCCCATCGGAATTTCCGACGAAACAGTGGGGTCACACCGAAACAAGAGCATTCGTTGTTTTCAACTGAAAGCAACGAAAGTCTACCAAAATCACATGCTTCCTCTATTTCGGTGCTGATTTAGGTTGAATCTGTCAATTTTGGGTCAAACCAATCATTTTGATTTTAGCTGATTTCTAGAGTCTTGGGATTTTAAATATGTTTTCGACCGGATTTCGATTGAAGCCACCAGATTTCGACTGAAGCCAGCCACACTTTGCCAAATTTTGCTGAAATTTCACCAGATTTCGTCGAATCCCGCTAAAATGCAAGATTTCGCTATCAGACCTCACCGGAATTCGTTGGAATTTGATGCATCTTGCTGGATCTCGTCAGAATTCGTCGGATCCCGCCGTAGGGCCTCGCCAGAATTCGCCGCATCCCGTCGGATCTCGCTAGACTTCGCCGCATTTGGATTTCGTCGCATCTTGCTGAAATTTCCCAAATTCCCTCGGACTTCGTCGGATTTCATCGCACTCTGTCGGATCTCGCCATATCCCGCCGCCGGATCTCACCAGATTTCGCTGCATCCCATCGGAATCCTCCGGATCCCGCTGGACCTCACCGGTCTCATCATGTATCTTTTCCGTTGATGTTCTCATCAGGATCTAAGTTGTGGGATTGGCGTGTACCCGTTGAAGAACAGAATGCCACTGGGTGGCGTAGGTGGGACGTTTCGAGTAGAGTTCATCTGTATGGGATGAGCTGTATTCTTTAGAATTGGATGAGGTATAATGTTATATGGCGAATAAGGTCGTACAACATGATCAATTCCCTATTTTTTTGGAAGAATGTGGATGGAAATATTTGATGAGAGGCATGTCCCTCAACATAGGCGTCATGTTGTCAAGAGATAACTAATAAATGAAGTGAAAAAATGGAGGAAAATAGAGCTCCAACGACTGTCGAGAAAAGAAAAAGACAGAGACAATATTAAATAATAGGATGAGATGAAGACGATGACGTTAGATAAAACAATGTAAATTTATGTAAATATGTAAAATTTTTTCTTTTCTGTTATTGGTATTTCTTCTTGGTTATCACAAAGGCATATCCCAAGGTGCTCTCCGACCCCACCCAACCAATTCAATAGGATTTTGAGCTATAATGTAAGATACTAGGGTTTGCTGGCCAAGATTTTTCCAGCAAAATACCTTTTTTTGACCATTTCAAATTTTTTTCACCATTTCGGCCAAAATTCTAAAATATCGGTTTCGGTCTGGACTGAAACCAGACACGAAACCGAAATTTAAAACCTTGGTAGATGCAAATATCTTTAATGGTCTTGTGATCCAATTTGGGGACCACAATTGGTATTTGCACATCAAATGGTTCGCAATCCCCTCTAGTTATTGCCTCAACCTCTAATGTATTTTTTCCCTTCTTTCTCCCTCTTCTCCAATCACCGATACTCTATTTCTAGTAGTGTAGTCAATGTTTAAAAAGGCGAAAGGCGTACCGAGGCGTTTTTTCTTTAGAGAGGCGAGGCGTAAGCCTCAAATTTTTTTGAGGCGTTTTGGTAAAAAAAAATTAAAGAAGAAAAACTTCAGGATAAATACTATTATTGAATGTGTAATAATAATTGAACTAGATATGTATAATAAATCACAATGTATTAGAAAATATCTTATATGACACGATTGAGCACTCCTCGAGCAATCTAACAACAAAATAAAAAGTCAAATTGCTCAAACACGCTTAATTCTTTAATATTCAAGATAATAATTAAAGTAGCAACTAACAAGTAATAGCAAACAATAAAATAGGAATATCGGACTAACATTATCAAGATTCAAAAAAAAAAAACAATGATACAAATACATGAAATGGTAAAATACAAAGAAAAAACCATAGAAAAAACTAGTAGAAGAAGCAAGATCATGATCTATTCTTTAAACTTGAAACAAATCTTGATCTCTCACTTGTAGTTGGTAGACAATCCACAAAGAAGAAGAATATAACTTCGGAATTAAAATCGAAAAAGAAATGAGCACTAAATCTTAATTTTGGGTTTTTGGAGGTAAAGGGGTTTCAAAGCCTAAAAAGATCTAAAATGGTTTAGGAGGTTTCAATGGGTGAAAAAGGCCCATGGGGGCGATTTACATATCAAACCCTTTGTGCCCCTTCCACACCAAACATTGGTTTTAACCCCTCCCCGCCCTATGTTTCACGCCTGGAGCACAAGACTTACGTCTCGAACGCCTTGAGGCGCTCCTCAGACAAAGGCATACACCACTTGATGCAGAGGTATAGGTTTTTATATGTGGCTCCTGAGGCGTGCGCCTCGAGGCAACACAGGACCGCCTCACTTCGAGGCGGGCCTCGAGGCGTAAGCCTCAAACACCTTTTTAAACACTGAGTGTAGTATATTGGCCCCGCCCACCGACACTTTACTTCCTGCTGCACCAACACTAATAGGCGCTACCTACCGATACCCCACTTCCGACAGCATCTTGGTGCCACCCTGACAAAATCTTGGCACCACCCCGGCTGGCCACTGCAGTCGATCACCGGCCACCAAACCCTATACATTTATAACACGTGAAATATCCCTTTCTTCTCTCATCTCACCCAACTTCCTCTCCTCCGACCCATCTCCATTCATTAGTTATAGTCACCACCGCTCCGCTTGAACCCACTCCAGCAACCCCAACCCTACAGTCCTCTACACCACTCAAGCCCCATCAAACCGCCCTGACTGGCGCCACCACACCGCCAGCCAAGTCACCCCCATTTTCTCCCCATCGGCCATAGAACGCCAACCCGACCTCACCTCTCTCTCTCTCTCTCCCCACAGCCCATTTACCTCACCCCTCCTCCCTCTTTGTAGTGGCCTCCAGCCACCACCACAAATACATTGGTAGCCCCTATCTCCCATGTTCTCCGTCACTACATGCCAAGTGCCAACCCAAAACCACCCACAAACCCTTTCTCTCTTTGAAATTGTGTTCATTTTTTCTAATAAGAACTCAAAGAAATATTGGTGGTTTCAATCTTTTATTTTTTAGGACTATTCGATTGTTTTCAACATTGTTGTTCCCAACACCCCTCTATATTGAGTTAACTTCTTTTTTTTAAAAAAAAAAATATTTCAAAGGAATCCGTTATCTTCGCTCCTCAACCACACTCACATAGATGACTGGTGTGGATCTTTATTTAAGGTTCTCTTAGCATTTTGAATTTTGTGGATACAAGGTGTTTTTTGTTTCTGATATGTTATTTAATTGTTTTTCCCTCTTTTTTGTGCATTGTTCAATCTTTTTAATTAAAAGTGTTCCTGTTAGTTCTCATCTGTCGATCGGCTATCCTGGGTTGGCGTGATTTTCATACCTTCTAATAGTCGAAACTGGAACTTTGGTGATCATCCAACACAATTGTTCAGTAAAGTCCTTAACCACTACGATCTCTTTGAAGCTCGTTCAGTTTAGCTGCCTCCGAGAATGAAAATGTAAGTTGATGCTTCTTAAATATATGAGTCTATTTGAATTTAACTAAGTTTTAGATTAATATTAGCATATTGTGAGTTTGAAATTATTTTCTTAAAGTTTTTGTAATTTTTTATTGGCCAAGAGTTCTCCCTATCGATCCTAAGTAATTTTCTTGGATAATCCAAAAACATGTTGGTGCCTTACACGTCCTTTATTTTGCATGCGCAGTATGTAAATATAGCAATATCTTTATCTTCTGAGTTTGTATACTTTCCAACTTTGTATAACCTTCTTGAATTCATCCCATACTTTTTGGCAATATTTCTGTATTTTTTTGAATTCAAATCCCCTTATTTGTAATTTTTTTTCCCTGAATGATGAAGAGGTGATTGTGTTTGAGAATTTTTTTCACTGTGGCATTGAGTATGTTGTGTATCAATGTTTATCGAACTGATGGTGGTTGTGACTCACATAGAATAATTGCTGCCTTTGCAGAAAACAAGCAAATGCAGGGCCACTTACAAATTTTGAGGTCCTTGACTTTTTACGGTCTCGAGGGGCAACTAGTGATCCTTTGGGATCTCTTGGTGCTGTTGCGCCATCAGAGTGCAAGGTGCCTGCTTAGTTGTTTGTACTGTGTTCAAGCCATGTTGTACAATTCATTTTTCTCATTTAGTAGATTGTATGTACAGGTTTTTGATTACCTTGTCCAGACTGCTGCGTGCAATCAAACAAGGGATGCCATTAGTGAGTTTATGGGAAGATGTGAAAAGTTCAAGCTTGCAAAAGCTGAGAAACTCAATATTGTCAACCTGAGGCCTTCGACCCAAGTAGAGATCTATTCGGTAACTTATATTGACATCTTCGCCTAAATTCTTTGGTGGTGTCTCCATATATTTCTTAGACTTTTGAAGCATGTTTATACTGAAAAATAACTTTGAATATCCTATTGACATTTTTAACTGCAGTGTTGACATTAGCCTTGAAAAATTTATCAACAAGGTTATTTATTACTGACAAAAAGCCACACAAAGAGAAAAAAGATATACTTATATAATGGTGACATATGTTTATTAACAACAAACCTTCCCGAATTAGTTCGTAGTTAGCACATCTTCTATGTCTATTGTGAAGGAAAAATGTTTGCACTATTAAGAGAAATATTATGCTATCCAGAGAAGGTTACAGACATGAACACAAGATATGAAGAAATGACTCATACTTTTTTGCAAATTCCCAGACAAGGAAAGAGATATGACTATCCCATATACACAATTAGGGGTGGCAACGGGTTGGGTTCTGGTTGGATCTTACACCTATCAGTATCCATACCCATTTGGGTATAGGAGGGTCTATGTCTCTTCTCGTATAAGTGGGTCCCTAGTCCATACCCGACCCATACCCATTCGGTTTCGGGTTTTGCTCAAGTTTCGGGTATGCATTGGGTGTAATTTTTGTTTCTTTTCTACAAATATTTGCCATCTACAATTGCTTGATGGAAACATCGATGTATTTGCTATGCAGTGTTAATGGGCTCTTATGATTTCCTATATTATTGGTTTTAGTAGGGTACGAATTTGAGTAGAATTTGGGTAGGGTCATGAGTTTGGGTAGAATTTGGTTATGTTACAATGGGTTTGGATTACAACCGTATTATTTAGGTTATACACAAGTTGTGTGGCGTTCAAGTGTCGGGTTTCAATTATGGGTATTGAGGTACCCATCCCTGTGCCAGGAAGTTGATCGGATAGATTTTCTATATCCATATCCTACCTGAACCGTATTTTGAGTACGAATTTTTTACACATACAAAAAGTTTCGAGCTGGGATTCTGGTTTTTCGGTCTCTATTGCGACCCCTAAACATAGTATACCAAACACACCTAGAAATACCCCCCTTACCGTCGATAAAAATCGGCTAAATTTGTGGCATCTATGCATGGCAGCTGACACACTAAAATCTTAACCTTGTTATATTTCTAATACCTCTACATGCCAATTGGGTTTAACAACATCTTCTAGGTATGGGTGCAACTTGGGTCAGGTAAACCCAAGAACCGACCAAACGCAACCTAAATGTGTTTGGTTGGTTTGGGTTTTTTGACATGTGATGGTTCTTAGTTTTGTGGACCTGACTAAACCCGGGTCGGTTCCAAGTTGGGGCTTGGGTAGACCCGACCATAGTGACAATATTCTCTAAATTTTAAAAAATTCACGAATAATTCGTGAATTAAAAGGTAAGTGAATTGTTCTCCGAATTATTCGGTACCCTAAGGGTTTACCCAATAACCCCTGAATTCAATAAAAACAACATCAACATCCTAATTAAGATTCATCATTAAAACTATAATATTACAAAACCCATTATGTTCATGATTTATTGATAAAAAAAATTTCTATAAAATATTAACACTGTTCTAAAAAGCGGTTCAAGCGCTCGCCTAGGTATTTGGGGTCTTAGACTGCATTGCCTAGGTTGAGACTCGCTTTCCTCGATGTTCGTAATAGAAAGGCCATTGAAGTTATCGTAAAAAATAGTAATTTGTAAGCTCCTTTCTTCCATTATTCTCTTTTGTTTTCTTCATTTTAATCTTCTATTTTTTCTTTTATAACTAGTACACTAGTGTGTAATGGTTTCCTTTACCCATTGTGACCACCTAAAAAAATAATGAGAACTACACCCTTGCCCTATTGTGAACTCCTGGAAGAAGGATGACACTGTAAATATAATAGTTATGCAAATTATAAGTAAAATGTTTTATAAAATTTTGGGCGCCTCAATCTCTGGGCACTCGCCTAGGCATCTGCCGTCTTACTGCATTGAAACTCCCCTACCATCTTAGGTTCGCCTAGCGATTTTTAAAACATTGAATTCTTGTTAGAATTCATCAACTCATCAATAGAATCAAATCCCAAATTTGTATCACATTTGGTTGTATGTTCTCTTTATTTTCTAAAGAATTCATTGTCACCAAAGTCATCAAGTAAATCGTGACTTATTTAGAAACTCACTATACAAATCTGTAATTTTGGTGATTTGAACAAGTCGGCGTTAAAAATCGACAATTTTTCGGTTTATGTTAAGTTCTAGTTTAAAATGTGACTTTTTCAATAAGTCGGAGTTTTTTGTGACTAGTTGAAAGAGCACTCGAAGGTTGGTGTCGTCCTCGAATCCCATGTAAGAGCACCTTACCATCATCCTCGAAAATCACCGACCGGACTTCTGTGTCGACCTTGGAACCCCCTTCTAAAAGCACTCAAAGGTTGGCGTCGGCCTCGAATTCCATGCAGCAACTCACCATCCTCCTACGTCATTGATCAGAGCCCTGTGTTTGCCCATGACGGATCAGGTTCCCCATCATTCGATTCCTCATCAGAAGTTGTATTAAGGTTGGTTGCTCTCTCTCTCTCTCACACACACACATACACACACACAACAGTAATTATATAGGGATGATGGGTTCTTCTAGACCTCGGTTCCATATCATTGTCGTCACTGTTGACTCTTTTAGCATCTTCCTCCACCCACCTCAGAGAAGTCGCCCTTGTGGATGTAACTCTTCTCTGGGCACACGTAGACCTGCTTCCTCGGCTCCTTGTTTGTTGCTCCCTTGCCCTCAACTATTTGAGTGCTCCTTGCTGCTTCGTCACTATCGACTCTTTTGAGTGCACTGTGCTGCTCACCTCGCTCGGTTGGGTGGTTTTGATTCAGGTTTCATATGCATCCAGTAATGAACTAATTTTAATACAACCTGTCAACCACCAGGGAATAACACCTCAATTCGGAGACCAACACAGATGTTTGGATATTTAGGGGATTTTCACCCCATGCATCAACTAAAAAGGCTAGATAATTAATTTTTTTTCTTTATACTTGAATCTCCTCGAGTAAGAGGCTGATGCTGGTACCAAGGATCTTTCAAGAAGTATATCCTGTTGATGGTGAACTACTTGCCGGGTTTGGAGAGAGCGAGAGGGTGCTCGGGTTTGGAAAATCATCGTCCGGGATCAATGACTCTGTAGGGGTTGGAGAGGCTAGCGCTCGGGAGTGATCGGTCTGAATCGTCGATGCTCGGCGGCCCATAGAGGTTGAGAGGGATGGCAGCAATCGCTTGGCTACAATTAGGGTTTTGTCCTCCCAGGTTGTGCGTCGCTGAGAGGTGGAAGTGAGGGTGTGAGACCGTTATGATTCAGGTTCTAACTTCTAAGTGGTTGATATGAACCCTTATAATGTAAGTTTGCTCGGTCTGTCATCAACACATTAAATTCTGTTCATTCCTGAAAGCCACAGGCTACTCAGTTTTCCAGGATTCAGTGTTATTGCAATTAATGTTCACCCACAAAACTATCTGCCCTTATTTTTTATAGTGCCTACACTTACTTTTTCCATGTATGTTCATTTTTTGTTTTCACATAGAGATTCCGAAAGATTTTGAAGGGAGATTTACAATCTGTTTGTCATGTTTCTAACATCTTCAGATTGTAATGAAATGTGAGAATCGTCTAACAAGCGATGAAGATAATGGTATAGATGAAGTCCAGGAGTTGGTGGATTTGGTGGTCGAGGTTTTGCCACCGCCTCCAGCGAAGCCTGATGAAGAGACGGGTGATCAACAAGAAATGCAGACGTAGATGCGCGGAAGAAAATTCGTCGCCGGATTTATGCAAGAAACCGGGTACATGCTTACAGACTTTCATATAAATATTCCAGAGCCAAGGAAAAACAAGTATCAGGAGTAATTTTGGGGTTTGAATAAAATTTCCCTTATTTTATTTTGTTTGTTAGACAGTCCTATAAAGACTTACTAGTCATGGTTAAGTGGCATGCTTGAATAATAAAAAATCCCTATTGGTTTGTTGTCATGATTTTATGAGAAAGATGATCAACAACTTGGGCGTGAATCTCCTACATTGGTTCTGTTCTAGCCAAACCGACCCGACCCAACCCGACCTGACCAGTTTATTATATGGATTAAACATGCTGGGTCAATCCGTTTATTAGGCTGGTCATGTTTAGATTTAAGTATTTTACTCATTTATTAAACGGGTCGGATTCGGATTGGGTGTTTTGTCCTTGGATCTATGTCTCAACTGACCGTGTCCATAATGGGAGTCGAACAAGGACCTTAACATTGCTAGTTCAGATCTTCTCCAGTCGGTTGGTCTCCGTTGGTGGCCCTGTGCGCGTCATAGCCGCACGATCATAGGCGACATGAAAGTGAATCTTACTCCAGCAGACTGCATGCGGCTGTGATGCGTGCCTGGCCCACCAACCGGCTCCGACGGATCGGACGAGATCCGAACTCTAATATTGCACGATGAAACCCGTTTGATCTTTCTCCTTGTTGCCGTCCCAATGTAAATTAGGGGACTTAGTGAGTCGTTCCTGACAAAAAGATCCTTTAAGCCTTAGTCTTTTGAAATAATGTGGACAAAATTGTCCTCCATAATATTTTAAATTTCTTTTGAAATGCCCTCCTGCCGCCGTCAGACCTAATCGAACCCCCCACCACAGCCGAACCTAACCGAACCCCACCCCCATGACTACCAGACCTAACCGAACCCCCCCCCCCCCCCCCCCCCCCCCCCCCTTCGCCACCACCGCCGCCGGACCTAACCGAACTCCCCCTTCCCTCCCAATCCTAATCTATAGCCCATGGGTCGGGGTCGTGCCGCTGCTCTCACTGCCGTTGTCGCCGCTCGGGGGAGAGATAGGAGAAGGTGGGTTAGTATGGTTTTATCATAAGAAGGTAGGGACCTTAGGTAAAATGAAATTGATGAAGGTCCTGTTCACATGATTGATCTGTTTTCAGAGACCTTAGGCACATTAGCCCATGTAAATATCCTAGGGGTGGCAATGTGTCGGGTCTTGCGGGTTCGTGTCGTGTCCAAAACCCCTGGACCCGGACCCGACCCGTTTAACTAATCGTGTCTATATCCTAAACCCGTACCCGACCCGCTAATAAACGGGTAGACCCGATAAGACCCAGTAAGACCCGTTTACCACCCGGGTCTATTCAGTTGATCCGATCCGACCCAATCCGACTCGACCCGACCTGACCCGAAAGACCTGCTAGTATTATATATTATAGTATTGGATTGCGGGTAGACCAGACCCGACCTGACACGACCCGTTGAATACTAAACGGGTCTTCCCGAGTCTACCGTGTCCAGACCCTAAACCCGGACCGACCCGTTTATTAAACGGGTCTATCGTGTCGACCCGTTTACGATCCGAGCCCGTTTAGCCCTGACCCAGACCCGCTAACTTCGTGTCGGGTCGGCCGTGTCGGGTCCGAAATTGCCAGCCCTAAAATATCCCACACCGGCACCGCACTCTTGCATTGCTATTTCCTTGCAAACACCGAACAGGAAACGACAGGAAACGGGTCCGCGCCACCTCAGCATGTTCGTGCGGGAAGATCCGGTTTCTCCGGTGACACTCCCCATCGACCGCAACCCTCGGTGAACCAAACATCGAGCCTCAGAACCGAACAAAATTGGGATTTTGGTGAACCGGCGAATTATCCGGCACCAGAAGTCCCGTCCTAGGGATCTACCCCTATTCTGACCCGGCAATACCAAACACCACGCCGGTCTTATCACATCACATCATGCACCTCTCGTCCTCTAGTCTCTCTCTCTCTCTCTAGCTTCTCTCTAGACTCATTCCCTGTAGAGACCTACCATGATTTGTACAAAGGAAGCAAATTTATGGATGAGGAGGTCGTGGGGTCGATTCCTCCTACCCTTTGTATGGTAAAAAAAAATTTGACGAAAGATAATTACGACCGGCAAGTGGCATTGCGCCACATTCGCCAGACGAGGGTAAGGAGGTAATTTGAACCCAAATGAAAATGACCTCCGTAGCCTCTTTAAATTACCTCCTTACTCTCATGGTGTATGTGGCGCAACGGCACTGGTCGATCGTCAAATTTTATCCCATCTGTATACCCAGAAGTGCATAGAGAAATTTTCTAGTGGATTAGTGTATATTCTCAGATGGACTAGTCTGAACCCGATGTTGGTTCATTGACCAAAGAATTTCTGCTGTTATCAGATCTGGACCGAATGTTGACCTGATCTAGGGTCTGGGTCACGGGTGTCTAATTCAATCATCGGGGTCACCTGATTGAGCAGCTGATATATTTAAATAAATAAAAAATATTATATATTTGAAAATATTATTTTTTAAAAAAACATATAAAGCTAAAACTTTAAATTTTGAGATTTTCTAAAAATCGAATATTAAAAAACATAAAGTTCTAAACAATCTAAGGAATACTATAAACTTATCGCCCATGGGACATAGATAATAGCAACTCTTTCATTACATTTGTTCTAATTAGGGCTGCAAACAAGCTGAGCGTAGCTTTGCTCTACTTGAGCTTGGTTTGTTTATTAAACGAGCCTAAACTTCAGAACAGGCTTCGCCCTATTAGTGATTGAATAAACTCGAACTATTCCGTATCGATCTTGTTACCAAACTCTAGAATCAGCCAAAAGCGTAGACTATATATGTTAGATTTATTCAAGACTTTTTTGAGCCTACTCACGAGCTTGCTCATGAGCCCTAAACAAGCATGTTTACGAGGCGAATCGGGCTGACCTTTGGTCTGTTTGAGCTTGGCTCATTTATTAAATGACCCTAAACTCTAGGCTTGGTCTTGGATTGATTAGTATTTGAACGAGGTTTTATTGAGCTTGTTTGGGAGCTGCTCACGAACAACTTGGTTCACTTGCAGCCATAGTTCTCATGTTAGAGAACACATCTAAATACCGAACAATGAAGAGAAAGGAAAACAATAAATATTTTAATTTGGGAAAATGCCGACCCAGGGTTCATACTGAATTACAAGCATAGAAAAGAGGGCCAATTATGAAGGAAGGTCCCCTTACTTTCTGCTTCTCCAGACAAGCAGGAGGAGATGTGGAAGAGGCAACACCGTCCTCCTCTTCCCCTTGACTTCAACGATGAAGAACAGAGAGAGAAGAAATAGAAGTGACCGCGTGGACGATAGTTTAGAGTTTGATTTGTTCAGCTTCAGATCGTGGATGGTATAATCTGATTGGGGG
Source organism: Chamaelirium japonicum (assembly GCA_947650365.1). Taxonomy (NCBI): domain Eukaryota; kingdom Viridiplantae; phylum Streptophyta; class Magnoliopsida; order Liliales; family Melanthiaceae; genus Chamaelirium; species Chamaelirium japonicum. The sequence continues at coordinate 12,434,986 of OX393557.1, forward strand.
GGGGGGGGGGGGGGCGCTTAAAACTTCTTAGACTTGGCACTAAGATGCTCATTTGTGTGTGAGGCCATGGTATGTTCCAAGTTCAAAAGAGAGGGATTTTCAATCTGTAAATAAGTTGAGGCTATTGCCAAAACTTTGTTATCAAAGAGATATTACACTATGCAATAAATGAACTATCCATTTAGTTCGGATAGTTAATCCACTAACAAACAAGCTATAATGTGTGTGTTGTGCAACCACAAATGATGAGTCTATTAATAATTTTTCATATATATATTTATGATTCTTCGGTTATTAAATACGATAGACAATTTCGAATTAAGCCAATATAATCCACAACTGATATAATGTATCCTTTGATTAAAATATAACTTTCTATATGCTCTAAGATAGATTATGACTCTCAAAATAATATTTATATATATATAAATATTAAATATTAGAGAGAGAGAGGTTAAAGAAGTGGCCTGAAATCGAAGCACGCAAGCGTTGTCCAAAGAATTGTATATATTGCCCCCCACGTACGGGTCTCATGCCAATTACTCGGACAAATACGATGACCCTCAAATGTTCTCACTGTTCTTCTCGTCAGCACGCCTTCAAAAAGGTTTTGATGAACCCTGACAGTGCTTTCAGAAACCTCACAACGCAATAAAAGAACATAAGAAACAAAAAATAATGGCAGAGAAAGGTAAAATGCCTCCGCAGTGCAACAACTACTTACGTAACGTCTCCAAGCAATCTCTGTGCAACCTCTATATGAGATAAAACGTGTTAAAAATAAGAAATGTAAGAAAAAAATATAAATAATGTAGGCTCGAAGCCTACATGTCGGAGTTGCATTCGTGTTTACAGCTGTGGATTCCCGTGTACGCCCAAGTCCGGCCCGATTGGCGGTGCGGTGCGGTGCATGAGCCTTTGTGATGTGGTGCATTCCTTATCCCTTATGTTGCTACAAATCAAGAAAAAAATTTCCTCTTATATAAATACCTCTTGCTTTCTCTCCATCCAATATGGGAGTAAACCAGGGAGAAGCAAATCTATATAATAAGCTACAGTTTTGTGGGGGGTACAAAGAACGGTCGTGATCTGTCTTTGAGGGGGAGATAGAAAATAGGGGCTAAGATAAATTGATATTAGGACGAGTGAGATTCATCTAGGAAGATGGGAATGGCTAAGATTGAATGGGGTTGAAATGGAGGGGTGCAATTAAGTGCATGAAGAAATAAATGAGGAAAGGACCTGATTGTAAAAAAAAATATTTATAATCGTTTAGAGGGTTTTTATGTAAAAAAATAAGGACCTATTTGTTATTAATCTTATTCATGGCTATAGTAACTATAATCTAAAGTAAAATACTATGGCACCTTCTTTGGTACCATACCGAAAATCAAAAGGACCATCGGATGGTCTTATGTTGGATCAGGCATCCACCTTAAATTCATGTGAGCCCTAGAATAATGCTCCCACTGCTAGGATGCGAGAAAAATGAGATGAACGGTGGAGATGAATTCGATAATGTACCAAACTTTCGCCATCCAGTACCTAGAAACCTTATATTTTTAAAAAAACGGATCACCTTAGTGGTCAATGAGAATTTTTTTTTTCTTTTTTGAAAGGAAAGAATATTATTAACAATCAATTGGAGAAAACTATATTATCAAACCAGCCTAACTCCAATAGTACTACTACTAGCGCAAGACAAGACAAAAGAAAAATAAAACAAAACAGAACCGAAGACTAACTCAACGCAGGCCTAACTCAACAAGAAAAGAGCATGGCAAGGCTCACAAGATAAAAAGCAAGAAGAACAACTCAAAAAACATTCTACCTAGTACCCATGAAACCCAACTCTCACCAACAAATCCAATCCATACCAATACTAGTTGGGCCCAGAAGATCTTCTTACCATCCAGTCCTCCAAGAATCTCCTATCTAAAGAGGGACTCTGTGAATTTATTCCTCTGAATAAGATGCCTTGAATCTGATCCAAGAAAAAAAATTTGTTGACAGCTAACTATGACCGACCAGCGGTATTGCACCATATACACCACATATGGGTAATGAGGCAATTTGATTTTCAGATTACCTCCTTACCCTTATGTAGGGGTGGGACTTGGGCGGGTTGAAGGATCTGCCCATGCCTAACCCAACCCGTTTTGCCCGTGGAAAGCTCAACCCGTGCTTGCCCGTATTAGGTTGCAAGGGTTGCTCGGGGGTTGCCCAATTTGTCAAAAAATGGGCGAGCTGGTCAGATTGGTCGGGTTTAATTTGATCACAATTAAGGGTGGTAATGGGTCGTGTCGGGTCAGGTTCGTGTCGTGTCTAGTTTCGGGTTGTGTCCAAAACCCCTAGACCCAGTCCCAACCCGTTTAACTAATCGTGTCTAGATCCTAAATCCGTACCCGACCCGTTTATAAACGGGTAGACCCGATAAGACCCGTTTACCATATGGGTTTATTCAGTTGACCCAATCCGACTCAACCCGACCTAACCCGATAGACCCGCTGATACTATATATTACAGTATCGGATTGCGGGTAGGCCCGACCTGACCCGTTGAATTTTAAATGAGTCTTTCCGGGTCTACCGTGTCCAGACCCTACACCCGGACCCGACCCGTTTATTAAACGGGTCTATCGTGTCGACCCGTTTACGACCCGAGCCCATTTAGCCCTGACCCAGATCCGCTAACTTCATGTCGGGTTGTGTCGGGTCTGCCGTGTCGGATCCCAAATTGCCAGTCCTAATCACAATAAATAGAAACACTTGATCTCCTAAAACCAAAACAAAAAAAACAAAATAAAATATTATATTAACCAATAATTGTCACCACTGTAAAAGATAAAATCCGCCAACACCACTCTTTTTCTCTCTAATTCTCTAAAACATTCATCGAATGGTTGTGGTGATGGATCAACAACAGCCCTACAAGCTTGTATGTCACTATACTTGCCTACTCGGCTTCCTCGGATCCCTCCCTCGGGTTGGGAAAGTTGATGCCCAAACCCCTTTGTCCATGTTTGTCCATTATTCAGGTTGGGCGGGCTCGGGTCAGGCCAACCCACCCCTACCCTTAAGTGGCATATGTGGCGTAATGCTCCTGATCGATCATAGTTAGCTGTCATCAAAGCGGTTATCAAATTTTTTCTCGTGGTCAATACATCAACCATTAGTGCGCCGACACGAGATAGACTACTAAGACGGGAAAGAGGCCCGCCACGACAGGACAGGAGGAAATTTACTGTAGTACTTATTCGAACCCTTGACCAAGGCCATGGGTTGGATATCTCCGTCGTACCAACTGCGATATCAGTTGGAGACAATAAAAAACAAACATTCAAGAGGCCATGTATCTTCCCTCACTTTTTCTTTACCCATGTCAGTATGGCCCACCGCTCCTTTTCCTCTCTGCATCTGCCGCTTCACGTGCGCAACCCTGGGTTAGAATACGAGGTTCAACTTCAGGGTCCTCCTGGCGCTTTGCAAAGATAGGAAACAACCAAATTGTTGATTGGTTGTAGACACGGGAGCATTACAGAACCAATAATATCACGCCATGTGTCCAAACTTTAACATCTCGTTTGACATTTTGATCCAAAGTGAACACTTGCCGTGTTACTATTGGCCCGCCAGGCTAAGGCAAAGGCCGGAAAAACCCCAATTCTGCGAGTTGTTAAACCGGGCCGGGTTAACCATAGTCTAGAGCTACACGACGAGGCTCTTGGCCGGCTGGGTTTTTACAATTCAACCCCTGTCATATTATTTATTTACATATAATCCTTATAAATTAAATATTTACATATAAATTCTTTAAATCATCTAACATTTACATATTGACCCTTATAGTTAGTTGGCATCCAAAATAAAATAATATTTTTTATTTGATTGTTATTTTATTAATCTAAAAAAAAAACCGATTTATCTATGGTTTTGATTACGTAGATTAATATATATTTATTGAATATGGACTTAATCCAAAACAAACACAAACATAACTCGAATCTAACTTGGACCTAATCCGAAGAATTGTCACAAGATGTTCACAGTGTTTAGATAAAATTTTAAAGATGAAATCAATAATATTATCTTGTTTTAGATGTCAGGTAACTACATAGGTTGATATGTAATGTTTGAATGAATTGTAATGTTTATATGTAAATCACTTCTATAGAGGTTTAAATATGAATACAGAAGATTATAGGGGTTGATTTGTAAAGAATAAAAAATAAAAAAGTTTGACATAAGTCCTTCTTGAGAGATGACTTTTATTTGCAGGACATGTTAATTTCAAAATATAGCTTAAGTCCCTCCCAACTAGGGGTGAGACTTGGGCAGGTCTGACTCGAAACCGACCCGCCCAACCTGAACAATAGACAATCATGGGCAAAGTTGGTTTAAAACTTGGATGGATTTGGACCAAAAATGATCAACCCGATTTCAATTTAGACGGGTTGGGGCATCATCTTTCTCAACCCAAGGAACCAGAGTAGGTGAGTACAGTGACTTACATGCTTGTAGGGATGTTGATGTTGATCCATCGCCATAGCCATTCGATGATGTTTTAGAGAGAGAGAGAGAGAGAGAGAGAGAGAGAGAGAGAGAGAGAGAGAGAGAGAGAGAGAGAGAGAGAGAGAGAGAGGTGTTGGTTGATTTTATTTTTTATAGTGGCGGCAATTTTTTGTTAATAGAATAATTTACTCTCTTTTTTTACTTGTTTTGGTTTTAAGTGATCAAGTATTTCTATTCATTGTGATCAAATCAAATCCGTCAAACCCGACCAACCCAACTATTTTTTGGCAAATCGGGCAACCCGACATGGGCAAGCACGGGTTGAGCTTCCACGGGTTTCCCGGGTTCCATGGACAAAACGGGTTGAGGTGTTGGTAGGTCGGATTGGGCATGGGTAGACCTTTCAACTTGGCCAACTCGTCCAAGTCCCACCCTTACTCCCAACGAATGTATACTATTTCTGAAGACTAATATATATTCTATTTTGAAACGAATGTATACTCTTTCTCACGAAGAATATACTCTTTCTAAAAACGAATGTATACTGTAATATACCAAACAAGATGTCCTGGGGCTAATATTAAAAACTGCTTAAGGACCTAGACTTAATTTGCCGAAAAAAAATTCTAGCCGCAGATATCACCTCTTATTTTGGGAAAGCAGGGGCTCCAAATCACGAGAAACTTCCGTTACCTATCCGTCTCCTGACATCTCTGATTCTTTGACGGGACGGTTGCTGCGGTTTGACTTACTTTCCCATTATTCCGAACCGGACCGTCCGGTCCGAACGGCCTAAATTTTGTATTAACATGGCCCCACAACGATCAGACAACACCACGGAGAGGCCGATGCACGTGAACAGAACCCAGTCAGTGAACCGGACAGGAGCAGCTCTTGTGGGAGGGCCACGGAATCCCTTCCATGATTCAAAACCTCTCTCTCTCTCTCTCTCTCTCTCTCTCTCTCTCTCTCTCTCTCTCTTCCCTTCCTCACTTCCACACACCTCTCTCTCTCTCTCTCTCTCTTTCTCTCTCTCTCTTCCACACATCCACCTTTCTCTCTTAAAGGAATCTGCTGAGGTTTAGACTTCACAAGGGTTTGAATTGTCCTGCCTACATAAATAGGAAGCAAGATGGCTACTTTCTATTGCTCTCTCAGAACCAAATCTGATTGGTCTGCTAGCTATGCTTGGGCATCAAACATATCCAGTTTTTGGACATCAAGCTTCCCTCCTGATGCTATGCGACGTGCTCGAGATGACTGTAGCCCATGTTGTTACACCCGATGCGTGTCCAAACAAATGATGTAACTGTTACGTTATATTAGTGTAGAATCAGTACCAAAAAAAAAAGTGTTCATTGAACAAGAAGTCTTGAGAACTGAGGAAAATGCTATCTAAACAGACTGTGGGACATACTCCAGATCGAGTATACTGCGCTGGTGGGGGCAGTGGTTGGTGCTCGGTGTGAACCCTGATGCACTGTGAACTGGCCGATGCACCACACATCCGTCATATGTCCAAGAGTATGTTCTATGTTATGTTCAAATAGCAATGCTCCTAAGAACTAAGGAGAGGACACAGGGGAGTGATGTTGAACTTCTTGCCTGTGTATGAAAAATCCCGAGCATTGCATAGAAACAAATCGGAAGCGAAAACACGGCTAGGGTTCAGGGACGGAACCAGGATTTCATCTTGGGGGGGGGAGCCAAAGCATGAACCAAATATTCTTTTCACCAATTCAATGGAAAAAATTAATCTTGAGGGAGGAGGGCATGAGAGAGAAATGAATCCAAAAGGATAAATTACACTTTGCCCCACTTAACCCGCCTGTAGTTTATTTTGTTCCAAATCGCACCTAAAGTTTGAAATGTTAGCACAATATCCCCCCCTTTTGTCAACGACTTATTTCTTCATTTGATAATTTTTATCTGATTAAAACTGAATTGAAGGGAGCAAATTTTAGTTTTTAAACTTTAGTTGAGCAAAGTGTAATGTACCCAACCCAAAATTTAGGGGGGGCCACAGCCCCCATTTGTTTATGTGTAGTTCGGCCTCTGCATATATGGGATCTACCGCCTTGATAATATCTTATAGGTAATAAGGATCTGAAAATCCTCATGATGGTTGTTTCCATGGTTTTTTATTTTTATGGAAATGGTTATCTTGTTTTTGTTGGTAACATGATGTTTTGATTGTATTTGTGCTGCTTTCCATATATTTGGGTTCCTTGAAAATGAAGATCATAGATTTTTTGTCGTTGCAGCCAGGGTGGACCTACGTTGGAGGCCCCCCCTGACTTTGGGGAAAAGTAAAAACAAGTTACACTTTGCCCCTTTGAAGTTTAGCTCAAAAACATTTAACCCCCATGTAGTGAATTTTGTTCCAAATCACTCCTAAAGTTTGAAATGTTAGCACAATGCCTCCTTTTGCCAACTACTTGATTTCCTCATTTGGTAATTTTTATCTGATGGAAACTGAATTGAAGGCGGGGCAAAATGTAGTTTTTTAAAAACAGGGGAGTGAAATGTTTTTGAGCTAAACTTTAGGGGGGGCAAAGTATAATTTATTGAAAAAACAATGCTAGCCAACTTTTAGTTGCCAACTCCACGTCGAGGTGCCCACTCGAAGCTGCTTATTGGTCGGATGTAAATCAGTACTTATATTTGAAATGAGTATCGATATTTGAACAACCTGAGGAACAAATGGCGGGACAACTCCACGGTATGTTCGATATATGTTCAACAGGGGGATGCCACCAGGCCCACCACCACCTGATGCCGCACACCACCAGCTGCCTCGCCGCTCACCACACCCTCCGTCAGTCAATGTCCACCGCCGACCACCACCCCAGCACCATATGGGCCACCTGTCATCGTCAGTCACCACCCCCATCAACCACCGCCCCGTCGGCCACCACCCACCGTCTGCCGCCCATACTGGCTACCCATGGTCAGCCCTGCCATCTGCCAGCCACCACTCGCTACCGCCATCAACACTTACCACTAGTCGGATGACGCACACCACCATCAGCCCCCACCTGCGCATGTGACATCCCAGTTGGGTTCATCCCATGGCCCTTAGTGTATGAGAATCGAGTGAGAATCGGGGCATGTCTACAAGTTTTTGGGGGCATTTATGAAATTTTCTAAAAAAAAAAATCGAGGATCTGATCTATTATTCACGACCCAACCAAGTTGACTAGTTATAGCCCCAAAATTTTGAAGGACTTTGAGGACTGAAATCCTCCTCCACTGGGGGCAAAATCCTAGCATGCCTTTTTGTTGCGTGATCAAATGAAGGTAGGGAAATTGTCACGCTGACGACCGAACCCCGACTATAAGACAACGACTGTAGTTACTTTTAATAATTATGCCCCCCATGAGTAAAGATCTTGGGTCCGCCACTCGTTGCGGCGACATTCTATGTAGTTGGGGGGAGGAGAGAGAAATGAGGAAGAGAGAGAAACGGGGAAGAGAGAGTTGGGGGGCGAAGAGAGAAACGAGGAAGAGAGAGAAAATGGGATATATATATATATATATAGGGGAGGGATACTCTTACTAATGAAATCTTACTAATGGAGTTACAAACCATCTTTTACCTACCCTAGAGTTTTATAATTTGATGAAACTTGGTGGGGATGCTAACTATGGCAAGTTGATCATCCTCACCAAAAACAATCAAATTCTATAACCTCTAGGGGCATCAAATATGTTATTCAAATTAACGGTTAAAATGAATGGTCGATAAAACTTCTAACATTTGATGCCCCTAGAGGTTATAGAATTTGATGAATTTGGTGAAGATGATCAACTTGCCATAGATAGCATCCCCACCAAGTTTCATCAAATTATAAAACCTCTAGGGCAGGTAAAAGACGATTTGTAACTCCATTAGTAACCATTCCATTAGTAAGAGTATCCCTGCCCATATATATATATATATATATATATATATATGGAGTACCCTATGACATACGATGAATTAGTAATGCTAGAATGTTTAGAATGTATTGAATTTTTTTGAGTGTGATTACCTTATCTTAGATAGAATGCCCACAAAAAATCAAAACATTCTAAAACTTGTTGAGATATCAAATGCTAGAAGCTTTATCGGCCATTCATTTTAACGGTTAAATTGAAAAGTATATTTGATGCCCTTAGAAGTTTTAGAATGTGTTGATTTTTTGTGGGTGTCCTATCTAAGATAGGGTGATCAGCCTCATTAAAAATCAGAACATTCTAAATATTCTAGGGTTACTAATTCACCATATGTCATAGGGTACTCCCTATGACATGTCATAGGAACCCATTTTCATATATATATATATATATATATATATATATATATATATATATATATATATATATATATATATATATATATATATATATATATATATATATATATATATATATATATATATATATATATATATATATATATATATATATATATATATATAGGGGGTGGTAGTTACTTTATTCGTCCGATCACACCTCTCCATGAATCGCATTCGGCACCATTTCGATGCATCACATTCATCTATAAATCAGACGACCCAAAATATTTATTTTTTTATCTCCCGAACTTCCTTATTGTATTAGATTAATAAAAAAAATTGAATGAAAATTGAGCAAATATGATCATCTTTACTTGACAATAAAAGCAAATTACTTCAAGGCACACATAGAAAATCATTTGGCACGAGATGCGACTCGAGCCTCCAACCTTTGCTAATAACCATAAAATTCCTTGATCTCTTTCCTTGCCCCTCGATTCTCTTACTAGGTCTTTCTCTAGATTCCCTATAGAGCATCAACCTTAAAACTAACACTATGGAGTTGTATTAAGGTTGGCCACAAGAGATAATGATCCCCTTGGAGTCTCCTCGAAGAATAGCCATGATGGCCACCCCTCACATCACAAAGCTGCTTCAAACCAAAGTTGCTCTTAAATCATTTACCAAGAATCAATAGAATAATATAATTCAACTAGTGGTCCTCATTTTGTACGAAATTACGCAAGCAACCTTAGGCATGTTTGGAATTCGAAAATTAATTAATAAACTATATACATTTATAATTATCCTAAAAAAACATAACGAATCAGGAGACAGAAAACTTATATTTGTAAATATTTATTTTATAGAAAATGTGTAGATATTGTCTACCCAAATGTCAAATAGACACCACCTATTAAGACAATCATAGATTGATAAAATATTTAGCAAATCAATGGATGTAAAACATTCATTATAAAAATACTAATAGAGTCTCCAACCGATAGCTCAGTTAATTGGTAAGACATGTGAAACGCCTGGCCTTGGCCAAGGGTTCGAATAAGTTGTACAACAGATTTTATCCCGCTCTGTTGTGGCGGGCCTCCATCTCGCCTTAGTTGCGAATCTTCCGGCATGCGAGGTTATTAAAAATCGAGAAATTTCTCACTACTCTTGTGGTGAGTTTTAATCCTTGGCCTATCATGTGCCAGCCCTCTAACAGGTGATGCACTGACCACTTTGTCATTTTCAAAATAATAATAATAATAATAGAATGCACTTGACAAATTTTGACAGTAGGGGATCTGAAATTTCTTTTGATAACTCCATTATTTAAGAAAATATTTCAATGAGATATTTTCTTGTCAGATTATTAAAACTTAGCTCAAAGCATACCCTGACAGTAGGAGATTTAATATCACAATAAAAGACCTTTTTCATATAATATTTCTTTAACCCAAAAATATCTAACACAATTAAGTACTATATATTTTGCGACACATAACAAAATATGTAGGTAAATAAAAATAACCAGACACGTAGTTGGCGACATTAGGAGAAGACGTGTGGTGTGATGATAAAGATATAGTAATACATGAATACGTACATAATAGCAAAACAACAGATATCCGCGACTTTGAGAATCGATATACAGAATGTCTGAATAACTAGCTAGTGTTAAGAAATATTGTTGAAAGATTAATCATTGATAACTGATCATCAAAAATATTTCAAATACCTCAGAGCATGAAAAAACTCATTTAATAAAATACAAGTGATGAAGCAAGGCATCACATGAGACAGAGGCATGATTGAATATATAAAAGTTTTATCATTATTCAACTTCTAGAATAACATAAGGACTCGTAATTCCATAGAGCGGTTTATGAGCTTTGTAATATCTTGTTGAAGACATGTTATTCTTGGTATTAAATACGACGTTACGTGATAAATAATCTACTATTGTGAATTTGGGCAATTCAATCTAAAACTTTGCAACTGCAAAATTGTTAGATGCCCTGAGAAGATGAAGACAGTTGGAGGCTGAAGAAATGAAGAGAAGCAAATGATGTATTGCCTCCCCTACAACTTATTTATAATTGGATATGATTAACCAAATTTTCATCATTATAATGTTAGCTAACCCGGCCCATGATTAGTGGAAGATCCCGTAATCTGTGGAGGAGGGAGCTATCATTGTAATGATGAATTTATAATTGCTTGATGGGAGAAAAACATAAATATGACTTCAAGGCTTCAGAAAAGATGATATGATCGAGATGTTTGATCTAATCCTATCTTATTGATATTTATTGAGAATTTGGAAGTGCGGAGAGTTTTGAGTTCTTAGGAAAGATTGTGTTCTTGAGAGAAAAATTTAAGGATTTCTTGTGAGAGATTGAGAAATTTATGTGTTGTAACTTTCAGTTTCATGCTAAATTTCTTCACGAGCTTCAGTTTCATGTTAAATTTCTTTCACGAGCTCTCACGTGGTTTTTAATTTCTTCTTGATTACAACAGATTTTCATGTAAATCTATGTCTTTTTGTGTGTTTCTTCTCAATCAGATTTGCTTGATCTCTTCTCATGTGTTGTCTAATGTGGTGTGATAGCATCTGATTCTTGAGTTTATGTGTTAATCGAATTTTTACCACAAAACTATATATAGGAGAGGTATAAAGCATCCATATAATCCTGTAATAAAACAATCATTTTTAAGGAAATATATCCTTGTGCTTATCCGAACCGTTGAGCAAGGTGGGAGATTGCATCCATATATTTATTTTTTGTTTAGAATCCCTCAATTTCTCATATGGAGAGAGGGTTAAGGCAGTCCCTATAAATTATTAATTCGATGCATTCAGGAATCGATCCTATGTTTTACTAACTCTATATGAGTTAAGATGTATAACTATGCATGAGAGGCTTCTACAAATAATGAAATGTGAGGGACTTTTTGATTATTGGCATATTTGTAATGTTAGGATATATGTAGAAATTAGTACAAAAGAAAAAAAAACTTCAAGAAGACAAGGAGTAATATTAGTGATGCTTTTCATTTTAGCAAGATTTGGTCTTTGATATGAAAATCAATCACCAGTATAGATCATCAAACCCCAATCCATTCCTGATGTGACAACTCATCACACTAAATTAGGTTTTCAATCTTTTTCATCAAACCCCAAAAAAAGTTTTACTTTCTTCACGCAACCCAACACCCATCACATATCAATCACAAGCTAATGACTTTGAGCGTAGCAACCAATGAAGTGAAAGATAAACAAATCATCTCATGATATTTACTCATCATCAAACCCCCCATAACAGCAAAAAATAAAGAAAAACCCCCCACAAAAAGCTAAAACTAAAAAAAAGGAAAGACCCCAAAGAAAGACAATGAGACAATGATACATGCACAGATCGATACATATACATAGCAAAGAACACATCAATGGAGGTTAGGGTTTGCCTTTCTGGCTCTTTCTCTTCTTTCATAAATTTAATATTATTACACCTTTTGTGTTCTTTCCTCCTCCTCCTTCCTCTCTCTCTCTCTCTCCCTCTCTCCTCAGGGCATGAAGAGGTTGTTGCCGCACTTGCACCGCCAGGCCTCGGGGTAGTACTCGAGGGGGACGCTCCGGCCGGGCTGGATCGCCACGTGCACGGGCCGGCAGGGGAAGCAGCGGCCGCACCGTGCCCGGCACGTCGGAGGGGACGATCCCGGCCCCCAGAGCCGCCTCCGGGCCGCCGCCGCTGGGTCTAAGAACTGCTGCTCCGCGTGCCGCACCCTCGCCTCCTCCCTCTCCTCCACCACTCCCACCATTCCACTCCCTAAAATAAAAATAAAAAACAAAGAATCACAGAAAAAAATATTAAAGAAAATTCTGGGCAGGCATAAATGAGAGAAACAGGGGATTTTTTTATTTTTTTTTAATTTTTGGCAGTGGGTATTCAGTGATTTCTTAGTGGGGTGACGAGAGAGAGGGCTCCGGTTGATGGGCATTGAGGGTATTCTGGCAATGGAATACTTAGATCGGGATGAAAACCCCCTTTTCAAGGAAATGGGTTGCAGAGAGAGAGAGAGAGAGAGAGAGAGAGAGAGAGATTTTGATTAGTGGGTAGGAATGAGAGAGAAGAGCTAGCGAGGAATTTCGATTGTTGAGGGTGCAGAGAGAGAGAGAGAGAGAGAGAGAGAGAGAGAGAGAGAGAGAGATTAGTGGGTAGGAATGAGAGAGAGGAGCGAGGGATTTCGAGTGTTGAGGGTGCAGATGGGGTGGCGAGTAGAGATGGGGATATGCTAGCTGCTTGCCAGTTAGATTACCGAGGGCTGTGGCAAAGAAGAGGAGGGCGAACGCAGCGGAGAGGCGGTGGGCCGGGTGGCGCAGGATTCCCATGGCCGGGCTCGGCGGCGGCTCAGAGGAGCTCAAAACACGCCCACTCACTCCACAGACACACACGCAGGCAAGTCAGAGAGAGAGAGAGAGAAAGAAAGAGAGAGATAATTGTAATAGCGTGCAGGTCAAGTCAGAGACAGAGAGAGAGAGAGAGAGAGAGAGAGGAGAGAGAGAGAGAGAAGAGAGAGAGGAGAGAGAGAGAGAGGAGAGAGAGAAGAGAGAGAAGAGAGAGAAGAGGTGGGGTTGTTTCCCAACTGGGGGGGAGACCGGGAGATCGCTAGGCAACATGGGAGGCTTTGGGGAAAGGAGCTTACTTTATATGTACTATAATCCCATTATAAGTCCCAATGGGACACCCAAACCATTTTGTTTTAGGAGCAGTGGACATCCTGACGCGGCACCGGATCACAGCCGCCCATCACCACCGGTGAATGGCGCTCTGAGCTTTTGCACCGATCGTCGGGAATCAGACGGCTATGGGTGTTCATACCCGGTGTCGGAGTAGGAAATGGGTTGCACGCGTTAAGACCGGTTCGTGGTCCGACATGATCCAGACCGTACGAGGATTGATTTGGGGATTAGGATTTGGCCAGCACAAATCCATCCGACGTGGCACTGCGGCGTCCCCCCCGGCCCCTGCAGGTGCACGATGCCACGTGCAACTCAGAGGTGCTTCGACCTAGGCAACCCAAAAGCCTCTCTCTCTCTCTCTCTCTCTCTGTCCCTCTGTCCCCTTTGTGGTGGAGGGGGGCTGGTGGCCGCCGTGGACTTCGGGTTTGGTCGGGGAGGGAGGTGCTAGCGGGGCAGCCGGCGTCGGTGGCAATGTCGGTGAGGCACAGAGAGTTGCGGGATCGATCGGCTGCCGGTAAGTTTGGGGTTTGATCGAGGAGGATATGCGTGCCATCTAGCTAGCCAGTCGGCTATAGCGATGTGAACTTACCAACTCATCTAAAAGCTAGCTCGAGCTATTCGAGAGGGGGCCAACAATGTATATGAAGGGGTTTAACACTCATGTACATACTATCTTTTACATACAAATAAACGTCTCAGAAAAGCATGTGAACATACGGCTACGGAAGAATATGGAGAGAACTAAGGTATAAATGCACCTTCGAGTAATTAAACACATGACCTGATGTTGTTTCGACTGATTCAAAAGCTCGACATAGTAACTTAACGTGCAATTTTGTTGGTGAGACACAACGAGCGAGGGGACGGCTTCTAATCCCCTAGCAACTGTCATCGAAGACGATGGTGATCCCAAAAGGAAGGCCAGCTCATCGATCTTTATGTTGATAGCGGAAGATCGAGCAGCTGACTTCTATCCTAATTTAACTGGCCAAGGCGAGAGGGTGGGAAGGGGAAACCCCTAAAAACCAATAAATCAAAGGAGGACAGATCAACTCGTAGCGTATGATGTATCGGTAGGTCGTAGAATATGAACTAAAGCTAAGGCTTTTAATTTGGCAACAAAAAACAGAAACAATTAACTTTCTCATCACGATGTATACATACTGCCTCCGAGATTAGAAGCTATGTCCACCTCATCCCCCCTACTACTACAACTAACTGCGGGCTCATGGTTCTCGACTAGTGACATTTGTTTCACCTGCTCGTCAAGAAATGTAATTAATCTATTCGTTGTCATTTTTGCAAGGAGTTGGGCAACATGAAGTTCAATTATCTTGACAAATAGAATTGAAGAAATCATTCTTACCTCGCTCACAGCTATGCCTGCTAAGACGGGTTCTAGGGGTCCTTCTCAGGCATGTGATTCAGGCTCGTCGGGTGGTAGGACATGAAGAAGTATAGAACAGGGAGCCCATGAAGAGGAGTTGCAAGAGGGACAGAGACTTTCCAGTCCTTTCCTTTGACAACGACTTAGAATGCACTTCAGAGATCTTAAGGGGGTGTTAGCCAATTGGGATTTTAAAATCATTATTCAGGAGTTCGTAGACTTGCGGTCTTTGAGAGTTCGCGAACTTTTTTTAAAGAGTCTCTGGGTTTTTTTAGGAGTCTGCAGATTTTTTTGAAAAGTCCACAGTCTCATAAATCCCCTTTTTAGGAGTTCACATGGGATTTTTGTTGTGTACTTGGATATAAAATCTCATTTGACTAACACATTTGAAGAACAATTTTGATGAATTTTGAAGGCCTAATACGAAAAGTATTAATACGTTCATTAAAAAAATATACAAGAACAATGAATCAAAATTAAGCTCGATTTAATCAACATTGCCTCTGCCATCCAAGATTGCCTCATCACGTTGGATAAATAGTTTGACCAATTTTTACATAAGTCAAATGGTAAAAAAAATTAATATCAAAGATTTTAGTAATTTTACATATATAAATTGATAATTTTTTTATAAATAAGATCATATTTCAAACAAGATTACCAATTGTATCATGCCAAAAAACTTTAGCATACCATCAACCAAGGAGGTCATTTTCACAAATAACATACAAATTGGAAGTAGCATACTAATTAAAATAATAAGTCCAATATATGATCGAGGAGGCAGGCGTCACGATGGAGCCGGATGGGCATCGCGATCAGCACCGGACGGGCGTTACGATCGGAGTCGGACGGGCATCGTGATATAAATCGAACGGATCCAGAGGGTCTCTCTCTCTCTCTCTCTCTTTCTCTCTACTGTATTTTGTTCCGACAGGGGGGGCGAAGGGAGAGGGCGATCGAGAGGGGTTGGGTATACCCAAAGAAGAGGAAGGAGGGAGATAGAGAGATACCTGGAAGAGGAGAATGAGGGTTGCTGGGGATCCGACATTGGCTTCTACGATCACGAGCATGGGTGCTAGGGTTCCGGGAGATGCCGATGATACCTTTCAAAGAGAAAGTCTCACATAGGGGATTTAAAATTCCACCTTTGAGGTGAAACTTTTGATGGGCAAAAAGTATATATACTTGGGTTTGTAAATCCCTTTTGTTATGAAGTCATTGACTTGTACCATGATTATTGACTAACACCTAACTTAGGAGTCCAAGGTCATATAAAATATTGACTAACGCTTGGATCAGGAGTTCACGTTGTGGACTCTATAACTACTAACGCTTAAATCTACAATACCACAAAGAAGTTCAGAACCATGACTAATGTAATCCTAAATACAAGGAACTCTTCACCAAATCCTAATTGACTAACACCCCCTAAAGACCCACAAAGTGTCACGCCCCAATTTCTATCGGCTGCCGAAAACCCTGGGCGTGAGATTTTACTACTATTTTTTTAAAATAAAAAAAGAAAAGAAAAAGAGGGTTTTAAGTTTAGTTTATGCTTCCTTGCTCGGACCAATCCAATGCCTGAATACCTTGAATCACCTAAGACACTCATCCTCGCAAGGAAGATCAAAAACTATTTTATGAAAGAGAAGTATTGTTCGACTGTTAGAGGGCATCACTCTTGGAAGGAGGGAGACATGCAACTCCCTAAACTGTAACATACGCCCCAAACACACAAGATATTGTCCGCTTTGCCCATGCCCGCATGAGAACTTCCTAGGGTGGTCACCCATCCTGGTACTACTCTCGCCCAAGCACGCTTAACTACGAAGTTCTTACGAATTTCGTAGCGGCGCACGGATTTAAAACACTTCTTCTATGTTTGAGAGGAGAAATTATATAAGTAGCTCAGGATCTCCTTCTCTCCAGGCGATGTGGAGCTAACTCATGGCCTTGTACATCTCACCTCACCTCATCTATCTTGGCATTCCAGCCTCAGGAGTCTTGGCACTTGGCTATTGGATCTTGGTCGTCACAATCCACCCCCCTCAAGGCTACACGTCCTCGTGTAGGGTTAGACCCCCCATCCCGAGGAGAACCGGCTCTGATACCATTTTGTAACATCTGCCCCAAACACACAAGATATTGTCTGCTTTGTCCATGCCCACACGACAACTTCCCAGGGTGGTCATCCATCTTGGTACTACTCTCGTCCGAGCACGCTTAACTATGGAGTTCTTACTAATTTCGTAGCGGCGCACGGCTTTAAAACACATCTTCTATATTTAGGAGAGGAAATTATATAAGTAGCTCAGGATCTCCTTCTCTCCAAGCGATGTGGAGCTAACTCATGGCCTTGTACACCTCACCTCACCTCATCCATCTTGGCATTCCAGCCTCAGGAGTCTTGGCTTGGCTATTGGATCTTGGTCATCACATAAACTCTTCTTCTTCAGTTCCAGTACCAAGTCCTTTCTTCTCGATGATCATTAGGATGAGAAGACAACTGACGTAGGTGGAATCTAGTATGACAAAATTTAAGTTGGTTATTTGAGTAAGAAGTTTCTTATTATAAGTAGTGTATTAGTCCTTAGGGGATATCAGTTATATTTCTACCCTACTAAGAGGGTTACCTTTCAGTAGATATGGTTAATAAAGACGTTTCTTAACCTGGCGATAACAAGTAACAGCTTATCCATTTTGAGATAGGATATCCAACTCTCGAACAAAATAACTCGGGAGGGATAACGAGTTCTCTCACAAAGTGAAATAGGTACCTCGTAAAAGAATGTTCGATAGTATTATTTGCTATGATTGTTAGCTGAGGACTTGTATATTGAATAATAATTTGTGCTAGGATGTTTAATTCTAGAGTAAAATATATCAGACCGAGGCGTGTGCAGTAGGTGTAGCATTGTTGTTGTGGATCAGTTAGAACAGTAATATAGTTTCGTTATGACATATGTTCAGGCTCGAGAGAAAATAAGTGATTGGACTGATAGACGTTAAAGTAGGTGATTATACTATTGCTTGCGACGGTTAAACTCTAACATTAAAGAGTTCGTATAGATTCTAAGGACATGTATGGCTTGATCACAACGAAGAAACGACCTTTGGAATGGGGACCGCTTCAATATCAAAGAAAGGAGACGGAAGTTCTACCCGTTTTTCCACTTTGTATTTAGTCGAGTCCTTGGTCCACCTAGGTCTATATCCCACTCTATTAGAAGGGTGTGACACCTTATAGATCCTAAGGAAAGGTGTGACTTTGCCACAACCTAAAATTGACCTATGGATTAGGAACGTTTTAATATGCTAGAAAGGGGGCAAAAGTTATGCCCGTTTTTCCAGTTTATACCTCCTGGACACCTATATAGGTGATCCAGTTATTAGCCCTAATTTAGGGAAAGCAGTGACCCTAGATTACTAAGTCTAATTCACAATGTTGCTTGTCGCGTAGAGTGAGGTTAGACTTAGTTATATTAGACTTGCACGGTTAGTATATTTGACTCAGGAGGTCCTCATGGCCCTTTAGGCAGATGCGAGTCTTTTGGATGTTGGTGGTTCCTTGCAAGTACCCTAGACTAGTGGTATTTATGGAGAAAATTTTCAAGCCACCTTGATCGAAAATCCCCCCCCCCCCATAGCCTCGATTGAATATGGATGGTGTGCATGATGCAGAGTAAGAGAGAGAAATTAAACGAGAGATATTGTCGAAGTTCGGTCTCATGACTTACGTCTCCAGGCAAGAGGTGTCACCTGATCTTCACTATAATGCATATAAAGAAAGGGTGAGCGTTTTCTCAACAGGCCGAGAGAAGGTTCTTACAACGGAATTACACAGAGCAACTAGAAGAAAACTAGAAAGAAGAAGAAAACTCCTGCTCTAGCTCTAGAATCTCCTCTCTTTTAGTGATCAACCCACCAACCCCTTTTTTGAATGTTATAAGGGTCATTTTATAGCCAAAGTCTGTGCTGATATGGCAGTGATGAGGTGGCATCGAGATTGGGCCTTCATGTGGGCCATTGTCCGGGCCTCCAAGATGGGCCCCTATTGAGCCTTTGTTAGAGCCCAATAAGGGGGGCTTAATTTATGGGCCCTGTAGAGAAGGTCTATGGGCCTTGACTTAGTTGTGTGGGCCCATGTTGGTCTGGTCCGATCCGGTATAATTTTTGCATCCACAGTTTTCCTTCCCAGTAGGGTCAGGACGCCTAGGTTGGCTGGGATTCTATGGTACAAACACCTTCGAATTCTAGCATGATTGGCTAGGGCCATCAAAGTTGTGGTTTGGTTAGCGAATTTATGGCTTGAGTCCCAAGCCAACGCGTCTGTGTTGGATTCTTGTATTGACCCTTTTTCCATATTTGCGATCTTCCTGCTTATTTGGTTGCAATTTTGTATTTACTGATGCAGACTGAAAAGTTTCGGTTTTATAAGGGGGTGTTCCCAGAGAATTAGTGCATTTTTCGACTGAGGCTCCTTTTCCTGCTGCTGCTTGCCGAGGCCACCTTGGTTTGGGCTGAAAGGTCTCGGTTTTATAAAGGGGTGTTACCGGAGAACTAATGCACTTTTCGACCGAGACTCTTTCTTCTATTGCTGCTTCCCGAGGCCTTCTTATTGCGAGCTGGAAAGTCTCGGTTTTATAAGAGGGTGTTCCCAGAGAATTAGTATATTTTTCAACCGATTCTCCTCCTCATATTATTGCTTGCTGAGGCCTTTTCTCTAGGTAGGGTTTCTACCTTTTTTCTCTCACCCTTGTTGTAATGGCATGAAGGGCCTCCCTCTCTCTTGATTGGATCTGACAGGGGTGGGGATATTTGTCGATGCCAAGATCCCCCTTGTCGGTCAATTTTTAGAGAGGAGGGGGTCGAAACCTCCCCCCCCTAGACGGTTTTTGGAGTAGAAGGGGGGGGGGGGGGGGGGGGGGGGGGGCAATCGAGACCCTTTCCCCCCTAATAGGCTTTGGAGAAGAAGGGGGGTCGAGACCCCCCCCCCCCCTCGTCGGCATTAGAGAAGAGGGGGGCCAAGGTCCCCCACCCCCCCCTTCAGTCGGCTTTGGAAAAGAGGGGGGGTTGCTGTAGAAACCACGGGCCCCCTTCTCGGTTATTTGACGAAACCGAGGGGAGCTGCTGTAGAAACCGAGGCCCCCCTCTTGGTTATTTGACGAAACCAAGGTAGGCTGTTGTAGAAACCGAGACCCTCTTCTCGGTTTTTTATAAAACCGATGGAGGGGGCTGCTATTGTAATCGAGACCCTCCTCTCAGTTTTTGACGAAACGGAGGGAAAGGGGTTCCTGTAGAAACTGAGACCCCCCTCTTGGTTTTTAACAAAATCGAGGGGGATTGTTGTAGAAACTAAGTCCCCCCCTCTCAGTTTTTGACAAAACCGAGAGAAGGGGTTGTTGTAGAAACCGAGACCCCACTCTATGTTTTCAATGAGAACGAGGGGGAGGGGGTTACTGTACAAACCGAGACCCCTCTCTTGGTTTTTTACGAAACCAATGGGGGGCTGCTGTAGAAACCAAGACCCCCCTCTCAGTTTTTGATAAAACCGAGGGGGGGGGGGGGGGCTGTCATAGAAATCGAGACCACTCCCTTCTCGGTTTTTGACGATATACATCGAGGGGGGGGGGTGTTATTGTAGAAACTGACCCACCCCCCCTCCCCCCTCTCGGTTTTCTGACGAAACCAAGGGGGTCTTGTTATTGCAGTTGACCCAACCCCCCTCTTGGTTTTTTGCGAAACCAAGGGGAGGGTTGTTGTCAAGGCTGACCTACCCCCCCCCCCCCCCCACTCTCTCTCCGATTTTCTAACGAAACCAAGGGGGGGCTTGTTGTTACAGCCAACCCCCCCCTCCTCGGTTTTTGGCGAAACATATAGGGGACTTGTTGTTGCAACTGACCCACCCCCCCTCTCAATTTTCTGACGAAACAAGGGGGGCTTGCTGTTGTAGCCGACCCACCCCCTTCTCGGTTTTTTGTGAAACCAAGGGGAGGAGGGCTATTGTCGAGGCCGACCCACCCACCTCTTGGTTTTTTGCGAAACCAAGGGGGGAGGGTGGTTGTTGAGTCCAACCCAACCCCATCTCGATGTTTGGCGAAACCAAGTGGGGAGGGTTGTTGTCGAGGCCGACCCACCCCGTTCTCAGTTTCTTGTGAAACCACGAGGGGCTTGTTGTTGTAGCGGACCCACCCCCCTCTCTCGGTTTTTGGCGAAACCAAAGGGGGGGCTTGTTGTTTCAGCCAACCTGGCCACCCCCCCCCCCCTCTCTCTCTCTCTCTCTCTCTCTCTCTCTCTCTCTCTCTCTCTCTCTCTCGTTTTTTTAACGAAACCAAGGGGGGTTTGTTGTTGCAGCCGACCCACCCCGCCTCTTGGTTTTTGGCGAACCCAATGGGGGAGAACAATTGTCGAGGCTAACCGACCCCACCCCCCTCTTGGTTTTTTTGTGAAACTAGAGTGGCTTGTTGTTGCAGCCAACCCACCCCTCATCTTTGTTTTTGGTGAAACCAATGGGGGCATGTTGTTGTAGCCGACCCATGCCGCCTCTTGATTTTTGGTGTAACCAGGGCGGCCGTTGTTGGAGTGGAGACCCCCCTCCCCCCACTTTTGATTTTATGACGAAACTAGGGGGGTTGCGGTGGCCGCTGGGAGATGCCAAAAAGTGTCGGTACTAAAAATAGTGTATTTTCATAATTTTAACCCAATCTGAAACTGAAACGTTTTCGGTCATATTCCTGAGGCACTGATGGGCAAGGTTGTCAGCGCAGGACAATGCTAACACTTGGGGGGGGGGGGGGGGGGGGGGGGGCTTATTAGAGATAATTTAGGATGGCGCCGTATGATGGTTGGCTAATCTTCACCCGAGTACAACTGTACCTGGTTATAGTGTTCGTTAGGTACTACGATTGCGTGAGGGTGTTGGCTTGACCACGATCAAGGAAGCGCCATTTTGCCCTGTGTTTCCAAAGATTTTTCGTATGTTCTATTTTTAATTTGTCATTTGTTTATTCACCCAGGTCGCTCTTTCTGTAATGAAAGTCATCAAGTGTTCCGCTGTTTTGGGAAAACGCCATCGAGGGAGAAAGGAGGTCATTCGTGTTCCTTCTCTACCAAATGCATGTCGATGATTTGGACAGTGTCTCCGATAGCAAGCTTGGGTCATTGAGGGTGTTGGTGTCGCCGATCCGATTGCCATTGACAGTAACCTTCCTCGCCCAGCCTTTTGTGTCAGTTCTTGTTTTTCATTTCTGACCTTATTGCTTTGTTTGTAGCACTTGTGGGGGACATCCAGATGCTAAATGCCATGCCTTTTGTCCATGATGTGTCGAAGGTTCAGCCGACTGAGAACATCGTTGCAAATGTTGCCCAGAAGTCTCCCACTCCGAAGGATATATGTCATCCAGAGTAGAAAGGGAGAGAACTCCGTTGTTATTTCAGCGTTGCAGGAAGCGAGGGGGAAGGCCACAATGTCCACGCTTGTGCTGAAGATGCCGACTTGTACCCCGGCGCCTCCCTCGGAGCTCACAAAAAATCAGTAAATTCTAGAACTTCTAGGGTCATCAAATGAGCTTGGTAAAATTAATGGTTACAGTGAATGGTCGAAAATGTTTTGAACATTTGATGACCCTAGAAGTTTTAGAATTTACTAATTTTTGGTGAGGATGATCACTTTACCCTAGAGAACACATCCACCAAAAATGATCAAATTCTAAAACTTCTAGGATGTCAAACAATGCTTGAGGTACAACAGCGACATTGCACCTCATGTCTAGTCTCCCTTTTCCCATATATATATATATATATATATATATATATATATATATATATATATATATATATATATATATATATATATATATATAGAGAGAGAGAGAGAGAGAGAGAGAGAGAGAGAGAGAGGGATGATTGGTTGCACTATGCGCTGCCCGGCTGAATGTACGCTGCGAACTCATGCCGTCGGATCGGGGTTGGATCAACGGATGGAATTCACCCGGAAGCATCGCAATCGCTGTTACTGTAGTGGGCACAGTAACAGCTATGCTTGTGTTTCCTGATGAATTCCATCCGTTGGATCGATGGAATGCAACGGATCAAAAAAAATTCATTGTTACTGTAGTGGCTAGAATAACAACGAATTTAATTTGGGCCGTTCAATTCTCACCAATTCAACGGATGGGACGAATTTTGTGTTTCCACGAATCCCATCCGTTGGATCGATGGGAATTGAACGGTCTAAATTAATTAAATTTGTTGTTACTGTAGCCGCTACAGTAACATTGAATTTTTTTTGATCCGTTGAATTCTATCGATCCAACGGATGTGATTCATCAGGAAACACAAACATCGATGTTACTGTGGCTACTACAGTAACAACGATTGTGATGCTTCCGGGTGAATCCCATCCGTTGATCCAACCCCGATCCGATGGTGGGAGCTCGTAGCACACATTCGGCCCGGCAGCGCACGGCGCAACCAATCATCCCTCTCTCTCTCTCTCTCTCTCTTTGTCTCTCTCTCTCTCTCTCTCTCTCTCTCTCTCTCTCTCTCGATGCATTGAAGGTTTAATGTACGCTCCTCTATTGACATACATAGAGGTTTCCAAATTTGCTAATTTTTTGTGGATACGATATTTATGTTGAGATGACCATCCTCACAAAGAATCAGCAAGTTTTGAAATATTTAAGCATTTCAGATAAGCTCATCAAATTAACTGTTGGAATGGACGACTGATAAAGCTTCTAACATTTTGATGGACCTACATGTTTTAAAATTTATTGATTTTTGGTGGATTTGCTATCTATAGCAATATGATCACCCTCACAAAAAATCAGTAAATTATGAAACCTCTAGATGTATCAAAATGATAGAAGTTGTATCGTCTGTCTATTTCAACCGTTAAGTTGATGACCTTATTTGAAAGAGAAATGATATTCTGCCCGAAGGTTTTTCAGATTCCGCGAGCCCGATTGACGTGGCAACGTGCAACTGGTGGCTGAAACTGGCTGAAACCCGTTAGCAACTTTTAAATCTTTTCAGCCACCAGTTGCAAAGGCTCCAACAAGCTAATGTGGCAATCAATGATCGGACCGTACTCCACTACCATGAAATAAATTGTTTAAAAAAACATTTAATTTAAGTGGCAATACGGGTCCCAATTATAGGCTATGGGGTATGGAACAGTAGATCCTACAGGTTATCAAGTGGGTATGGTCCAATCATCATTGCCACATCAGGTGTTGGAGACTTGCAGCCAAATATTGTTCATGCCATGATTAGACCCAATGGGGAGAACGATTTTGTTTTTTGTCTAACCTCCTTAAAGAGGTTGGAGGGTCCATTTGGAGGGCTTTTGATAATTCCCTCAAAATGGACCAATGAGAGAGAGGGTGATGCTCTCACGATATCAAACTATATTTTATTTGCTGGACCGGCTAAGCGGTAAGAGGATATGGCACTAGAGCAAGGGTTCAATGAGGTCCGAAGATCGAAACGGAGGGAGGTAGCATCAGTTAATTATTAATTTCATAATTCCATGAACATGACATCAATGGTCAGGATTTGTACGTGCAAATAAGGCACAACGGCCTTGAGGAAAAGCTCGCTCCACGGAGTCCATACCGGAAGTCGAACATGGAACCTCTCCAACATGAGAGAGAGGAAGTACCACTAGACCAAGAGCACGTTGGTACACCAAACTATTTTGTTTTAGGAGCAGTAGACATCCTGATGCGGGACAAGATCCCAACCGCCTATCACGACTGGTGAGAGTTGCAAGCATAGATCGATGCATATACATAGCTAAGAACATATCAATGATTTAGTGAAGAGACAAGAAAGAGGACTACGGTTGATGAGCATTGAGGGTATTTGGGCAATGGAGTATTTAGACCGTGATGAAAAACCCTACCTTATTGAAGGAAATGGGTTGCAGAGGTGGAGAGAGAGAGAGAGAGAGAGAGAGAGAGAGAGAGAGAGAGAGAGAGAGAGAGAGAGAGAGAGAGAGAGAGAGAGAGAGAGAGAGAGAGAGAGAGAGAGAGAGAGAGAGAGAGAGAGAGAGAGAGAGAGAGAGAGAGAGAGAGAGTAGTTGGTGTTGGAAGAGTGAGGGATAGGGATATATATGTTAGCTGCTGGTTAGTTAGATTACAGAGAGCTGTAGAGCGAAGAAGAGGAGGGCGAACGCAGCGGAGAGGCGGTGGGCCGGGTGGAGCAGGATGCCCATGGTCGAGCTCGAAGGCGGCACATAGGCGCTCAAATGTATATGAATTGAGATCGAAGAGATCGAAAAGATCTGTCTTATATTGTAATAGTACTAGTACATGCATGTGCCAGTTGGCACACAGCGGATGCCTTCAGCGTGGAAAACGACGAAGGTCTTAAGAGCCTGCCATGTATGGATCGCCGTCTTTGGCCCCAAACCAGGATCCCAATCACCCTTATGTGGCATATGTGGTGCAATGTCACTGGTCAGTCATAGTTAGAGCAACTTCAGCGGGTTACTGATCCTCAAATGTACTATGAGTAGCCCAAGGACATCCACATAGGCATTTGAGGCATGAGGTTTTTTGGCTACTCCAACGGGTTACTCATCTCCCTCCTCTTCCGCCGAATTTATAAAATAACCACCAACTATTCACAATATTCATAATCCAAACATATAAGGATTATTTAATTAAAAAATACTATAACATATGAAAAAAAAATTAATTTTAATTTTGAAAAAATTCGTGAGTACTAAAATTCTAGTTTTCAATGCAATTCTAATTTTGATTCATAATACTTTCGTTACTTAATAATACATCATATTAAAAAAGTACATCATTATTAATAAATACAAGTCTAATGCATCCCTGATGATCCTGAGGATCCTAAAGTCCAAGCTAAAATCTCCTTCTGACAGGTGGCGAAGTAGATAGCTTGTTGAGGTGGGAGATGTGCATAATCGATCATCATGATTCTCTCCTCCTCAGCTGCTCGACGCATCTGTTGCTCCGCCTCGAACTTCGTCTTTTTAAGTGCAAGTTTGACATTATCGGCTGCAGTTCTTGCATTATCGGCTGCAATCCTTTCTTTGTCCAGTGCAAGCCGCTTAGCATCAGTTGCCAAGGATTGTTTATACACGTCCAGCTTCTTCCGTTGAATCTTCTCGAAGAGGTTGAGAAGCGTAGCATCACGGTTGTCCTACTGCACCGCACTCTTTCTCTTGCGACGATGAGCCTTTTCGGCCTTCCTTCCTGGTGGCCTAGCTAACTCGATGAAACCTTCATCTTCCTTCGTAAGGTTGATTGGATCTGGAGTAGAGGGAGAGGAAGAGGCAGGAGAGGATGAGAGATGACTTTTCTTTTTCTTTGACGCCTTTTCTGCATTATCCTCCATCCATTTTGGCTGGTACCGAAGTTCATTCCAATAGTGCTCGAAGGTGAACGAATTCACGTGTTGTAGTGAGCAATACAAATCCTTAGCTTGTTGTATCTATTTAGCAAAAAAAAATTATAAGCACATCGAAAAGGTAACTTAAAATTTGAACTAGACATGATTTAATTTTTACGTTGTCTTGCACGTTCAAGCCTGATTGCCGTCTCTCTTCAATTGCCGAATAGCAAGATTGAAACTTGCTCATGGCTAATTAGATGTTGGACCATCGATGCGTCAAAGAAGTTTGCTTTCTGTCATAAATAAATTTTTTGTGTTGGTGGAAGAAGTCGTGGACACGCTTCCAAAAGCAATCACCACATTGGTCGGTGCTGACGAATGGATCCGTGCTAATGTTGATCTAATGTGGTCATCAATATTAGATCTTCATTCGCTGAAAAGATCACCGTGCGAATCGGCCTCCTCATGGATGATGAGTCGGGTTACTCAAAAATCGAGAATTGGTTTTCCAGTGACTTCTCTTGCTCATCCGAAACCCCCCCTCCCCATCGGTGAAGGCGTCGAAACCCGCTTGGAAGTTGGAGTAGTGGGCAAACCCAAAGTAGCGTGGATCCATTAAGAAAGAAGAGAAGAATAGAAGGTGGGGAGTTTGGTGGTACACTTGGGTGATAAAATGTAAAAGGGATAGTTCTAGTATTTATAGGATTTTGTTTTTATTTTTTCAGATTTTTTTGAATTTTTTAATGTTAATCTAGGTCATTTTACATTGGGGTTTGGACTAGCAATTTGGGCTGCAACTGCTGGTTCAAGTCACTCTAAAAGGCTTTGATCTAACGGCTAGTTCACAAATCACTAAAAAAAAAAGGCTTCATTTTTCAACAAATTCTGACCGTTGGATTAAATCCAGTGACTCACATACAACAACCTTGCCCCACCCGTGTGTTTCCAATATGGGACGAGGAAACCTCTACTGTCCTCAAATTTGAGGGAGGGAATGAGGAAAATTGTGATCTCCACAGGCCCACTGTACAAATGAGTAACCCGCTGGTGTTGCTCTTAGTGGTCATCAAAATGTTTTACGAATGATTTAAAATAGTCACCCCGAACCACGGAATCATTGTGGTTCAGGGTCCAACCACGAACACCTGTCCCCATCGATTTGATCATCCAGCTCATATAATTGGAGTTCCTTGGGGTTCAACTAAGTTAAGGGCTTTAAATTTTTTCTCCTTTATACCTTTAAGGTTCTTTTTTAATCGGTTTATATAATAATAGTAGAGCATGGTCCAATCATTGATTGCCACATCAGCTTGTTTGAGCCGGGTCCAACAATTGTTGGAGCCAAGTATTGTTCAATTATCAAAGGCTCAAAAAAAAAAGAAGTGTGAGGCTTGGAATATCATTGCGTCTTGGTCAAGTGCTTGGGATTCACTGCCCGCCGAGCGAAAGTAATTAAGAGCACATCGACACCGTCCTTGGCGGTCATATCTAGGGGTGGAAATTCTTGACCCGACCCGCCAACCCGACCCGAAGTTAGTGGGTTTGGGTTTGGTCTAAACGGGTTCGGGTCATAAACGGGTCGACCCGATTGACCCATTTATTTAATGGGTCGGGTTCGGGTTTGTACTTATAACCCGATTGACCTGACTTGAACTGTTTAACAAATGGATCGTGTCAACCCGACCCGAGCCAACCCGACCCAATCCGACTTGTCTTGACCCAGCCCGACAGGTTTACATGGGTTCTGTTGGCCCAACCCGAGCCAACCCGACCCGACCCGACCCGACCCGTTTAGTAAACGGGTTAAATGGGTCGGGTCGGGTCAACCCATTTATTAGGCAAGTCGGGTTTGGGTTTAAGTTTTTGACCCGTTTATTAAACGGGTCGGGTTCGGGTTGGATGTTTTGCCCTTATACATGTCTCAACCCGACCCGAACCCTACCCATTGCCACCCCTAGTCATATCTAGCTCGGCTAGAATGGCTAACATGGAGCAACCTTTTTTTTTGAGAACCCCTCCTCAAAGGAGGGAGGTCATGGAGCAACCTTCAGTGCCACGCACCTGATAGATGGCAACGTGAGCACGTGGTGCGATCCAGGTAGCCGTGCCGTTGGTGAACCCGAGGAAGCTCGCACGCACCCAACACGGAGTTTCTAGCAGCCGTGCTAACCGTGCGGGTGCCGTGTCCCTCATTGCTCGTCAACAGGACTAGCGCCGGTGAATGACTTGGGTCATATGCTTTCTAGTAGAAGATAATCTAGATGGATTTGATTATAGATGATTATCTCACATAATTAATTGATACATGCTAAGAAAATCATCGAGGAAGAGGAAGTCTTTTTTCTTCAGCTCTGACTGACTTCGAAACAATTCCTTCAGACTGCCTACGCATATACCCTATTGGGACGGATCAAGCCGCACGTAGTATCCTCTTTCCATGATGATCTATCTCCCTTTGATAAAACCTCGAAGCTCACAAACAAGGAGGTGTGGAAAATGAAAGAAAAGACGAAGCAAAGCTTCTTTCTTTCTCTTTCTTCCTTTTTTTTTCTTTTTCTTACTCCCTCTCTTTTCTTGGTGTGGCTAGCCTCTTGGGTTGCTTAGTGCTTCATGTGCCCCATCAAAGGGGTTTAAATACCCCTAGGGTGGCCGGCTACATCCTGAGTCAAATTGGAACACTTTTTCTCTTAGCCTATATCCCTTCTAGGTTGAGATTAATCTCAACTCCTAGAAGATCGATAGGCCTTACCAAATTGAGATTCCTTGGAGTATTAGGAGACCATGTAACTGCGCTCTGCATGTTCTACTGGACTGTGTAGGCCGGCTACTAGGTGCCATCCTAGTGCTCCTAAGACTTTACGAATGAGTCACACGTATGTCTAGACGGGTCAACTCCAAGTCAACCCTAGACGATGTATATATCGTGGCTACACCTAGTCCAACCAGGAAACCATTAGAGAAAATATAATTAATTAATAAATTAATCATCATTATCCACTATGAATAATTATGATAATGCTCCTACTTGTAGGGATCATCTTCTTAGTCCAATAGGATTATGACTAGAGAGTGATATGAATCCTACACCTACTATGACACCTATGACTCTTCCTATATTTTAGGAAACCGATATTAGTCCATACACCAATGGTTAATCCTAACTTGTAGGAAGATCAATTCAGTCCACTAGGAGACTTTGGATTTTCGAGAAAAGTCAATTCATTATAATTTGACACTTATGGTAACCCATAAAAAACAAGAGTGTCAACTTAATCATAATCTAGTGATTCTAGGTAGACTATCTATCACACATGATTGACTTTCACACATACTTATATATTAGTTTGCCAATTAGATCATTCTAGTAGATCACATACATTCGTGCATATCCACCGTGATATCAAATTAGGAATCCTAGACAAACTAGTACTCCTACCAAATAGAACATATAAAAGGCTATATTATAAATCATAATCTTATTAGGAAACCTATTTAGTGGTATTACTAATCTAAGTAACCATAGGGGTCCTAGTCACCATGGATGGCCACCACGGTTAGGAATCATACATACACTAGGATTAGGATTTCTATAACTAATAGAAGTGACTTGGAATCTTATAAGACTCCGGTGACTTTGACTCCAATTAAGGTATAGACATATCATCTCATGACCAAGTCATTTTCCTAATTAACTACTACTTGAACCACCATCAAGCTATATGTGCACTCTAAAGTCATACTAATTATAAGAGTATCATTCTCTACTATGTTGAACTAAAACCCCTCATACTTTCGATGTCCGTATATGCTATCTAATACTGTCCTACTCAGCATCGCTTATCCATTTGAGTCACAACTCTCCAAGTACCTGTGAAAACCATCTTATCTTTAGATATACCACTACACCAATTTGAGAAATAAACTATATAAATAAATAACGGGCAAAATTTGTCTTTTAATAAATGACGATCAATTCATATTTTTTAGTAGTAAAAAACGATGGACATTACAAAATGACATACTAAAAAACGACACACTGAAAAATGACGGTTATTGTCCGTTTTTTTTCAACAATATTGGTGTAGTGTACATGGCTAGACATATATAGTGATTAGCCTTTTATGGAGGTTACTCAAGGAAACACCTAGCTCCACATAGGGATTAAGGAATTTCCACTGTATACTTGTGTTCCCTAGTATACAACACAAGCCAAACAATCTACCCAGCTTTAGTCCTACATTAGACCTCGCTAATTGGCAGGTCATAGTGACAATCATTGAACCCTAAGTCCATAGGACATCTTGGGATTTAGATTAATCAACTAGTAGTAGAGGGACCATAGTCTAGTGTGTCAGTATTATAGACAAGGTCTTTTCTCTCGATTTTGTTCAGTGTATTTTTGTCTCTCTCGATGACAAGCACATCAACACTCCTAACTTAGATTCAACTAATCAAATAACCGAGATAGACCATTTCTCAATGATAAGAAAGCTAGGATGTTACAGTCTTTGATCCGATTTTCAATCCGATTACTAACTATGAACCTTCTGAGATGAGTAAACGGGTGCACACAAATCTCATTAATACACATGAGTCACGAAGAGTGTACCTCAGTGGACTAGTGGTATGTACATATCATGTAGTAGGAGAAAGAGTTATCCGCGACAGGTGCATAGTATTATATTAATTTTTATCCTGATGTCAACTGTCATGAATTGGCATATAGAACACGACGAATCCCAACATAACTTACCCCCTCGATGAACTTGTAGTTGCAGCCAGCGTTAAAGTCGTAGGAACCTAGCACTTCCTGTGACGACCAATATCCAATAGGCCAATAGCAAAGAGCCAAGACTTCTGAGGCTGGGATGCCAAGATGGATGAGGTGCGGTGAGGTGAGGTGTACAAGGCCATGAGTTAGCCCAACATCGCCTAGAGAGAAGGAGATCCTGAGCTACTTATATAATTTCCCCTCCCAAACATAGAAGACACGTTTTAAAACCATGCGCCGCTACGGAATTCGTAAGAACTCCGTAGTTAAACGTGCTCGGGTGGGAGTAGTACTAGGATGGGTGACCATCCTGAGAAGTTCTTGTGCGAGCACGGGTCAAGCGGATAATTTCTTGTGTGTTTGGGGCGGATGTTACACTTCCATTTTTACGGGCAAGGGCGAGATGCCATCGACATTGAATGATGGCTAGCCAGGAAGGACGTCAGTGTCTAGTAACCCGATGATGACACCGCTGTCGAGGTCAGAAGGTTTACAAAGATCGGTCTGGGTTTGGTGTCCGCCCGACTCTCGGGCGGGTGTTAGGGGACCCGGATCCCCAACACTAGAGTGCATAATCAACAATATTGGTTGGTTTTTGCCAAACATTATGGCCAATCGTGTGATTGACATCCACAAGGCAGTATTTTTGAACAAACATGCATGTTTTAGGAGTAGAACCCGACTACTATTCACCTTTTTCTAAAATTGGAATGTCCAAAAACAATGTATTGACTTTCGACTGATTAGTTTATCTAGAAGGTGTTGGGTTAATCCCATACCGGCTAGGAAACTTGGCGGTGGTGTCTTTATATACCCTATGTGGACCTCCTCTTACGACCCATGTTTTGGGGCGAGACTGAGAGGGTACATAGCAGTGGTATCAGATCAAGGTTCTGCCCAGCCAAATATAGTCTAGCCAATTGTCGTCAGGTTGTGCCCAACTGTGCCTCTTTGCTACAACTTTAAGTAGTCCTAATTAAGGGACTAAAAAGTGCAATTTAACCCCAAGTATAGGGTGTGTAGCGAAGTAGTAATCTCGGTGAGTCCGAGGTCGATTCCACAGGGACTGAAGGACTAATGGGAACTAATGTGATAACAGTGCGTGAACGTGAGTGCAAATCAGGGTTTTCCACTGAGAGTGGAGCACGAGAGAATGAAACTACGTTACTAATTTAACTAGAACTAAATATTGCAATTAATTAAAGAAGGTTACGATGGAGATGAGGCTAAGACGTCTAGGTTCAACCTAGTAATATATTATGCATTCTTTTGATCAATGAATATGTATGAAGATAGCATGAAAATTAAGTCGGATGCATGCTACAGAGGTCTTTAAGCATTGCACATGCCCGGAGTCGATGTGCAATCAAAAGGACTTGTACACATGTATCGATTTCTAAAGATATGCATTCGTCATATTTTACTAAATAGACTGAAAATCATGTGAAGAGGGACTCATTATGCTTGTGTTAACATACCACAGGGATTCATAAGTATTCCGTATGCCCGGAGTCGATACGGAATCAAACAAATTTGCAAGTACGTTAACATACATCATCAGGCAGTATCAGTCACATAAGATTCAATCATACGAAAATTAAGCCTTATCTTTGATCAAATGAAAAACATAGCATCCTACTAGGCATCCCCCATAGCCTTAGCTAGGGGTTTAGCCGCGCATGTTCATAGAATTTAGCAGAAAAACATAAGGGCAAGCAAACTCCATTAATGACGATACGAAGGTTGACGAGCGTAGGCGACGGCTTCCGGCGATGATGACGATGTGCGATGGCGGTGACGGCGTCGATGATGATGTTCTTCCACGGCAAGGACGATGGAGTACGGCGCGACTTCGGCGAGGATGAAGCGTGGCTCGGAGCTTGGCGGATGGACGATGATGGATCCGAAGTGGAAGATGATCAAGGTCTATGGGTTGATAAGGTTCCGGGTTCGGCGGTGGTGTGATGGTGAAGTTACGGGGTCAGATTCGGAGGTGGTCGGTGGTGAAGTTACGGGGTCGGAACGTCCGGGCTGGTAATAGTAGATGATGGTCGGGTGGAACGGATCGGCAGTGGTGTTGAAGGTTCGGGTTGATGGTTCCGGTTGTGGTGATGAATGTTCCCCTATATAGAGAAGAGGGGGTCCGGTTTAGACAAGGAGAGAGAGAGAGAGACGTCCGGGATAGAATCATAGAGAGAGAAAAGTGGGGAGGAGAGAGGCTGTGCGTGGGTCTTGGATATGGTAACGAAGAGAGAACCGATCGGGTGGAGACTGGAGAGAGAGCCGTTCGGATGAGAGATCGTGAGGGATTTAGAGAGAGAAAGTAGGAAGAGAGAGACTTTCGGTAGAGAGAGAGAAAAGGAAAGAGAGAGAGCTGGAACGAGAATCCGAGAGAGAGGATCCCGGTGAGAGAGAGAGAAGTTTGGTGCTGGGCCCGGTTTTAGAGAGAGGAAGAGATGGCCGCTGGCTTGCATGGGATCACAGCATCGGACGGCTGCATTCGGTTGAGAGAAAACAGGGAGGAGAGAGAGAGAATCAAGGAAAGGGAGAGAGAGAATCCGAGAGAGAGAAAGGAGGCGCTGGGCTCGGACGTGGACGGCTGCATGGGTTCTCAGCCGTGCACGGGACGGACGGGGCGGATGGCTGTGATCACGTGGAGAGGAAAGAGAGGAGGATGCTCGGGTGTACGCTGAACACGAGAGGAGAGAGATGATCGGACAGCTGCATGGGTCCTCAGATTAAATCGGATGGCTGTGATTAAAGTGGACGGCTGGGGTTTAGTTGAAACTAAGGGTTGGGATTTGGTTGTTAATAAAATAAGAGAAAAATTAAAGAAAGAGAAAAGGTGGCAGCACAGTTGTATGCTTGGTATTTCATGATAGGGCTGTGTTTGAGAGATTAGCGTGGACGATCCTAATAATCTCCGGAGGGGCTCTAGCTGGGTTTGGACAACTGGGATTAGAAAAAAAACTGAGAGATATGGGACGAGAGAAATGGACGGCTGTGATTAAGTTGGGTGATGGATGCAATGGATGGTCAAGATCGGGTAATAAAGAGATGAGAGAGAAAGGGTAAAAGAGAAGGAGACGATATGCTTCGGTAACCATTTGAGCAATCCAAACTCGTCAACTCTTTCATGTCAGGCCCTTTGCATACGCATCGTTCTTCAGTGGTCCGCCAAACGAGCTGTGCATGCTCCGTTGGCTCGTCGTGAAAGTGTCCACCATACTATCATGATGTCCTTTATCCGCCTATGTCGAGCACCGGGTCAATTCCCTGAAAAACACACATGAAATAACGCATGTAAGGATCCAATATGATTATCGATAAAAAGAATAACTTGGACTATCGGGCTTCGTATTTTTCATGCATGTATCGTATGAGTGCGAACCAATATACCGTTATGTCCGTATTAAAGTCTACTATGCAGCGGTGCAAAGAAAATGATGCGCTTTACGAGTATATGAAAAGTTTTACGTAGGAAAGCGATGATAATGCAGTAAGAAATAAGCGATAAAATGCATTATTTGGAGACTTAACACACCCCCCAACCAGCTTTTTGCTAGTCCTCAAGCAAAATAAGCGAGAATTCAATGCAAAGATTTTCGATAATAATGCATGATTTCTATCCCCAAAAAGTTTTTTTTTTTTTTTATTAAATGGTAAAACAACATAAAGCAATATATATATATATATATATATTTTTAACGGAAAGTTTTGATGAATAATTTAAAGTACTCAAGACTAGAGATTCTACGGCACAAAGTTTGTAGAGTAGTATTAGCCAATTTCTAGTTTACCGAGTCATCGATTGAGTTCCGGTTATTAACCCTCCGGTAGGAAATATCAAACTGACTGTACTTGAGTGCTCGGTGATATCTGGACTTAACACGACTAGAGCTTTGGTTTTTAAGGATGCATCAATACTAATAAGTACCAAGAACAGTCGAACGACCTTAAACACTAATTCAAAACCCCGCTGTCTGTCCAGGTTTACGAGAGGTGTAGATGTTCACTTTAATACCACAAGGGCTTTATGTGTGATATTCCATGCTTACTCGTGTTTTTACAGCGACGGCTTTCACACTATCTCCTTTTTTTTTTTTTCTTTTTTTTTTTTTTTTTTTTCAGGTCTCCTTTTTTAAAGGATCTCATTATGTATCCCTTCCTAATTTACACCATGGTAGCTGCACTCTGTGTCCATGACACGCTGCCAACGCTCTCACAAGTCAGGTAGCCATCTCCATGTTGCTTTTACATTAGATTCACTATGTGTATATAGGATCATTCTCATAACCCTATACACCATGCTTCACTAATATAGTTGCATGTAATTTAGGACTTTTACATAACTCAACCCTAGACCTTGTAATAGGTAGCCCTTTTCGCTGTACCTGGTCTAATCCACTAGTTGCCTTTTTTTTTTTTTCACCCTATCTCTCCATAGAGCAAACTAAGTGAACAAGACAGTCGTGGTTCATCAGGCCTCTAAGTATTATCAGATCAACAACAACCTATCAAACCTAGACTCCAAAGGTGCAAGCCAGATGTGTAGTGAAGTTTTCAAAGTACAATTAACCTGATACTCTATAAAAAAGAATTAATAAAAGGAATTCAACGTCAACACCTTTCGACTAGAACTTAAGCCTTTAATAATCTATGTCACTAAGTGCCATATAGTCCTAGCAAGAGTACATAAAAATTATACTCCAAAACTTCCAAAGTAATATTTTTTTTTTTTTAATAATAGACAAGAAATTAAAAACAAACAAATTTTATAATCATATACAAGAAAATAAAAGAAGTTTTTTTTTTTTTTTTGAAAAATGAATAAACATAATAAATAAATATTTTGAAAAGTATAAAAAATGCACAAAATTAGAATTCGTCAGGATTCCCACCCCCCAACCTAAATATGACATTGTCCTCAATGTTTAAAAAAATGATGCACCTAATGATATTTCATGGAGATTCAAATATAGAAACATGAAGGATATATCATTTTCAAGAAAGACATAGAGAATGGATAGAGATTACCTGAAAAGACGATTGCACATTTTTTCACTGCTTTTCTAAGAACATTACTAGAAAGAAAATAGAATAAAGGAAAAACAAAACTAATATACAAGAAAAAGATCTGTAGCAGATATAGAGATTAATCCTGATAAACAGGATCTTCCAGAGTAGTGGACTCATCCTCTGGAGCAAAGTTTTCCAAAAATGGTTTTAAGCGTTGTCCATTAACTTTAAAGATATTCCCATTATTTGGATCTTCAATTTCTATAGCTCCATAAGGATAAACTGTTTTCACAATAAAGGGACCAGTCCATCGAGATTTCAGCTTACCAGGAAATAAATGCAACCTTGAATTATATAAGAGAACTTTCTGAGATGGTTCAAAAGTTTTTCGTAAAATATTTTTATCATGAAAGATTTTCATTTTCTCTTTATAAATGCGGTTATTCTCATACGCCTCATTCCTTATTTCTTCTAATTCATCTATTTGGAGTTTTCTTAGCGAGCTAGCTTTGTCAAGATCAAAGTTGAATTTTTTAATGGCCCAATAGGCTTTATGTTCCAGTTCTACGGGTAAGTGACAAGGTTTGCCATAGACGAGTCTAAAAGGAGACATGCCAATCGGGGATTTATAGGCAGTACGGTATGCCCAAAGTGCATCGGTCAGTCGTAAAGACCAATCCTTACGGTCTGGGTTAACCGTCTTTTCTAAAATATTCTTGATCGCCCGATTAGATACCTCGACTTGCCCACTCGTTTGTGGATGATATGGGGTGGCAATTTTATGGGTGATTTCGTACTTTCGCATTAAGGCCTCAAAAGGTCTATTACAAAAATGTGAACCCCCATCACTTATTATAGCTCGAGGTGTTCCAAATCTAGATAGGACATTTTCCTTCAAAATTTTAGGACGGTTCTATGATCATTAGTTCTACAAGGAATTGCCTCAATCCATTTGGAAACATAATCTACAGCCACTAAAATATAAAGATTGCCAAAAGAAGGAGGGAATGGGCCCATGAAATCGATACCCCAACAATAAAAAACTTCTATGATCAAAATTGGGTTTAGGGGCATCATATTTTTGCGGGTTATCCCTCCCAACTTTTGACATCGCTCACAAGATTTACAGAAGTCATGGGTGTCTTTGAAGAGAGAAGGCCAGTAAAAACCACACTGCAAAATTTTGGCAGCAGTTTTCTTTCCAGAGAAGTGACCACCACATGCTTCTGAATGGCAGAAGGAGATGATACTATGAAATTCATTATCAGGCACACATCTTCTAATTATTTGATCTGGGCAGTATTTAAATAAGTATGGATCATCCCAGAAATAATTTCTAACGAGTGCTAGGAATTTTCTTTTATCCTGCTGGGTCCAAAAACTAGGGATTTCACCCGTAACCAGAAAGTTTGCAATATCAGAAAACCATGGTGAAGTCACAAGTGCAAATAATTGTTCATCAGGGAATGTGTCTTGGATTGGTGAAGTATCCATGGAATCGGAGATAATGAGGCGGGATAAGTGATCGGCCACTACGTTCTCTACTCCTTTTTTATCTCGAATTTCTAAAAAGAACTCTTGGAGTAGGAGAATCCATCGAAGCAATCGTGGCTTAGTATCCTTTTTCGAAAGAAGGTACTTGAGAGCCGCATGATCAGTGAAAATTACAATCTTGGATCCTATCAAGTAGGATCTAAATTTGTCTAGTGCAAAAATTACGGCTAAGAGTTCCTTCTCCGTAGTAGAATAATTTACTTGAGCACTATTCAGAGTCCTACTAGCATAGTGGATAACATATGGCTTCTTGTCCTTTCTTTGTCCTAAAACTGCCCCGACAGCATAGTCACTAGCATCACACATGATTTCAAAAGGAAGATTCCAATCAGGTGGTTGCATAATAGGAGCGGAAGTTAACAAGCCTTTCAACTTGTCAAATGCTTTCTGACAATCATCTGACCACTCAAAGGTATTTTCCTTCTGTAGAAGGTTGCATAAAGGTCTAGATATGATACTAAAGTCCTTAATGAATCTTCTATAAAATCCCGCATGACCTAGGAAAGAACGTATATCTCTAACTGTCTTTGGGGTAGACAAATTTGCAATTAAATCGATTTTAGCCTTATCAACTTCGATTCCTTTGGATGAAATAATATGTCCAAGAACAATTCCTTTGGTGACCATAAAGTGGCACTTCTCCCAGTTCAAAATTAAACTTTTCTCTCGACAACGAATAAGGACTAACTCCAAATGATGTAAACAGTCATCAAACGAGGAACCAAACACAGAGAAATCATCCATAAAGACCTCCAAAAATTTTTCAACCATATCAGAGAAAATACTAAGCATGCATCTTTGGAAGGTTGCAGGAGCATTGCAGAGTCCGAATGGCATTCGCTTGTAAGCAAAAGTACCAAAAGGACACGCGAAAGTCGTTTTCTCCTGATCTTCGGGATCAATTTCTATTTGATTATAGCCAGAATAGCCATCTAGGAAGCAGTAGAATTGATGCCCTGCTAATCTTTCCAGAATTTGATCCACAAAGGGTAAAGAAAAATGGTCTTTCCTAGTGACAGAATTTAGCTTTCTATAATCAATACAGACTCTCCAACCCGTGGTAACTCTAGTTGGAACTAATTCATTTTCTGAGTTCTTAATCACAGTAACTCCAGACTTCTTAGGGACAACTTGGGTTGGACTGACCCATCTACTATCAGAAATAGGGTATATGATACCCACATCGAGCAATTTTAAAACTTCGGCCCGAACCACATCCTTCATGTTAGGGTTCAGCCTTCTTTGCGGTTCACGAGATGTTTTGGCATTATCTTCTAAGTGGATCCTATGGGTGCAAATTGAGGGGCTAATTCCTTTAATATCAGCGATGGTCCAACCTATTGCACTCCTATGCTCTTTTAACACACCCAAAAGTTTACATTCTTGATCCTGATCGAGTTCAGATGAGATGATCACAGGGAATGTTTCATCTTTACCGAGGTAAGCATACTTGAGTTCAGAAGGTAAGGGCTTCAACTCAAGTTTGGGTGCTTGGACACTAGATGGAAGAGGAGTATTATTGCTTGGGGGCAACTCTTCAAAACGTGCCTTCCATTTTTCTGTATCTAGCAAAGCAGTTGAGTCTAATAAGGCATTGACTTCTTCAAATATCTCATTCTCATCTATTCCAGCAAAGTGAGCTAGACAGGCCTCTAAAGGGTCAGAAGAAAGGGACGGGACAAATGTATCCTCCGTGATTGTGTCGATCAAATTTATCTCCTGCACTTCACCATCTTCATTTTCATCTCCAAGTTGTTTGCAAATATTGAAGATATTAAAATCTATGGTCATATTCCCAAAAGAGAGCTTCATCATCCCATTCCGACAATTGATCAAAGCATTGGAAGTTGCCAAGAATGGGCGGCCAAGAATGACTGGAATTGCAGTTGTACTATTCGTGACAGGTTGAGTGTCCAAAACGATAAAATCTACTGGAAAGTAGACTTTATCAACTTGGACAAGAACATCTTCAACGATCCCTCTCGGTATTCGAACAGATCGATCAGCAAGTTGAAGAGTGACCTTGGTGGGTTTTAGTTCACCAAGGCCCAACTGCTCGTATACCGAATAGGGCAGTAAATTGACACTAGCCCCTAAGTCAAGTAAAGCTTGCTCGATCCGGGAGTTTCCTATGATGCAAGATATTGTAGGACAACCAGGATCTTTGTACTTGGGTGGGGTGTTGTGCTTTAAGATGGCACTAACCTGTTCTGTCAGAAAAGCCTTCTTTTGTACATAAAGATTTCGCTTTATAGTGCAAAGGTCTTTGAGAAATTTCGCATAGGATGGAATTTGCTTAATTGCATCATGCAAGGGGATATTGATCTTTACTTGTTTGAAGATGTCTAAGATTTCTTGGTTAGTTGCCCCCTTTTTAGTTGCAAGCAATCTGTGAGGGAATGGGGCAACTGGTTTATATTTAGGCAATGACTCTTCTTCAGGTTCCGCAGTGCTAGTTTCTTCTTCACCCTTATCATTAGGCGTTTCCACAGGTCTGTCAACCTTTGTTGGAATTTCTTTGTCAATGACTTTGCCACTTCTAAGGGTGGTGATAGATTTAGCATGTTCAGCTCGGGAGTTTAACAAATTTGACATAGGCTTTGACATACTAGAGGATCCTACTTCATGTTGGCTTTTAGGATTAGGAAACGGTTGGGCTGGAAACGTTCCTTTTTCCCTAACATTAAGTTGTGATTCAATTCTATCGACCGATGTTTTAAGCTCTTGCAAGGTTTGTTTTGTATTTTGATTAATCTGGAATTGACCTTCCATGAATTGCTGCAATGTCTCTTCAAGGGTTTTCTTATGTGGTGGCACGTAAGGAGTTTGAGAAGAATTCCCTTGAGATTCATTAGTAGAGGGTCCATGTCTCCAGCTAAAGTTTGGATGGTTCCTCCAATTCGGATTATAGGTGTTTGAGTACGGAGAACTAAATGGCCTTTGATAAGTATTGACTGAGTTTGATTGTTCGACCATTAATTCTTGAAAAGCAGGTATGGATGGACATTCTTGAGCTGTGTGAGAAGGGCTCTCACATAATGCACATATCGTGCTTGCCATTAGGTTAGAAGAGCTAGGTCTTTTGACAAGCTCAATTGCTTCCACTTTCCTAGTAAGATTTGCCATTTTAGTATTCAAATCAGCTTCTTCTCTTAGTTGATAAATTCCTCCTTTAGTAGGAGTGGATTTTTCCGTTTTCTCTGATAATTCCCATTGTTGGGCATTTTCGGCTAGGGACTCACAGAAGTCCCATGCCTCATCGGGGTTTTTGGCCATAAACTCCCCATTACACATAGTTTCAACTAATTGACGCATATGGGGTGTTAGACCATCATAGAAAAAACTGACAGTCCTCCACATCTCAAAACCATGGTGAGGACATTTAAGGAGCAGATCCTTATATCTCTCCCAACACTGATAGAACGATTCACCCTCCTTTTGGGAGTAGCTCATGATGTGCCTACGTAGTGCATTGGTTTTGTGAGTGGGAAAAAATTTCTTTAAGAACTCTCGGCTCATCTCGGCCCAAGTTGCTATAGAGTGAGATCTTAAAGCGTGGAGCCAAGATTTTGCCTTTTCTTTCAGAGAAAAGGGAAAGAGACGTAATCTAATTGCATCTTCAGAGACGTTTCGAAATACCAAAGTGGCACATATATCATCAAATTCTTTTAGGTGAAGATATGGATCTTCAGATTCAAGGCCATGGAATCGAGGGAGCAATTGGATTACACCAGGTTTTAGTTCAAATTGATATGCATCAGTTGCAGGCAACACAATGCACGATGGTGTACTAGATCTAGCCGGTATTAAGTAATCTCGAAGAGATCGGATTACTGGATTATTTTGAACTTCATTGTTGCCATGATTACTTCCTACATCATTTTCGTTATCAGCCATATTTTCAGAATGGTTTTTAGACAGATTTGGTTCAGATTCAGTTCTACTTAATCTTTGTGTATGATCCCGATACCACAAGGGCATACACAAGATTCAGAGACAAAAGGTAAGTCAAGGGTTTGCAAGCAAATATATGCACCACCTAGAGCCTTCTATACGAACGCTCTCGTTTGAAGGGGATAACAGACTAGACACACATACGCCTACACCGAGACGTATGTGCCGAGCTTTCCCACGAGAGCGTAAGTTGATGCGAGATAGCAAATACAGAGAGTTTAAAGAACGAGTGTACCAGGGATAAGCAGATCTTTATTTAGGCAAGCGCGCAGTACTCCTTCGCAATCAACGGTCGACTCCGCTTCCAATATTCAGATCTTTTTTTTTTTGGTTTTTTTTTTTTTAACCTGAAAAGAAAGAAAAGAAGTGCTTAGTATATTGAATGCAAAGAGAAAGCAAAGACTAAAAAGAAAAATGTGGATGTGAAGTTCCTATTCGTCCGTTGCAATCCCCGGCAACGGCGCCAAAAACTTGCTACAACTTTAAGTAGTCCTAATTAAGGGACTAAAAAGTGCAATTTAACCCCAAGTATAGGGTGTGTAGCGAAGTAGTAATCTCGGTGAGTCCGAGGTCGATTCCACAGGGACTGAAGGACTAATGGGAACTAATGTGATAACAGTGTGTGAACGTGAGTGCAAATCAGGGTTTTCCACTGAGAGTGGAGCACGAGAGAATGAAACTACGTTACTAATTTAACTAGAACTAAATATTGCAATTAATTAAAGAAGGTTACGATGGAGATGAGGCTAAGACGTCTAGGTTCAACCTAGTAATATATTATGCATTCTTTTGATCAATGAATATGTATGAAGATAGCATGAAAATTAAGTCGGATGCATGCTACAGAGGTCTTTAAGCATTGCACATGCCCGGAGTCGATGTGCAATCAAAAGGACTTGTACACATGTATCGATTTCTAAAGATATGCATTCGTCATATTTTACTAAATAGACTGAAAATCATGTGAAGAGGGACTCATTATGCTTGTGTTAACATACCACAGGGATTCATAAGTATTCCGTATGCCCGGAGTCGATACGGAATCAAACAAATTTGCAAGTACGTTAACATACATCATCAGGCAGTATCAGTCACATAAGATTCAATCATACGAAAATTAAGCCTTATCTTTGATCAAATGAAAAACATAGCATCCTACTAGGCATCCCCCATAGCCTTAGCTAGGGGTTTAGCCGCGCATGTTCATAGAATTTAGCAGAAAAACATAAGGGCAAGCAAACTCCATTAATGACGATACGAAGGTTGACGAGCGTAGGCGACGGCTTCCGGCGATGATGACGATGTGCGATGGCGGTGACGGCGTCGATGATGATGTTCTTCCACGGCAAGGACGATGGAGTACGGCGCGACTTCGGCGAGGATGAAGCGTGGCTCGGAGCTTGGCGGATGGACGATGATGGATCCGAAGTGGAAGATGATCAAGGTCTATGGGTTGATAAGGTTCCGGGTTC
Source organism: Chamaelirium japonicum (assembly GCA_947650365.1). NCBI lineage: Eukaryota > Viridiplantae > Streptophyta > Magnoliopsida > Liliales > Melanthiaceae > Chamaelirium > Chamaelirium japonicum. The sequence goes on from OX393557.1 coordinate 12,478,051, forward strand.
GGCGGTGGTGTGATGGTGAAGTTACGGGGTCAGATTCGGAGGTGGTCGGTGGTGAAGTTACGGGGTCGGAACGTCCGGGCTGGTAATAGTAGATGATGGTCGGGTGGAACGGATCGACAGTGGTGTTGAAGGTTCGGGTTGATGGTTCCGGTTGTGGTGATGAATGTTCCCCTATATAGAGAAGAGGGGGTCCGGTTTAGACAAGGAGAGAGAGAGAGACGTCCGGGATAGAATCATAGAGAGAGAAAAGTGGGGAGGAGAGAGGCTGTGCGTGGGTCTTGGATATGGTAACGAAGAGAGAACCGATCGGGTGGAGACTGGAGAGAGAGCCGTTCGGATGAGAGATCGTGAGGGATTTAGAGAGAGAAAGTAGGAAGAGAGAGACTTTCGGTAGAGAGAGAGAAAAGGAAAGAGAGAGAGCTGGAACGAGAATCCGAGAGAGAGGATCCCGGTGAGAGAGAGAGAAGTTTGGTGCTGGGCCTGGTTTTAGAGAGAGGAAGAGATGGCCGCTGGCTTGCATGGGATCACAGCATCGGACGGCTGCATTCGGTTGAGAGAAAACAGGGAGGAGAGAGAGAGAATCAAGGAAAGGGAGAGAGAGAATCCGAGAGAGAGAAAGGAGGCGCTGGGCTCGGACATGGACGGCTGCATGGGTTCTCAGCCGTGCACGGGACGGACGGGGCGGATGGCTGTGATCACGTGGAGAGGAAAGAGAGGAGGATGCTCGGGTGTACGCTGAACACGAGAGGAGAGAGATGATCGGACAGCTGCATGGGTCCTCAGATTAAATCGGATGGCTGTGATTAAAGTGGACGGCTGGGGTTTAGTTGAAACTAAGGGTTGGGATTTGGTTGTTAATAAAATAAGAGAAAAATTAAAGAAAGAGAAAAGGTGGCAGCACAGTTGTATGCTTGGTATTTCATGATAGGGCTGTGTTTGAGAGATTAGCGTGGACGATCCTAATAATCTCCGGAGGGGCTCTAGCTGGGTTTGGACAACTGGGATTAGAAAAAAAACTGAGAGATATGGGACGAGAGAAATGGACGGCTGTGATTAAGTTGGGTGATGGATGCAATGGATGGTCAAGATCGGGTAATAAAGAGATGAGAGAGAAAGGGTAAAAGAGAAGGAGACGATATACTTCGGTAACCATTTGAGCAATCCAAACTCGTCAACTCTTTCATGTCAGGCCCTTTGCATACGCATCGTTCTTCAGTGGTCCGCCAAACGAGCTGTGCATGCTCCGTTGGCTCGTCGTGAAAGTGTCCACCATACTATCATGATGTCCTTTATCCGCCTATGTCGAGCACCGGGTCAATTCCCTGAAAAACACACATGAAATAACGCATGTAAGGATCCAATATGATTATCGATAAAAAGAATAACTTGGACTATCGGGCTTCGTATTTTTCATGCATGTATCGTATGAGTGCGAACCAATATACCGTTATGTCCGTATTAAAGTCTACTATGCAGCGGTGCAAAGAAAATGATGCGCTTTACGAGTATATGAAAAGTTTTACGTAGGAAAGCGATGATAATGCAGTAAGAAATAAGCGATAAAATGCATTATTTGGAGACTTAACACTCTTCCCTTGAGGTCGCCGCACAAGAGGGGGGACCCTCAAAGTTTGTCCATCTCCAGCCTCGTGTAAGGGGGAGAATTGGGTTAGTCCCACTAAAGAGCTAGGAGATGCTGTCTTTATATTCCCCTTATGGACCTCCGCTTGCAACCTGGGTTTTGGGGCAAGAGGGTATATAACAAAAGGGTTTATAAAACTATGGCATGCATACTAGGGGTGGCAATGGACTCCGAAAACCCATCCCAAAATTTAGAGTATGGGCACACATTTTGTACTCGAAACAAAGTTTGGGTAGGCTATGGGTATATGAACTCTTCCTGATTAACTTTCGGGTATGGGCATGGGTACTGTTGGAAATTAATCCATGGTAGAGGCTCGCAGCGGAAACGATTTTGCGGTCAAAAGACCGTTCATGGTGCACGTTACACGATTTAAACTTTCATAGAAACTTATCTACATATGTGTGCATGTGTATGCACATGAATCAAAAACCCTAACGGCAATCTAGCGTGATGATTAACTAGCATGCATGCAAATTATGATACTCGCTAGATCTACATGTTAGATTACACATACCTTTCGTACGGATCTTTTAACTGCGGAGAATTGTTTTCTTTGTCGATGGAGACGAAAGATCGTTCGCGAAGATGCCGATGGTACGATTGGAGACGTTGCCTTCTTGTTCACCCGATCTCACACGATGCACGGAACGTCGCTCTCGGATCTCTGAGTGCCTCCGAAGAATGACTCTTCTCCTTCTTCAGAACTCCACGCAAGGAAGACGAAGTTGCAAGCGGAAAACGGAAGATGGATTCGGGAGAGAACTAGAGAGATGAGAGGGGAGGGGGGTTCAGTTTTTGCAATAATAGGGCCGGCCCCCTATAGCCCTTTATATAGGGCCGGCCTTCCCCCTTGGATAAGGATCCAAGGGGATAAAGACCTCCCATAATTATCTCTCCATTATCTCCTTTTTATCTCTCCTTGTATTTATCCGTTTTCCCACATTTTAGGGCTCGATCTTAACCGATTCTAGGCCCTATCCCTATCTATATGGCCGGCCCTATAGATGAGGGATTCTCATGCCTACAACATAGGGCCGGCCCTAGCAAGGTCTCCCACTGCTAGGGTCGGCCAACAGTGAGGTCCGGCAGAGTGAGGTTTTTACCAAAACGCCCCGACGCCTCATTTTGACCATTTCTAGCGTGCGATACCTAGCGGCCATTACTTAAGTGATATCTATTAGTTACCTACTATTAACTAAGGCCACCAGTGGGTGCCTCTAGCAAAGTCAACTAGTCAACTGTAGCATACCCCGGTGCATCGCACCTATGCAGCGAAGTTCACTTATGGCTAGGGATTACTACGTGCGCCTCTGTACTAGTCTCGGGCATAACCCTTAGTACTCGCATATAGTTATGCATCTACCGTGCTCTAGTGCCAAGCACACACGGAGCGTATACTTCTTTCTTCCTCCTAATGCTTATGGTGTTCCGAGGAGATGGTTCAAGAACAATACATAATGTTGATAAGGTGGAACCATTAGGGACCGGGGTTCATGGCTTCCAACTCAAGCTCGATCGACACACTACCCGAGTGTACCATCGATCCTCTGAGCTCGAGTTAACCTGCGTAGCCACCCAGAGTGCGACGCAGGCTGCACTCCAATTCACCCAGACTTACTATGTTCTCCATCATACCCCTGCTCTCCGCTTAGTAGTGGTAAACTCGCTGTCCCTCCACTTGATGCCATGATTCACTTCGAGCGGTGGAGACTACCGTCAGACTCGGATGATCATATGACTTGGTTCCTTCCAGGTTGACCTATACATCGTACCTCTGATTACCCCGTCGAGTAATCGAACCCGGTCAACAGTCAAGACTGATGACCACCAGGCCTGGGTTTGGTACAGTGTAAGTCAAACCAAGGAACGCACTTCCCTTCAGGGGTGTGGATGGCCTGCAGGAGTGACACGCTAATGCAACGCCAGCCGGGTAACCCAGTACACCGTGATTTTGGATCACTGCATACGGATCCTCACACATTGGTGCGCCAAAGCACCACGCAACTGGTTAGTCCATCAGACGTGGTTCCTCAGGGTTTAGGACCATTTTACCCTAAGCAGAAACACGGCTTAGTGTACCAGTGTCTGCTCACTGATCTATACACCATGTTAGTTCCGTTCAGCCACAGACACTGTGTCTGGTGATGACCATGGTGAAGACATCCAATGAACTGTCATCGCCAACAGCTTAACATGATGAGACGACCAACCTGATCATAGCTGCGAACTGATTTAGATTATATGGGACCAATCCACTCAGTCTTCAACTCAGTGGACTACCATATAACCATGGCTCTCTGTTCTTAAAAGAACACGTAACTATGTTACGCACCTATATGCATCTCATATTATAATAACTATCAATCTTTATTATACCAAAACATAAAGTTTTACAAGCTTAGAACACATCAATCCTAACAGGTACCTCAAGACCCATACTCCAAATCTGAAACCCAGTTACCGCTCTAACTTGTGTATATTAGATAATACAATTCGGCTCCAAATTCAATGTCATATAGCCAAATTCTAACAAAACTCATATCTCAATCCAAATTTATTCTCTTTTAAAACCAATGTAATAAGAAGCCAAGATAGCTTCTTAACATTGCATTGTAATATCTTGATTTTTCCCCCCCTCAAACGATTGTATATATGGTGGTGAAAATGAGACAATTATACCCAATCCATACCCAAAACCTTAACCAAAACCCGAAATCCTGAATGGGTAGGAGTTGGTTTTGGACCCTCTTCTACCCGAATGGATATGGGTTGGGTATGGATACTGTCGCACCCGAATGGGTATGGGTTGGGTATGGATACTATCACACCCGAATGAGTATGAGTAGTGTCCAAACCGAACCCAACCCATTGCCACGTACCCAGAATACTCATAGTGAGTTGAAAGAAGATACAACTGACATTACGTGTTAGGTACACGAAGGCTTCATCGCAAGCATGTCAATCGCATAATGATACGATTGCCCTAAGAGTCTCCAATTGTCAGTTGGTAAGACATGCAACGCATTGCCTTGGTTATGGGTTGAATAAGTGCTACGGTGCATTTTCTCCCGCTGCATAGAGGCGAGCGTCTAGCTCTCGTCTAAGTGGCGCGTTTTTCTACTTGTGGAGTAATTGAAAATAAGGACATTTTTCTCGTACCTGTGATGAGTTTCAATCTTTTGTCTATTTTGTGTTAGCACACAAACTGGTGATGTACTGACAACTAGGGTGGTCCCTTAAAAAAAAATTAAGGGGTAATATGGCTAAAGTCCTTGGAGTGGATGGTATAATAGATAAAGGACATACAATATTTCGGTTGTATAAATCCCCCCCCCCCCCCCCCTCTCTCTCTCTCTCTCTCTCTCTCTCTCTCTCTCTCTTAACAAACGTATTTTCACTAATCATTTTACCCTCACATGTGGATGTACAGGAAAGTATATAGAGTTTGGATGAATCGACACAAATCACTGTTGCTCTCTGTAGCAACGGTTATTCTTTGCGTGTAGATTGTTACTCTTGCTACAACGAAATCATTGTAGCATTTTAAAAATAAATCTCACTGGAAAAAAATCGCTGCAGTTCAATCACTGTAGCAAATAGTAACAATTACTTTGGGCCTCATCCAAAGGCAGGGCACAAAAAGAATTCCCTTATATTGGGCGCAAGCCACCCAACTCAAAGCCTATGATGTCATCGGTATCACATATAAAACACAAAAATGACAACCCTAGCTCAAAAACTAGGGCTGGCAATTCCAGACCCGACATGAAGTTAGCGGGTCTAGGTTTGGGTTGTAAACGGGTCGACACGGTAGACTTGTTTAATAAACGGGTCAGGTCCGAGTTTAGGGTATGGACACAGTAGACCCGGGAAGACCCATTTAAAATTCAACGGGTCATGTCGGGTCAAGCAGGTTGGGTCTACCCGCAATCCGATACTATAGTATGTAGTACCAGTGGGTCTTATCGAGTCAGGTCGGGTCGAGTTTGATTGGTTTGGATCGGGTCAATCGAATAGTTCTGTGTGGTAAACGGATCTAACGGGTCTTTTCGGGTCTACCCATTTATAAGTGGGACGGTACGGTTTTAGGGTCTAGACACGATTAGTTAAACAAGTAAGGTTCGGGTCTAGGGGTTTTGACACGACCCGAAACTAAACATGACACGAACCCGACTCGACACAACCCATTGCCACCCCTATCAAACACTGAGTCCGCTCTCGACTTTCGGCTTTCGGCATTCGGCTCTTTGCTCTCGATGACCGATGAATCCAGTTTCTAGACTCCAGCTGCTCTCGGTCCTGTATTGAGTCCCTTTTTCGGCTTTTCCTTTCGGGCCTCTGACGAACGATAGCAACCTCCCACGTCGGGTTACTCTTTCTCTCTCTAATCAAATTTTAATTGAATGAATGTTCCAGATTTTCAAGGTATACCCAAAAGAAAATGAAACCTATAGAGAATTGAAAAATGATTTGTTTTCAATTTATTCATTGGGATTTGTTGCTGACACTTCCAATGTTACTATTACTTTTGAGGATTCCTTGAAACGGAGCTTCATTATTTTTTAGGATCATGAAATAGTATGGTACTCCGCATCAAAATTGAATCTTTTTTTAGTTTTTGGCTACAATCTTTTACCTAATTCATTGCTTATGATTCAATTCGTTTTAAGAATTATAAATTTAACTTTGATTAGTTTTTTATAAAATTTATATGAATATGTCTCATTTTATTAAAATTAAAATAGATATTTATATTTTTTTGTATATTTATTGTAAAGAAGCATAACTTTGAATGTTGGCTGTGGGCATACAAATTTCAGGGCTGGTCCTGGGGCTGTATGTGATTCTCACTGAGTGGTTCCCACATCGGACGACAGCGTGAGATCACCCCATTACTGGACGTCCGGTAAAGGAGAGGGCTCGAGTCTGTGCACGTGGCCTCTCGGGCGGGGGCACAACATGAGAGAGTGACTTTACAGAGAGAGAGAGAGGGGGGGAGAGAGATTAGAGAGAGAGAGAGAGAGAGAGAGAGAGGGAGAGAGAGAGAGGGAGAGAGTGCGGGGGGGGGGGGAGAGAGAGATTATTGAAGTCAAGGTTTATCAAGCAGGCAGCCCGAATCCACGGTGAGTGCGACAGCTTAAATAAATGATGTGGGGCCCAATCCCCTCGTGCCCTCCCCACCTGTTCCCATCCAACGGCGTGGTCCCCCACCACCGTCTGCTCCCTCCTCCAGGACTGAGAGCGTCGTTCCCGCACGCCCCACGACTTCTCACCCCACCTTTTGACCGGACCGCCAGGTGTGAGCTGGCAGGCACAACGGGACCCACGAGAATAAAAAAAAGAAAGAAGCTAGCATGATGTTATTATTGGCACCTGTTGGGGGTAGTCAAAAACCACTGATCTGGGATAGTCCGTCCAGGAGTTGGAACCCTCGCAAGGAGATCGCCCTCCAGCTCGTAAGGAGCTCGCCTTTTTAGCTCGCAAGGAGATCGCCCTCCAGCCCTTCAGGAGCTCGCCCCCACAGGGAGCTGGATGGACACCTTGTATCTGAGTGCAGCTCGCCCCCTCCCAGACCTCGCGGGAGCATGCCCAAATTCTGTAAATGGCTTAGACAAAGAGCGCGAAGGAGCTCGCCTAAGCTCGCCCAGGAGCTCGCCTAAGCTCGCCCAGGAGCTCGCCAAGCCCACGCAAGAACTCGCTTGCAGTGGTAGCGGGAGTTAGACCGTCATGCATAACGAAGACACCGGCATCGCAAACGCCCCTAGCTCGCGCAGGAGTTCGTCCAAGCTCGCTCAGGAGCTCGTCCAAGCTCACGCTGGAGCTCGCCCCTAGCTCGCTCAGGAGCTCGTCCAAGCTCGCTCAGGAGCTCGTCCAAGCTCGCGCTGGAGCTCGCCCCTAGCTCGCGCAGGAGCTCGTCCAAGCTCGCGCAGGAGCTCGTCCAAGCTCGCGCTGGAGCTCGCCCCTAGCTCGCGCAGGAGCTCGTCCAAGCTCGCGCAGGAGCTCGTCCAAGCTCGCGCTGGAGCTCGCCCCTAGCTCGCGCAGGAGCTCGTCCAAGCTCGCGCAGGAGCTCGTCCAAGCTCGCGCAGGAGCTCGCCCAAGCTCGTCTAGGAGCTCGCCATGCTCGCTCAAGAGCTCGCCCTGCTCGCTCAGGAGCTCGCCCAAGCTCGCCAGAATTCCCCAGTTTATCGAAGAGGTTGCTCCCGCGAGGTCCGACTCTTGATAGATGTGGAAGATAAGGCGGAGCAATGGAGGGCGAGCTCGCCTTAGTTCCCCATTGGAGGTCGCCCACAATGTATGAAAAGATTACCAGGTGTCGAAACCCCACTGAAGCTACGTGGACAATTGCAGTCCACGGAAGCCCATCAGAGTCGGTTTGAGACCTCCCAGACTTGAACATTCTAGAAGATTCCCCTGGCGGCAACAGAACAGCAGTTGCTGTCCCCCACTACTTCGTCAGGCGAGCTAGACGACAAAGAATGTCAGGGGTCCAAGTTCCAAGAACTGTCAGAGACTATTGTGGGCTGAAACGTGGAGGCCTAGAAGGTGCCGGAAAGAGCTTCCACGCGTCGTAGCTCGATAGGTCGCCCATGTCTATAAATACACACCCCCTGGCTCCAAAGTACAGGTTCGAAATCCCCTTCCCTACGACTTTGGTATACAACAGCTCGCCGTTGTGCTACCGGAACTGACTTGAGCGTCGGAGGGTCTGCGCTCCTAAGGGAGCCAGCCGTTCTCACGTTCTCTTTTCTGTCTTGCAGGTAACTCGCAAGGACCAGTGAAAAATCCCCCAAACATTTGGCGCCGTCTGTGGGATCCGACTGGTTCCTGCGAGAACGCCCACAACCACGCGGTTGAAAGCCGTGCTTCTCCAGACACCCAGTCTCCAGACACCCAGATGGCTCCGGTCACGCGAAGGCAGAAACGGGTGAAAGCCCAAGCCGAGTCTGCACAGAGCGAGCTGCTCGCCGAAGCATCACAACCCCCTGTCCCGCTCAACGGCCATCTCCTTTTGGAGGTGTTGGCAACTCAGCGGGTCATGGTGGGTGAGATAGTGCGACTGCGCCAGGTTCCGACGACGAGCCGGATCACTGATCTCTCCCCCGGGCTCACCCCGTGGAGGGAAGAGTCAATGATCCCGTCCCAGCGTCCAGGAGTGTCGGCGGGGGTTGTTTCCCCTGTGCGACCTCCCCTTGTCCCAGCATCGCATCAGCCCACTATGGCGCCCACATGGCGGGCATCCCAGCAGGAGCCCCCTGTGGAGGACGCAGTGGCGCGCCGGACGAGAGGGACCGCGCTCGAGCGGCCGCAGCGACTCGGCACCCAGCGCTCCAGCAACAAGTCAACCCTGCCGATGGCCCCTCCTCGCCGACGAAGCCTCGGTGCGGACTCGGGCGAGTCAGAGGACGTCGTCCCCGAGTACAACCGTAGCAAGGCTGCGAACCGGTTTCGAGGAAGCGTGCATGATTGCTTGGTACCTGCGCAGCTGTCTTTGGGAAATCACCCCGAGCGCTGGCAGCTACTTAGCATGCCCGTCGACCTCTTAGAAGAGCTCGCCGTCCGGGGAGGGAGCTCGCCCTTCACCAACGAGGTTCATCAGGGAAGTTTCCCTCAGCACTGGACCCCACCAAAGTTTGTTTTGTTCAACGGGTCGCAAGACCCCGTGGACCACCTCTTGGCCTACCGAAAGTTGTTATTCTTTCGGGATCAGGACCATGTTCTGTGCCGCGCCTTCCCGAGCAGCTTGGCGGGTTCGGCCCTCGACTGGTTTCACAAGTTACCTCCGGGCTCGGTCCCGAGCTTCACTGCTCTATCCGGGCTGTTCCTGGAACAGTACCGGTGCAATCGGCGACCTCCGAAGCAGATCGAATCACTATTCGGTCTTACCATGGGCGCAAGAGAGACCCTCCGGTGCTTCTCAATGCGATTTCGGAACGCCTATCTCGCTCTTGAGGACTCAGCAGGGCGAGACCGGACGGCCGTGAGTGCCTTTCGGAGCGCGCTCCCCGAAGGAGGTGAGCTTCATGACGCGATAGTCATTTCTGATCCCCGCACCATGATCGAGCTCTTCGCCTTGATCCAACAACACATTAAGCTCGAAGATGTGGTGCTGGATCGTCGAGGGAAGATGGCCGAGCAGCAGCAGCCTCCTACCTTGCACGTAGGCGCCCTCTTGTAAACCATTTTGTGCGATAGTGTGTTTGGACTGGTTCAAATCTGTGCTCGATAGTAATCTACCGCGATCAGCTCACGTGCAGCATCCTCAGAGGGCAGTCCACCGTTGTGCGGACTTAAAACAAGACCGGGATCCTCAGAGGCAGCCAGTGGGCGACCTTGAGCTTCCCGGGGCAGTCCGCCGTTGTGCGGACTTAAAGCAAGACCGGGATCCTCAGAGGCAGCCAGTGGGCGACCTTGAGCTTCCCGGGGTAGTCCGCCGTTGTGCGGACTTAAAGAAAGACCGGGATCCTCAGAGGCAGCCAGTGGACGACCTTGAGCTTCCCGGGGCAGTCCTAAACCGAGGTTCTGAGGATCCTTAACCGGTCAGGGGGTAGCTAGCTTTTTGATTCTTTCATCGCTCGTTGGACTTCCACCCTTAGGCCCTTACGCTCTGTTTTGGTTCGATTTCTATCGTTTTGAATTTTTGTCGAGCTATAGGGCCCCACTATTTCGCACATATCGAATTTTTCATGCATATCGGTCTTTTTGCGATATCATTTATATTTTATCGATTTAGCTACCTCGTCCGGGGTATGGTCCTCGGATCGTCAGGGAAAACACATGCGCTGCCTGATGCCACGCAGCTTAGCTCGTTGAGCGACCTGGTGACATCACGGGCAGACGCGGCGGAGACATCATACGCGGCCTGATGCCACGCAGCTTAGCTCGTTGAGCGACCTGGTGACATCACGGGCAGACGCGGCAGAGACACCATGCGCTGCCTGATGCCACGATGCCACGCAGCTTAGCTCGTTGAGCGACCTGGTGACATCACGGGCAGACGCGGCGGAGACACCTCACGCGGCCTGATGCCACGCAGCTTAGCTCGTTGAGCGACCTGGTGACATCACGGGCAGACGCGGCGGAGACATCATACGCGGCCTGATGCCACGCAGCTTAGCTCGTTGAGCGACCTGGTAACATCACGGGCAGACGCGGCAGAGACACCATACGCGGCCTGATGCCACGCAGCTTAGCTCTTTGAGCGACCTGGTGACATCACGGGCAGACGCGGCAGAGACACCATACGCGGCCTGATGCCACGCAGCTTAGCTCGTTGAGCGATCTGGTGACATCACGGGCAGACGCGACAGAGACACCAGACTCGGCTTGATGCCACGCAGCTTAGCTCTTTGAGCAACCTGGTGACATCATGGGCAGACGCGGCAAAACTTTCGACCCCAGGCCACACCAGTTTGTTGTCCATGTGGTAGTAGCGGGAGGCAGTTTGAGCAGAACACAGAGAAGAAGCACCAGTGGCCATGGCTCACAGCTCGCCCGGGACCAACACGTGGCTGTGGCTCGTAACCCGCCCGGAGACCCTACGCGAGGTCGCTTGCGGCAGGTATCTGCAGCCCGCCCGGTGTGGACCCTGAATGTGCGCGGCTAGTTCGCACCAGAAGGAGGCCGCCCGTGGAAGGTGCTCCCGCCCCACCCCGACGCTTGCAGTAGCGGAGAGCTGCGTTCCTTGGACATAGCAGCATCGTCCTCGAGGTCTCACCCATGAGACGCCGAGCCAAAGCCCACGCCGCCCAGATCGCTCACGGCTAGAGCCCGCAGCTCGCCCGACGCCGACCCTGACCGCGTGTGACAAGCTCGCACCGGAAGGAGATCGCTCGTGGCTGACGCTCCCGGCCCGCCCAGACCGCCCACGGCTGGTGCCAGCAGCTCGCCCGACGCCGACCCTGACCGCGTGTGACAAGCTCGCACCGGAAGGAGATCGCTCGTGGCTGACGCTCCCGGCCCGCCCAGACCGCCCACGGCTGGTGCCCGCAGCTCGCCCGACGCCGACCCTGACCCGTGTGGCAAGTCTGCACCGGAAGGAGATCGCTCGTGGCTGACGCTCCCGGCACGCCCAGCGTTTGTGAAGTACTGAGAGTCAAAGCTCTCGACACAGATCGCTCGCGGCAGGCGCCCGCAGCTCGCCCGAGGCAGACCCTGACCAGTGTGACAAGCTCGCACCAGAAGGAGATCGCTCGCGGCTGACGCTCCCGGCACGCCCAGCGTTTGTGAAGTACTGAGAGTCAAAGCTCTCGACACAGATCGCTCGCGGCAGGCGCCCGCAGCTCGCCCGAGGCAGACCCTGACCAGTGTGACAAGCTCGCATCAGAAGGAGATCGCTCGCGGCTGACGCTCCCGGCCCACCCAGCGTTTGTGAAGTACTGAGAGTCAAAGCTCTCGACACGGATCGCTCGCGGCAGGCGCCCGCAGCTCGCCCGAGGCAGACCCTGACCAGTGTGACAAGCTCGCACCGGAAGGAGATCGCTCGCGGCTGACGCTTCCGGCCCACCCGGCGTTTGTGGAATACTGAGAGTCGAAGCTCTCGGCGCAGACCGCCCACGGTTGGTGCCCGCATCTCCCCAGGTGGAGGTCGCAAAGGACTAGAGCTCCCAATTCGACCGTCGTGTGCAATAAGAGTCCTGAGCAAGCGCCAAAGTCCCCTTGGTCGCTCCCTCAGGAGGGGGTAATGTTGGGGGTAGTCAAAAACCACTGATCTGGGATAGTCCGTCCAGGAGTTGGAACCCTCGCAAGGAGATCGCCCTCCAGCTCGTAAGGAGCTCGCCTTTTTAGCTCGCAAGGAGATCGCCCTCCAGCCCTTCAGGAGCTCGCCCCCACAGGGAGCTGGATGGACACCTTGTATCTGAGTGCAGCTCGCCCCCTCCCAGACCTCGCGGGAGCATGCCCAAATTCTGTAAATGGCTTAGACAAAGAGCGCGAAGGAGCTCGCCTAAGCTCGCCCAGGAGCTCGCCTAAGCTCGCCCAGGAGCTCGCCAAGCCCACGCAAGAACTCGCTTGCAGTGGTAGCGGGAGTTAGACCGTCATGCATAACGAAGACACCGGCATCGCAAACGCCCCTAGCTCGCGCAGGAGTTCGTCCAAGCTCGCTCAGGAGCTCGTCCAAGCTCACGCTGGAGCTCGCCCCTAGCTCGCTCAGGAGCTCGTCCAAGCTCGCTCAGGAGCTCGTCCAAGCTCGCGCTGGAGCTCGCCCCTAGCTCGCGCAGGAGCTCGTCCAAGCTCGTGCAGGAGCTCGTCCAAGCTCGCGCTGGAGCTCGCCCCTAGCTCGCGCAGGAGCTCGTCCAAGCTCGCGCAGGAGCTCGTCCAAGCTCGCGCTGGAGCTCGCCCCTAGCTCGCGCAGGAGCTCGTCCAAGCTCGCGCAGGAGCTCGTCCAAGCTCGCGCAGGAGCTCGCCCAAGCTCGTCCAGGAGCTCGCCATGCTCGCTCAAGAGCTCGCCCTGCTCGCTCAGGAGCTCGCCCTGCTCGCTCAGGAGCTCGCCCAAGCTCGCCAGAATTCCCCAGTTTATCGAAGAGGTTGCTCCCGCGAGGTCCGACTCTTGATAGATGTGGAAGAGAAGGCGGAGCAATGGAGGGCAAGCTCGCCTTAGTTCCCCATTGGAGGTCGCCCACAATGTATGAAAAAGATTACCAGGTGTCGAAACCCCACTGAAGCTACGTGGACAATTGCAGTCCACGGAAGCCCATCAGAGTCGGTTTGAGACCTCCCAGACTTGAACATTCTAGAAGATTCCCCTGGCGGCAACAGAACAGCAGTTGCTGTCCCCCACTACTTCGTCAGGCGAGCTAGACGACAAAGAATGTCAGGGGTCCAAGTTCCAAGAACTGTCAGAGACTATTGTGGGCTGAAACGTGGAGGCCTAGAAGGTGCCGGAAAGAGCTTCCACGCGTCGTAGCTCGATAGGTCGCCCATGTCTATAAATACACACCCCCTGGCTCCAAAGTACAGGTTCGAAATCCCCTTCCCTACGACTTTGGTATACAACAGCTCGCCGTTGTGCTACCGGAACTGACTTGAGCGTCGGAGGGTCTGCGCTCCTAAGGGAGCCAGCCGTTCTCACGTTCTCTTTTCTGTCTTGCAGGTAACTCGCAAGGACCAGTGAAAAATCCCCCAAACAGCACCCACAATTGTGTAAGGGCACCCATCTGATTCTAGAACCCCTGCATGTTCGACTTCTCTCCAATAATGGCTCTCTTCACATTCCTACGATAGAGGCTCGACGGGACCCACATGGGCCACGTGTTTGGGTGGACATGTGCCGGCGCACGGGGCTCGTTTATACTATATTGGATCGGGCTTTTGGGTCGGGCCCATTCAAAAATATAAAAGTGCTAGGCTGAGGCCCGGTCATGTCCACCCCAATCCACATGGGCCACACGGTAGGGACAACATCACAACCGACTGTACACTCGATCGGTGCTAGGGTATAAAAAAAAAAAAAAAAAATTACACATACACCCCTGTAGTTTTATCGATTATCACTTACACCCCATCATGTTTAAAACCCTACAAATACCCTCCTATAGTTTGAAAAGCCATACAGATAAACCCCCACTGGAGAGGGTAGAGGTGATGTGTTTTTTAAACTATAGGAAGGCATTTGTAGGGTTTCAAACATGAGAGACTGTAAGTGATAATCAGTCAAACTACAGTGGTCCATAATTTACCCTTAGAAAAACTCATCGGACGGAACCGGCCCTGAAAGTCAACAGTCTAAACCATGATCAGCCCGATCAACGGCCCGTTCCGAACACACCATGGCCTGAGTTCATGCTACCACCTTGAGCCCATAGCCCAGCCTGAAAAAACCCTGTATGCCCTATCCGAGACCCCAATTCAAATACTATGTACTTATTACACATATTTAGATTGGATTTAATAAATAATTGAAAAATATGGTGTAGTGGTTATGGTGTTCCCTTAACTTGTAGAGGCTGAGCCTTCAAACCTCACTATTTTTTGTGTCCAATTTTTTTTTATTAAAATGGCTATTTTTAAGTCAAAAATCGACTTGGTCCGAAATTTTGAATATACGTATACCCAGGTGGTTTTGGGCTCCAACCCTTGGTCCGAGGCCCGACCCGGCCAATTTTACACACCTTGCCATTGCTTTTTGTCTTTGCCACGTGGAGAGAGCCATTATTGGAGAGGAGTCGAGCCCCACCCGAGCCTATAATCATACTAAAATAAGGACATCCCATGGATAAGAAGAAAAAAAATTTACGATCGGTTTTGACCAGCGGAATTACAACTAGGGCTGCAAATGAACCAAGTCATTCGTGAGATTGCAAACAAGCTCGTTCCGAGTTCGTTTGATTACTGGAATTTAGTCTCATTTAATAAACAAATCAAGCTCAAGCAAACCAAAGCTCGGCTTGGTTGGGCTTGCAAACATGTTTGTTTAGGGCTCGTGAGCACGCTCGTGGATAGGCTCATAAATGGCTTTGAATAACGTCACATATTTTGTCCATGCATTTGACTGATTTTGTAGTTCGGGAACAAGCTTGATAAGAAACCGTTCGATCATTAATTGAGTGAAGACTAGCCTGAAGTTTAGGTTCGTTTAATAAAGGAGCCAAGCTCAAGCAGACCAAAGCTCGGCTCGGCTCGATAATTAAACAAGCCAAGCACAAGCCTGAAGGTTAGGCATATTTAATAAACAAACCAGCTCAAACAAACCAAAGCTTGGATCGGCTCGTTTGCAACCTTAATTACAACCGACCAGTGGCATTGCACCACATACCCCCACATAAGGGGTAATGTGGTAATTTGAAGGGGCTAAGGATGTAATTTTTATTGGGGTTGTGACATATATGGTTGGTGGTTGTCAACAGAGGTTGCTGCCGAAGGGTGGCCGTCTGTGATTGTCGGAGATGGTCACTAACAGTGATTGTTGGATATGGCCACTAACGGCGATCGTCGTAGGTGGCCGCATATACTTTGAAATTCCATTTATTTCAAGTACCACTCCAAAGTTTTCTGCATGACTAAAGGGGGAATAGAAACGCCACTTCAAATGTCCTACAAAGATCCCCACGACTAGGGATGGCAACGGGTTTGGTTTGGGACGGGTCGGCCCTACCCCAAACCTGTCCCGTTATATTTTATCCCGTCCTATACCCATTTCAAATCTGCGTCAGGTTTTGTGGGTAATTTCTAAACCCGTCCCAATTAGCACTGGGAAGACCCATGCTCGCCTCGCCCCGTTTATGCTTTGCGGGTCGGTTATATTGGATCGGTTTCACAAAACAGCCTATACGAATTCATTAATAATTGAAGAATGATTTAGAATTAATAAGTATTGTGATTATGCATGCTCTAAAAAGAATCATTCAGTGAACACTTATTCATGAATAATTGGAGAATCATTTATAATTTCAAAAATAAATCCTTTACGAAATTAATATTGCAGACTCGTGTGGTGTTATTCATATAAGTTATATAACCGGGTCGGATCAGGCCTGTTTGGAGTAAAATCCGATCTTGACCCGAATCCGATCGGGTTTTAAATTTAAATTTCAAACCTGTCCCATATCCGTTTTTGAGCATTTCAAATCTACACCAATAGGGTCGGATCGGGTTTTAAATTTAAATTTCAAATATGTTCCATATCCGTTTTTGAGCATTTCAAATCTATACCAATAGGGTCGGATCAGGTCGGGTAACCCTGTAAACCCGATTAATTGTCACCCCTACCCACGACTGATGCCCCAGCCATAACTACGCGAGTGGTAACGTCAATACATATGATGTTAAGGTCAATAAAAGTGGGCTGATTTTGTGTCCGCCCCGGCCCAAAAGTCAACAGGCTAAGTCCCACCAAAGTGATCAAGGGCCCGGTCCAACCCCGAGGACCCATGGGCTAGGTCTGTGTGATAAACCGAGCACGTAGCCTGGCCCAAAATAAGGCCTGATGGGCCTACCCTAAATCTCGTGGACTTCTATGTACATATTTTTATATAGAATATCATTAACGAAATGATAGTGGTTCGGTGTTCTGAAAAGAAGTCGTGAAACCTGGTCCAAAACGAAGCCCAATAAAGGTCTGGCTCAGACTGCTACCCTCGACCTGTGGTCCGAGCAGCCCAGCCCAAGCATAGTATCAGGCCCATATATCCGGTAGGTATGAAACTCAGACGGGGTTGGGTCACGTTGGTGCTCAACCCGTAGTTAGTATATCTCAACCCTAACCCAATCCGTTGGGAATTCTAAACCCAACGCAAGTGTGTTGGCGAGGTCAATATTTACTTTATACCAATAAGAAACCCGGGCAATACCCGGATGAACTTGATGCACGCCACTTGACAGAGACAACATCACTGATGTCCAAAGAAGTATGCAATATGAAGTTAGTGATTCAATTGTAGAGGTGTGATTCACTTGTTAGAGAGAAACATAGTGTTGCTGATTTTTCTAAATAACATCAAATGATCATTAAATGATATTGAATGAGGATTTATGATAGAGTCGTGTTCGCACAGGAAAGAAGGATTCTGGCTCTTCAAAAGAGGTTCATATGTCACAACACGGAAGCGATGGCTCCATTTTAGTATTAGACTAGTAAGAAACCTGGGCAATGCCCAGATAAGCTTGATGCACAACCATTTGGCACAGATGACATCGCAACTGTTCGAAGAAGTATGAAATCTAAAGTGAGTGTGATTCACTTGTTAGAGAGAGAGAGGGAGAGAAATTAACATCAAATGATAATTAAATGTCATTGAATGAGTGTTTTATTATCTTTATGGTAGGTTTTTAATAGTATTTAAGACTGAGCCATGTTCACAAATAGAAGAATGATTATGGTTCTTTAAAAGACGCCCACGTGTCACAACACGGGAGAAAGGCTTCCGTTTTAGTATATAGTATAGATACTACTAGTCACTAACCCGTGAGATACACAGGACTGTTAAATAACAATCTGAAAAAATATCTTAAATGATCTGAGCGAAAAATTATAATTTTCTTTTGGCATAATTACAATGAACACAATGTAATGAGCATACTCCTTTCTAGTGAATACAATAAAATTTTAAAAAATAAAATATCATTTATCAGCAATCACATGTAGAGTACTCATACATTTGTACCACCAAATGGGTCGAATTTGATGAGAAACATACATGTCAATGTCATACCTTCCATCGTCTTTCATGATCCCTCGTCACGATCGCTAGACATCCTTTTCCTTGTATATGGATCACCCATAGTCGCTTTGGTTAAATCATGGAGATCGAGTGGCACCTTCCCCTCTTAATCTCAATCGGAATCTGAGATGGAATTGATGAATAAAAACATTAGCATAGATTTTATTCTCGTTAATTATAAAATATAAGAACAACAGAGATTACATATTAGCAATTATCAGCCAATCGAAAAGCATATGAGCAAGGAGAAAAATTGTAGATAGAGAAGTCATTGATCAATGGATGCACATAATACGTACAAAATTTTATGTGATATAAAAAAAATGACAAAGAGAAGGTACTAGACACAATACAAGTGTGGTGCTTGATAAACTTCATTGTCATGGAATTCTTTCCATGACAAGAGATCCTAAACCCCTGTATGCAACATACAATGAAAATTAATCATACAGATTTTCGAATGAAAAATTTGTATGCAATAGTTAATTAGATTGCATACCATTAGGAGAGGTAGTGGATGATGTAGGGAGTAGCGCGGATCACCGCAACGAATACCAATAGGTATCGTTTACATGATATGTTCCTTATGTCCTCTTTTCTGCAGTTGTGGAGGAGAATGAAGAGATACCATGGATCAAAACCCTAAAAATAAAAAGAGGGAAAAGGAAGCGGTTGTGGGTTGGAAGAAATTTATTACGCAGGGAAGAAGAGGCGCTTTTAGGGGGTATATATTGAAGGGAGGCTGTGATGGGGGCTATGGGTTGGAAGAAGATGGGTCGTCGGGATCTCTAAGGAGGCATAGATAATACTGAAGAGATAAATGTGGCTCAAAAGGGCATCATCGAACCATATGCTATGGTATTGAATCATTTCTTTGCATGATGATAATGTAATGCATTTATATCATTCTATGCAAAGATTTATTTGCATGACTATTGGGAAATCCTATGCATTAATGCCTTGATTTCTTTGCATGCCTATCTAGTGAACTCGTATATCATTTAATGCATTAAAAATTATGAGTGCCGCTGGTAAGGCTGAATGTGTTAACACTGCAATAGAAGTCGTCTTCAATAGAGCTCCACGTGTCACAACCTGAGGGAGAGAGCTATGTTTTAGTATAGATACTAGTAAGACACTCGGGCAAAGCCCGAATGTGCTAAATGCACGCCATTTGGCAAAGAAGACATCACAACTATTCAAAGAAGTGTGAAATCTGAAGTTTGTGTGATTCACTTGTTAAAGAGAGAGATTAACATCAAATGACCATTAAATGCCATTGAATGAAAATTTATCATCTTTATGATAGGTTTTTAAATAGATTTAAAAGAGAGTCGCATTCATACACGGAAGAAGAATTCTAGCTCTTTAAAAGACGTCCACGTGTCACAAAACAGGAGAGAGGCTTTCATTTTAGTATAGATACTAGTAAGAAATCCGAATGTGCTTGATGCACGCCATTTGGCAAAGACGACATTACAATTGTTCGAAGAAGTGTGAAATCTGAAGTGAGTGTGATTCACTTGTTAGAGAGAGAGAGAGAGAGAGAGAGAGAGAGAGAGAGAGAGAGAGAGAGAGAGAGAGAGAGAGAGAGAGAGAGAGAGAGAGATTAACATCAAATGACCATTAAATGTCATTGAATGAAAATTTATCATCTTTATGGTAGGTTTTTAAATGGATTTAAAAGAGAGCCGCGTTCACAATCGGAAGAAGAATTCTAGCTCTTTAAAAGACGCCACGTGTCACAACACGGGAGAGAGGCTTCCATTTTAGTATAGATATAGATATAGATATATATTATGCCTATCATATTATATACTAGTAATGCCCTTGTCTGTCGGCACGCACATTCGACGAGGGATTCCACATTCAGTCGAGCCCTGAGGTGATGGGGAGGGTTTTCAATTACAATTAGCTATCCAGAGAGTATGGAAGCATAAAGGACGCTTGACGATTTTTCTATAGACATTGTGCTCACGAGAGGGAAGAGGAGACCCTATTGATGGAAGTGACGTCATCGAGCTTTGATCCGCCTGTCTGGAAGCAGCTGCGAACACATACAAAGGATGTTAAATGAGAAGAATTAAGAGAGGAGAAAGAAGGGGAAGAATAAGAAGGGGAAGGGATAGAGGGCGATACTTGCCTTCTCTATGTGGGTGCGATAGAAGAGGAGAGGGTGATGCGTGGTCCAAACTCGGCGCAATGAGTGATGGAGGAGGATAACAAGACGAGGATGCAAAATAGCAGGATGCAAAAATAGTCAGAATCAATGAAATCTGACCGTACCGATGCGACCAAATGATCTGAATACCCAAGATCAATATATGGGTTGTCCAGATTGGGCTTAGAATCATGAAAATAAAACTAACGATCTAGATAGTAAAATTAAAGTCAATGGGGCCCAAGAACAGGGGATGTATCTGGGACTGCCTGAACCTGGGTTCAATCTTGGCCTAGCCCGGCCTGGGTCTCAGTTGCGTCCGCCATTTAAATGGCTCACGGGTCAGGTCCGATTGAAACCAGTTTATTCATTTAAATAAAAAATGGGTCAGGTCGGGTTTCGGTGTAGTCAGGTTTTAAAACCCACGCTAACACAGATGAACTAATGTATATCTTCCCGATTCTTTGAGAAACTCTAATCCTTCGAAACCCACGCCTTCACGAACCCGAACAACCGCTACCACCCCAAGATATGCCACCAGTTATCACAGGTTCCGCACACCGCTCGACGCATCTCATCACACAGGCCGCCACCTGATGCGCATAGGCTGGTGGCATATCGTGGGGCAGCAGTGCGATTCGGGCTGCAAAGGGAAAGAGGAGGGTGGGGTAGCGGTGGTCGGGACTAAGAAGGGGAAGGTTTTAAAATTGGTGTGTTTTAACTTTTAAGTTTGTAAAACTCTAATTTTTGATCTATTAATAAATGATGAATGTTATTATATGAGATGCATATTGGTACGTAACCATATTGTGTGTTTTTATTAGAACAGAGAGCCATGGCTACATGGTAGTCTACTGAGTTGAAGACTAAGTGGATTAGTTCCATGTAATCTAAATCAGTTCGCAGCTATGATTAGGTTGGTTGTCTCATCATGATAAGTTGTTGGAGATTACAGTACATGGGTGTCTTCACCATGGTCATCACCAGGCACAGTGTCTGTGGTCGAACATAACTAACACGGTGGACAAATCAGTGAGCAGACACCGGTGTGCTAAGCCGTGTTTTCTGCTTAGGGTAAAACGATCATAAACCCTAAGGAACCATGACTAGTGGGCTAACCAGTTGTGTGATGCTTTGGCGCATCAATGTGTAAGGGTCCAATCAAGTGATCCAAAACCACTGTGTACTGGGTTACCCAGCTGGCATCGTATCAGCGTGCCACTCCTGCAGGTCATCAACACCCCTAAAGGGAGGTGCGTTCATTGGTCTGACTTGCGTCATATTAAACTCAGGTCTGGTGGCCATTAGTTAGAGTACTGTTGACCAGGTCTGATTGCTCGATAGGGTAATCAGGATACGACGTATATGGTCAACCTGGAGGAACCAAGTCAAATGAGCATTCAGGTCTGACGGAATTCTTTATCGCTCGAGAAGTGTCATGGCACTAAATGGAGGGACAAAGGATTTACCACTACTAAGCAGAGAGCAGGGGTATGCTGAAGAACATAGTAAGTCCGAGGGAAATGAAGTGCAGCCTGCGTCGCACTCTGGGTGGCTAAGTAGGTTAACTCAAACTCAGAGGATCGATGGAACACTCAGCTAGTGTGTCGATCGACTTCAAGTTGGAAGTCATTAACCCTGGTCCCTGAAATTCCACATTATGTACGGTCCTTGAACCATCTTCTCGAAACATAGGACGCAGTTAGAAGAAGCGAAAAGTCCAAACCTACGCTCCATGTGTGCTTCGCACTAGTGCACGGTAGATGCATAATTATGTGTGTGTACTAAAGGAAAATCCTATGTTAGTACAGAGATGCATGCAATTATCCCTTATCATAAATAGACTCCACCATATGGGTATGATGCATTGGGGCATGTTATGAGTTGACTAGTTAACTTTACTAGGGGCCCCAATGAATAGTAAAATCGATCACTAGTGCACTTCACTTGTGTGTATCTTGCAAGGTCGTACATATAGGATGGTCAACTAGTGACATAAGGGTGTTTTGGTCAAACCATATGCCACTATGAACTAGGGGGAGCCAGCCCTATGCGTTAGAGATCTAGTCAAGGTCGACCCCTAGTTTAAAAGAGTTAGTTTCCTTCTATATAGGGGCCGACCATAGGGATTAAATAGGGTGGTTTTGCTTGGTCAAAACAACTCCTATAATCTAGGTAAGGGAGATTAAAGGGGGGCTGGCCCTATCTTCTAGGTGTGCATATGCTAGATAGGACTGGCCCTATAAAAGAGTAAGAGGGAGAGAGGGGCCGGCCCTATGAGTTGCCTTGGCCAAACTCTCTCTCTTCTCTCCTTCTTTCTTCTCTCTTAACTCCCTTGCTTGCGACTTCATCTTCCTCGCGTGTGTTTCGTAGAAAGAGAATGATTGTTCTTCAGAGGCACTCAGAGATCCAGGAACGACATGACATGCATTATGTGAGATAAGGTGAACAAAAAAGCCATCATCTTCCAGCAAACTGTCGGCTTTTTTGCGGACTATCTTTCGTTTTCATTAACAAAGAAGATAATTCTCCACGGTTAAAAAATCCACATGAAAGGTATGCAAGACTCTAACATATAGATCTAGCGTAGTCTATGAATTACATGCATGCTAGACATTCATATCGCTAGATTATCGTTAGGGTGTTTGATTCACATGCACACACATATAGATTAGTTTCAAAAAAAGTTTTAATCATGTAGCGTGCACCACATACGGTCTTTCGACCGGCAAATCGCTTTTGTTGTGAGCCTCTACTATTGAATTTTTTCAACAGAAGGGGAGAGTGGCGGCGGTGGTAGTAGGGGCTGTGGAGCAGAAGGGGAGGGTAGGGGTAGCGGTGGGGAGGGAGAAGGGGAAGAGTGGGGGGAAGAAAGAGAGAGATTACAGTTTTTTTTTCTTCTTTTTTTTTTCTGCTCACTGATCATGTACTGTACGATATCCCTATGCATGGAATGGCAATCCCAACTGTTATGGGAGGAAATCCATACAGCTTAATGCACCATTTCAATGAATTAAACTAAATCTGGGGTGGCGTGGGGGTTAATTGGATTGCAGCGATCAGATTGTTTAATCATACTTGTTCTCGGGGTTTGTCTCTTTGTTTATCTTCCAATTTGAAAACGTGCTCCCTTATTATATTGATAATAATTTATTTTTTAATTAAATATTTTCTTAATAATGTTTTTTGTTATTGTAAAATTCACACTTTTAAACAAAAGAAAGACAATTACTGAAATTCAACCACATCAAGTTTCACATAAGAAATACCAAAAAAAAAGGGGGGTTATTAGCCTAAGGCTCTTCTAGCTACCTCTGTAGTTTGTGAACCCCCTCTAATTGTTTCGTAGTGTGTTAGGTTCCTCCCTCACTTACTTTTTTAAATTCCCATTTTACCCCTCGAACTACCACTCTAGAACCTGATCTATAATTTTTTTATTTTCAATGCGTTGTATGTAAAAGCCTCAATAGTACACTAAAAATATTATAGCTGCTACAATGATTTCACTATAGCAGTAATTTTTCAGAGTGTAAATTTGGCTACTATAGTGAAATCACTGTAGCTACTATAGTGATTTCACTGTAGTGATCGAATTTATACTCTATATACATCCAAATTTATACTACGTAGTTGGTCCGTGATTACACTATCGCAACCGAATTTAT
Source organism: Chamaelirium japonicum (assembly GCA_947650365.1). Classification (NCBI taxonomy): domain Eukaryota; kingdom Viridiplantae; phylum Streptophyta; class Magnoliopsida; order Liliales; family Melanthiaceae; genus Chamaelirium; species Chamaelirium japonicum. The sequence continues at coordinate 12,501,676 of OX393557.1, forward strand.
ACTTTATATACACCTGAATTTATACTCTATAGCTGCTACGATGATTTTACTATAGTAGTAATATTTCAGAGTATAAATTTGGTTGCTATACTGAAATCATTATATCAGCTACAATAATTTTACTGTAACAATCAAATTTATACTCCATATAGACTTAATTTATATGCCATTATCTCGAATTGAAATTATTGTATCTATATATCTGGAGTATAAATTGGGTCTATCGAAGTATAAATTTGGGAGTGTTTTAGTCATTGGATATGAGTTGAACAGGCCAACAAGGGTTTAATACAAAAGAGACTTTTCGGACTAAGACTTAGCTCAAACCAAAACATTGTCGGGACAAGTGATTAAAAGCATCTTCTATAAATGGCTTTCACCAAGTCCCCCAAACATAAATATAATGTAAAAGGACAATGATAAGGGAGCCCCATTCTATAGGCTCTATAGGAAGCCCCATTAGGTGGCAACCATCCAATGGCTTAACAATTTTATGTGAAAAATAAAACCAAGATAAATTACTTTTTGGGATTTGATATATATCCGGCAAGCATCAGCTTCATTCCCTTCATATTTTTTAAATAATACTTTTTGGGATTTGAGTTTTTCACTTAAAAAAATCCATAACTTCTTGTATACATATCGAAATTTTTTAAAATTTGTATTTTTGAAATCTCCTCATGGAACTTTACAAAACTAGACCCATATTGCCTATAAAATTCTAAGAAAAAAAATTGGATATAAGACTACCTTAGGGTTGTTAAAAAAACCCATCAGTCCGAGCACGACCCAACCCGATTAACAGCCCGACCCGGCCCGGCCCGAACACACCATGGGCCGGGCTATGACTATCACCTCGAGCCCGCAGCCCGGCCCGATTGTTATAAAAAATTGAAAATATCACTTTTGAATCTTGGTTTCATGTTAACTGACTAAATGTCATTTTCAAAAGCAAATGTCACGTAAAACTGACAGTTGCAAAATACAAAGACACTTTATAGGACACTAATTGCAGATAAAAGTCTCTTAATTTTACAACTGTCAAAAGTTTAAAATGTCACTTTCAAAATTTTCGTTTCACGTTGACTGACTAAATGTCACTTACAAAAATAAATATCATGTAAAAATAACACTTTCAAAATCAAGAGACACTTTATCGGAGATATTTTCAGTTAGTGATAGTTGTAAAATTAAGACACTTTTATCGGCATTTTGTGTCCGATAAAAAGTGTCTCTTGATTTTGCAACTGTCACTTTTACGTGACATTTGCTTTTGTAAATGACGTTTAATCGGTTAACATGAAACCAAGATTTCAAAAATGATATTTTTAATTTTTTATAAAAATTGGGCCGGGTTGTGGGCTCAAGGTAACAACCCGAGCCCGGCCAATGGTGTGTTTGGGCCGGGCCAGGCTCAGGCTGATGAGCTTTTTTTACAATCCTAGGGTAGTCTTATATCCAAATTTTTTTCTTTGAATTTCATAGACAATATGGATCTAGTTTGTAGAGCTTGATTAGTAGATTCCAAAAATATAAATTTTTTATAATTAATTTCGATGAGTACACAAGAAGTTATGTGTTTTTTAAAATGAAAAACACAATTCACAAATAAAACAAACAGCTCATTCTTTAATCTTTTTAAAAGCTGAAGGTAAGACAAACCAAGGGTATAAGGGTTCGGTTTGAATTACCACGTCAAGGGGCTTTGTTGGGGCCTATAGAAGGTGAGATTTAAATCATTTTCCAATGTAAAAGATATGTCTATACTAAATTGCTAATACAAAAGATATAAGGGAACTATGGCCCTATGGGAAAAAACCTTTTTAGGAAAAGCTTATGAGCTAAAGAACATACATCATTCTTGTATTGAATCAAATCCCTCCTCGAAATACCATAGTACATAGTACAACAAGTTTATCCAATTACCGAGTTTGACTTTTTAAGCCATTCAAAAGACAAATTTACCCCTACACATGATTGTACATGAAAGTATATAGAATCCGGGCTTACATATACAAATCACTGTAACAATGGATACTCTTTTCAGGCAGATTATTGCTTTTGCTACAGTAAAATCATTGTAGCAAAAAAAATTAGGTGAGATTTAAAAAAAAAAAAAATTGCTACAATGATTTCACATAAGTAAAAAAAAAATTACAATCTCTGGTACAAAGAGTAAGAATCTGTGGTCTAAGAATAACAATCTGTGATACAAAGAGTGACATTTGGTACAATGATTTCATTGTAGCAAAAAAAAATCAGAGATATTCCTTAAAAAAAATGCTATAGTGATTTCACTGTAGCAAAAGTAACAATCTGCCTAAAAATAGTATCATTGCTATAGTGACTTGTGTCCATGTGTCTGGATTCTATACACTATCCCAGACAATCACATGTATGTAGGGCAAAATAGGTAGTGTCCATGTCTCCGCATTCTATACATTAACCTGCACAATTGCATGAAGAGGCAAAATGTGTACAATAAACATATTTGTTTTGGAGAAACCTTAGCCACAACCGAAATGTGGTTTCTTCTTTACCTAATATGGTACTGCAATGACTTTAGCCCCATTACCCCAAAGATATAAGCATCACTAACATATCAAATATTTAGAAGTTAATACATTTGATTGGATATAATGTTGACTGAAACTCATAAATAACAAAGAAAAACATAAAGTAGAGGCAAGAAGAACCATACAATAATAGGATTGAATGCTTTAATGTTGTTGTTCATTCACTATTTATAGGTCGGCAAGAAAGATACATTTATATTTGAATATCGGGTTTATGTTCGGTCGGCCAACCCAGCCTTATCCCAAGCTTGTCCAAATATTTCATCGGGATATCCTTTCTCTCAACCCATCCCATTCTACGTACAACTGCCCACACCCAACCCAATGTCGGATTGAACATGGGTCGAACACGTCTCGACCCGATCGAATATTGTCCTAGCCTGACCCAGCCCATTTTACACCCTAGCCGAATGAGGTTTTTATGAACATAACCACCAACTCTCAACTATTGTTGAGATAATTCCTATTTAGAATTTTTTTACCAAAATAACCACTATAAAGCTTCGAACACTTAAGTGGTAAAATTACATTTTTATCCCTATAATTGTAAAAATAGATTTCATCCTATTTCGTTCGAACCTAAGATAGCACTGGCCGTCAAAATGGCTAGAGGGCATTCAACCTCACCATCGCTATCGAAATGGTCGAAGTGTCTCATAGCTTCCGTCAAAATCGGTGGAGGATCCTCTTACGATTGCAATAAAAATGGGTGGAGGGTGAGTGTCGAGCTTTCTCACAGCCCCGCCAAAATGGGTGGATGGCTCTCCGTCAATCGGCATCGTCGAAATGAATCACGGGCTAGCTCGCAGTCGCCACTCTCAGATCACCTCTCTCACAGTCGAAATGAGGGTTTTTACCCAGGGGGATGTGCACTTAAGGGTATTTCGGTCTGGAGAATTCTTGATGACCATTTTGATTAGGAGTGGGTCTATTGACACACCAAGTATTCCTTTTCACACACCAAATACTCTTCACACAACACCCCACACCATCAAGTTTTAAACTTTTATATATTTGCTCACTACACACCTCCATTTTTTTAAAAATCCCTAGACTACCATTCTTTCCCATATTACTCCACAAACACACACACAAACTCTAACACCCTACCTCCATCATCAAATGCTCTGATGTGCTCCTTTCCGCTCTCCATCCCTCCCCGAGGTCATCTCCTCTCCGAGCTACCCTGCCCAGGCACCATATGTTCCTCCCTCCGTCGATTTTCTCTTCGTCTAATACTCTACCTCCTCCATCAACCGCTCTGACGAGTTCATCTCCACCGTGAGCTCCCCCGCCGAGGCGCCGTAGGTTCCTCCCACCGATGATTTTCGCTCCATCGTTGTCTACCAGCATCCAAACGTTACGTCCGGCCAACCAGAGCTGAACATTATATAGTACGTTCGGCCGACTATGGCTGAATATGGTACAATACCTTTGGCCACCCAAACATGATACATTATGTTCAGCCGTGGTCGGCCGAACGTACTTTACAATGTTCGACTCAGGTCGGTCGAACATATTGTACCTTGTTCGGCTCTGATCGACCGAACAGATCTCAAACAGAAAAGAAAAAAAATAGATATTTTGGTCATTTTACTTGGGGATAATTTTGTAATAAAAAAAACTTTCAAACGGTGTTTGGAGAGCAAGTATTGATGTGCAAATAGCAACTCTCTTTGATTAGCCTACAAGCAACTAAGTTGGTGGGCATTTTGGTAAAATCCTCTAGCCAAATCCATCATAATATCGACCGCTGTTATTATTGGCACACCAATATTTGCTCTCCAAACACCGTTTAAAAGTTTTTTTTATTACAAAATTAACCCCAAGTAAAACGACCAAAACATCCAAAAAAAAAAATTTGTTCGAGACAAGTTCGGCTGAGCAGAGCCGAACAAAGTACAGTATGTTCGGCCAACCAGAACCGAACATTGTAAAATACGTTCGGCCGACCACGACTGAACATAGTGTACAATGTTTAGGTGACCGAATGTATTTTTCCATGTTTGGTCGTGGTCAACTGAACGTACTGTATAATGTTCGGCTCTTGTCAGCCGAACGTAAGCTTTGGATGCTTGTAGACGACGACGGAGAAAAAATCGATGGGGGGAGGAACCTACGGTATCTAGGCGAGGGAGCTCAGGGAGAAGATGAACTCGGTGAAGGGAGTGGAGAGGAGCTCATCTGAGCGGTTGATGGAGGAGGTAGCGCGTTAGACGGAAATAAAATCGACCGGTGAGGGAGGAACCTACAGTTCCTAGACGGGGGAGCTCAGGAAAGGGCGGATAGCGGAGAGGAGATCGTCGGAGCAGTTGATGGAGGAGGTAGGGTGTTAGGGTTTGTATGTGTGTGTGTGAAGTAATTTGGGGAAGAATGGTAGTATATGATTTTAAAAAAATTTGAGGTGTGCAGTGAACAAATATATAATTTTTCAAAACTGGGTGGTGTGGGGTGGTGTGTGAAGAGTATTTGGTGTGTGAAAAGGTAGTGTGTCAATAGTAGGGCTGAAACTTGGGCAGGCCAACCCGAATTTGGGCGAGCTTGGGTTAGGATTTTACTTGTATGGGTTGGGCTTGGGTTGGAAAATCTCAACCCGACCTCAATTCGGGTTGGGCTTGGGTAGAGGCTTCGAGCAACTCGACCCAACCCGTAACCGGATCATTTAATAAATGAATATTTAATATAATATAATTTTAAATAGATCTGATCAGAATTTATTGATTGTTGGATTATCCACTGACTACAAGTTGAGGTCGCACTGTGGTGGAACTTGGATAGTTATTTATCCTACTTCTAATGGTCACCATTGGATGGAAATTTATTCATCTATCGATCTATCATCACCTATACAAAAGTGTTGTACCATTACAGAGGAACTTCTATATATTGATTATTTCTCCTCTATCATGTTGATATCGGTCAACCCGTCCCGCATAACCCGATCAACCAGGCTTGAGCTAGGAAAGTTTAATCCTACCTGGGATTGGGTTGGCTTTGGGTTGGGTCAGGGTTGACCCTGAACCCGACCGGGTTTCAGCCCTAGTTAATAGACCCAGTCAGTAATATCGTAATTGGTTGGACCAGCGGCATCGTTGACCATGCAGTGGTCCCTCTGTGTTTCATTAATCATGATTGGGTTATTTTGGCTTTGCCCCCCAAACTTTGCATTGAATTAGACTTTACCCCCATCTTTTCATAAATTAGACTTTACCCCCAAAAACTAACTGTTCCGTCGTCAGCTCGTCATCTAAGAGAAGGGTGGGCTGACGGAAAAGAAATAAAGTTTTGAAGGATGAGCTGACGGAACAATTAGTTTTGGGGCTAAAGTTTAATTAATGAAAAGATGGGGAGTAAAGTCTAATTCAAGGTATAATTTGGGGGGCAAAGTCAAAATAACCCAAACTCGTCAATGCGCTCAACTATCAACACCAAACTCCACCTCCCGGCTTTTATGACCCGCCCATCCCTGGCTCTACAATAAATCGGCCTTCTCTCTCTCCGACCTCTATATCTCTCTCTCTCTATCTCTCTCTCTCTCTCTCTAGACTGCTTCGGTTCCGGCGAGGATGACTGCCGGGCGGGGGAGCAGGGTGACGGTGTTCGCGAAGTCGACGTCGGTGTCGACGAGCCCGGTTCGGCCGGGGAAGACGTACCCGCTGTCGATTCTGGACCACGCGATGGCGGGGCACTCCCTGCACCTGGTGTTCTACTACCGCCCTGGGCCGGCGATGGACCGGGACCGGCTCAAGGAGTCGCTGTCGGACGTGCTGTCCCACTACCCGGCCGTGACCGGTCGGCTGACGCGGGAGGCGGAGGGGGGCGGCGACTGGGTGGTCAAGTGCAACGACGCGGGCGTCCGGGTGCTAGACGCTCGGGCCCGCGCGACCTTGGACGGCTGGCTCTCCTCCGCGTCAGCGGCGGAGGAGATGGAGCTCGCGTACTGGGAGCCTATGGGGAAAGACCCATCCATCTGGTCCCCATTCTACATTCAGGTGCTATAGTAAATCCTTCTGTTTTTCCTTAAAAAATATAAAAAAATAAAAACAAAGTATGGGTACGTGGTGCTATTTGCACCCCACCCCCACATTTTATTAGCGACCCCAACTTAACAAATAATGAAATATTGAATGTATCCCTGAAGCATATTGATATGGACATCGTCATCGTCGGATATAGCGCTGATCTTTGGATGGATCGGATCGGAATAGCGGTGTTCGAAAAATTTTCAAAAAATAGGATTTGGTTGAGATTTAGGGTTTTTAAGTTTTATATGCGGTGCATCACGAGCTATTGCCTGCTTGGTGTTGGGTTAGACCCATTTTAAATAAAAAAATATATATGGTGCTCTGTCCTTGGATGAGGTCCATAGCAAAGACTTTGTTGGCTTTGCCCAAGGGCAGACAATGTACAACACCTACTACTTCGGATGGGCCTGGGTCTGGTCGGAATAAAACATCAAAAAATTTCGGATCGGATGTTTTCAGAATTTTCGGATCGAAAATCAGAATTTTCAGAATACTCAGCACCATTCCAATTCCGATCCAATTTTTTTTGGAGTTTTCAAAAATCAGAATTTCGAAATTCGGATTTAATTATATGGTGCCAAAATCAGAATTTTTGGGATGGGTTTTGGACGGAATCAGAATTTCCGTTTCAACTTGCACCCCTAATCGGATACATGCTCCATTGGGATCAAAACCAATCTCTAATATTAGTTGTTGTGATCAGAACCAAGATCTGATATCAGCTGTTGCGCGGAAGGTCAAAGACCTCAGCGATCTAGATTCGACAGGCCGGGTCTTTTCCAAAGAATCATGTTTACGGATCAAGAATCAGAGCCCTGCGGAGATCACGCCCAACAGCAGGCATAGGGAATTCGAATCAACCATTCAATAGTACTATGAACAACAAGATATAACTGACAATCAATTATTTGACTTATCACTATAAAAGATTACAGCATGCAGTGATCACCATTTGTCGGACTCTACAAATCCTCTTGTTGATTCTTTCAGAACACTGCCCTCACATAAAGCGTAGAGATTCCCCCGTCGAAGAAATACAAAGATTTATCAAAGGATCAACAAGATACGAAAGCACCCGCACCTAAGTAGAAGTTGAGATAGATGTGTCGAGGAGCCCGGATGAAGAACTAGAGAACGGTCGAAGCAGGATCCGAAGAAATATCTCTCCTCTTTTTCTATTTTCTTTCTTCGATCTTTCTTCTTTCTTCCTTCTTCTCCTCTTTCACACCGATATCCTCTTGTAACAAGATGCAATCTCTCTAACATACATATAGCGCCTAGGCGCTTGAATCCGACGCCCGGGCGAAATTGCTCACACCTGTTGCTGTTCTGTCCAGGCCTTGGGCTCCTGAAGCCGACTCCCGGGCTCACTCCATGTGACCTACTTGCTTTGGGTTAGTCTTTTGCAAGCGACAACCCAAACAATCTCCACCTTGGCTTTGAAAATCGACCCCATGAAGAATTCCCATCGCCACCGTTCTAAGAGCCTTGTAATAAACCAATGCCAATCTTGTTGCCGACTTTGCACCTGCACTGGGTGCTCGATCATCTAGACTGATGATTGACCAAGTCCAATTTGCCCATGAACTTGACCGGAACCTACTTCTTCATCTTCCACGCATACGAGCTTGCTCCACCAACAAAATTATTCTTCACCGAACCCATCGCTCCTAGAGCTACCCTAGTCGCGACCTTGTACAAGCCTCCACTGCAGACTGCCTCCAAGACTGAAGAAGTGTCATCTATAACTTTAAGAACTCCACCTTGATCGATGATCCGATACATGAGAGAATCTAATCCGGAATGAGATATTAGATTTGTTCTCATACAGCACATGGCGAATGTCCATGAGTGTCCGAACAAATTTGACATACATCATCAAGTGAATATTTTCGACTCCCCTGGTCAGCATTCTAGAGCCATCGTCGATCATCATACTGCCACCCTCACACCTCGCATAGTTGCTGAATCATGCCTTGTGTAAGCAAGCTGTGTAATGCCGCTGTCTTGGCATGATTTCTCATCAATGGCCGCCAAAGCATCCCCATCATCGAAGTAAACTACCAATAGTTGATTAGCATCTCCTTTAGTCTCAGCATCTCCATTGTTGTAAACTAACCTAGAGTCAATTCCGGAACTTGTTTTACATTTCCATCTACACTCACATTTCACGTGCCCGGGCTTTCCGAACTTCCGGCAGTAACCAATTTCATGCTCTTCACTCCCTGCTCCACCACCATTGTAGGGTTGGAAGTCTCTTTCAAAGCTCCTGAACTCTTCCTACATGTTTCCACTCAGTAGACTTTCTGTAACATCTTCAAACTTCATCTTCCCTGAACGGGAATAATTGCTAACCGCAATCACGAGACCATCCAATGGTCAGGTATTCCTGCCAAGAGCAGTAGAGCCATGATCTCATCGTTGAAGTGTATTTCAATTAATGGATTCTAGCAAGCTAGCTCATAATATTGTTGAAGTTGTTGACGTGCTTTGTTATGCTCTCACCATTGACCATTTTCAAGTTGAACAATATCTTTCATGAGGAAAACATTGTAGGAGGCAGAAAGTTTCTTGTACATCTTGGACAATGTTTCCATCAAGCACGTCGTTATCTTCTCCTTGGAGATATTGAAGGCAATCATTGAGGTCAAAGATAGACGTATCAAACCCAATGCTTTCCTATCGAGTATCTCTCAATACTTCTCAGACATCTCTGTCTTGTCCGACTTTTCCGCCCACATGAAAATAAAGATCCTTACGATATAGTCAATCTTCTATTTGCATCTTCCAGAATCCAAAGTTTGTATCATTGAATTTCTTGAATTCTCACACTCGAATTCTAGCTCTGATGTCTGTTGTTACATGTAAGGACAAAGACTCGAGGATATAGATCTGATGCACCGAGTATTTTCAGAAGTGTCATGCTACGGATCAAGGATTGCAGCCCTGCGAAGTTCATGCCCAACAACAAGAATAGAGATTTCGAAACAACCACATAATTGTACGAACAACAAGATATCAATGACAATCAAGGATTTGGTTTATCACTATTAAGAGATATAACATGTAGTGGTCACTTGTCAGGCCCTTCAAACCCTCTCGTTGATCCTCTCAGAACACCCACACACCTAGAGTAGAGATTCACCCGTCGTAGAGATATAAAGATTTACCGAAGGATCAACATGATACAAAAGGAGCTGCACAAATGTAGAAATCAAGGTGGACATGCCGAGAAACCTGAATAAAGAATCGATGAATGACTGAAGCGAGATTCGGATAAAGATCTCTCTTTTGTCTTCTTTTTTCTTCATCCTTCCTCTTCTTCTTCCTTCTTCTTCTCTTCTCTCACACACATACAAGTCTCCTCACCTTCCCCTTATATAACTAGGGTTAGGGTTAGCCGCTGTATATTGATGGGAGACCCCAAACGAAGTCATCATACCAAATCTAGAGAAAAAAACTCGAGTCAATTCCCGTCAGCCTGGTCCTCGGGTGCCAGAATCTGACGCCCGAGCAAAATCACTCCCACCCGTTGTTGTTATGTATAGGTCCTAGGTGCCCATGCGTTTGAAGAAGCCGACGCCCTGGTAAACTCCTTATGGCAAAAATCCTCTGTCAGCATCCCCCGAACGCCCGGGTGAACTACCTGTGACCTACCTGCTTTAGATCAGGCTTTTGCAAGTCACAAGCCCAAGACCATTCACCTCCCTGCTGCCTCCTTCTCGCTCCGACAACTATTGTCATCGCTACCGGATCCACCTTCCTCCCTTCCTCTGCCTCCTCCTTTTCTCCACTCCAACCACCTCGTCAAAGCCGCCGGTCCCATGCACCTCACTGTCGCCGCCACCTCCTCCTCTTCCACCCTTCTTCCTCTTCCACCCTTCTTCCTCTTCCCCTCTCCGTCCATTCTACTCTTCCTCCTCCCCCTCCCATCTGCTCTTCCTCAATATTCTTGCAGACATGTCAATCGAGAGTGTCTAATATGGTTGTCGGTTGCTTCTGACCGACATAGTGTGGTCTATCTAGGTCAGGATCGACATGGAGGGAAAACACCATATAGATCAGGAGTAATCTGCAATCATGTTGCACCATATCCATCAGGAGCAACCTACAACCATGTTGGTTGCTCTCGACCAACACTTGCAGGAATAAGGAAGAAGAGGAGAAAGGAGGGGGAGGAGAAAGAGGAGGAAGAAGAGGGGAAGGAGTAGGAGAGAGGAGGAAGAGGTGGCAGCGATGAGGTGCTTGGGATCGACATTTCCGCTGAGGCATCAAAGTGGAGGAGGAGGAAGGGTAGGAGGAGAATGAAAGAGAGGTGGGGGAGGAGAGGACTTGACGACCACGATGGGTGGAGCAAGGAGGAGAAGGAGGGGGAGGCAATCCCTTATGCAGGGTGCATTATCTAACAGGGGGCAACAATAAATATAAAAATGAAGCTCGGTTGTATGTATGATATTGGGGGTGTTTGTAATTTTGTGGTGCAAATAGCAACATAAAAAAATATAGGGTTTTTATCCTAAGACCCTTCTAACTACCCATGTAGTTTGATAACCCCATGGCTTAAGTTCGTTTAGCCTTAACCCATCCGTAACTGGCCATTTTTAATGCCCATTTTACCCCTCTACTATTAACTAAGTAGTTTAGATTAAAATTTTTGTAATAGTGCATTTACAGTGATCGCTACAATGATTTCACTGTAGCAGTGACTTCACTTCAGTTGTTATAGTGATTTCATTGTAGCGCCCGAATTGATTCTCTATTGCCCGAATTGATACACCAAAATCATTGTAGCTAGTTGATACAGCGATTTGGAGCATCAATTCAGGCAATAGAGTATCAATTCGGTTGATACAGTGAAATCATTGTAGCTAAAGTGATTTCACTGTAGCAATCGAATTGATACTCTACTACCTGAATTGATATTCTATAATCATTATAACAGTTCAGGAGTATCAATTCGGGTTAGCAGAGTATCAATTCGATTGCTACAATGATTTCATTGTAGTTGCTACAACAAGATCACTATAGCAACTGATTGATATTTTGCTACAGTGAAATCACTACAACAATCACTGTACTAATTAATACTATTGATTCTCTATTGCACGAGAGGTAATGAAAGGGGCATTTTTATCATTTGATAGGGGTTGAAAAGTCAGCAAAAGTTGACTATAAAACTATATTTTTGAGTAGGGTTTGAGCTCAAACAATACATTGTCGGGTCTGGAGCTTAACAGCATTTCCTAAAATAGGTTTTTTTGCTAAGTCCCCCAAAAATATACATACTCCTTTTGTTTTCTTCATGTCCTTCGGATGATCGCAGCCATCGATATGTTGATGCTGCAATCTTACGTATATGGATAACTAACAATGTCAACTCTCCTGGTCATTATACTCATAACTACCAGACAGATATATCCCCGCTTGGCTCTTATTTTAGTAACTCTATATGAAGTTATGAACCCTTCTATTTTTTTTTACAAAGGCCACCGTTTTGATAGGGCACCCCATAGAACAGTTTGTCTCCCCATCCCTTAATTTTTTTCTCCCCTCCAACAGCCGTCACTGCCGCATCCATCCTCCTCGCCCTTTTCTCCTCCTCTTCCTCCTCCTCCCCATCATCTCCTTCCCCCTGGCCTCCCTCCCCTCCCCCTACCCAGTCAAGTTTCTTGGAGATGCTCTAAGAGCATCTCCAACGGGCTCCCAGGTTCCTTCCAAGATTCTTAGGGCTCCTAGACAGTAGATGCCATGTAGGCAAAATATGGAGTGGAGTGGAAATTGAAGTGCACTCCAACGGGCTCTTCACAAATCTCTCCCTACTTCTTGAAAGGACCAAATACTTCAAACAGGTCAGCGCAACAAGAGCAAGAGACAAATGGCTGTTCTGAAAATTAGCAATGAAAATGACTCTTTTCATTTTATTTTATTCAAACCAGAGGGGGGGGGGGGGGGGGGGGGGGGCACCGCAAGATTTCCCTACTACTCTCGCCAACACCAGCGAGAGTAGAGAAATCATACTCTAGCGAAACATTGAGGAGCCTGTTGGAGACCACTTTCCACCGTGGACCTACATCTCTTTGCTACAATTCCGAAGAAAACTTGTGTCTGGGAACCTGTTGGAGATGCTCTAATATGCCGATCGATCTTTGCCATGTGTCCTACCCCCTCTGTCGATCGATCAATCTCACCAAGGGGAAAGCAATCCTATGTGATTGTAAACGGGAGTTTGAGACCAATATATCTTCTAGCCTACACGAACAGAGTTTTGGGTTGGAACACAGACGTACTTCTCATTTTACGGGACAATTTTTTTTAGTATGAATGGGCCTTGTCTATCCAAGTCCAACAACTGTCCTGGGCCATGTTTTGCCATGCCCAACAGCTATCCTCACAGTTGTTGCACATGCTGACATGTGTCTTACTCAGGCCCAAACAGTTTTTTTTTAGGGTATACTTCACTTTGCCCTCTTGAAGTTTAGCTCCAAAACAATTAGCCCCCCTATAGTTGAAAAACAACATTCCCCCCCCCCCCCCCCCCCCCCACCCCCCCCTTCAATTCTAAAGCCCTTAACGTAGTCTCCCCGAACCACGCTATCACCATGGTTCGGGGTCCACCGGTAGGCACTTGCCGTTTGCTTCCACTAAGGATGGTTTTGGAATGTTACGATCTACAGGCCACGAGTGGGGCTATTGGCACACCAATATTTGCTCTCCAAACACCATTTGAAAGTTTTTTTTTATTATAAAATTATCCCCAAGTAAAATAACCAAAACGATCAGTTTTTTTTTTAATTCTGTTCGAGACACGTTCGGCCGACCAGGGCCCGAACAAGGTACAGTATGTTCGGCCGACCAGAGCCGAACATTGTATTGAACATTTAGCCGGCCACAGCCGAACATACTGTACCATGTTAGGTGCCCGAACACACTGTATAATGTTCGGCTCTGGTCGGGCCGAACGTATTGTATAATGTTCGGTTCTGGTCGGCCGAACAAAAGGTTTGGATGCCGGTAGATGACGACGAAGAGAGGAGCTCATCATTTGGGAGGGGAAGCTCGGGGAGGAGATGAGCTCGAGGAGGGGCGGGGAAGCTTTGGGGAGGAGATGAGCTCGGGGAGTGGGGGAGAGCGGAGACAAGCTCGTCGGAGCAGTTGATGGTGGAGATAGGGTGTTAGGGTTTGGATGTGTTTGTGTGTGGATTAATTTGGAAAATAAGGATAGTATAGGATTTTTTTAGAAATTGGAGGTGTGCAATGAGCAAATATATAAAAAATTTAAAACTGGGTGACGTGTGAAAGTATTTGGTGTTTATATTTGCATCCACAAAATTACTAACACCACCCATATCATATACACATCCTAGTCCGATTTTAGTTTTTACTATTTCTCCCAATTTGTTAATGCACCCCACAAAAAAATTTGCCCCCCGCCCCTTTTCCTCCTCGCTACGTGCTGTCAACAATCATCCTTATCCTCTTCCTCCTCCCCTTCTTTCTCCTCCTCTCCACTCTTATCGCCTCGCCAGAACCTCCAATCCCTTGCACCTCACCCCCACATCCACCACCTTATCTTCTTCCTCGTCAAAACTCTAAAACCTATTCGGCGGATTGAAGCTCCCAAACACACGTTTCCTACGAAACTGTAGCGAAAAGATGTGAGCCCACGGTGAAAAGTGATCTCCAACGGGGTCATCCAAGCTTCGCTAGAGTCCGATATCCCTACTCCTCTCGCTGGTGCTGGTGAGAATATTAGGGAAAATCTTACAGTGGATCCCCTATGGTTTAAATAAAACAAAATCGATAAAAAATCACTTTCATTGCTAATTTTCAAAACAACCGTTTGTCCATTTCTCTTGCTATGCTGACGTGTTTGAAGTTTTTGTAAAAATAGAAAGAGATTTGTGAAGAGTTCGTTGGAGTGCACTTCAATTCTCACTTCATACTTTGCCTATGTGGCATCTAGGAGCTCCAAAAATATGGAAGGAACCCAAAAGCCCATTGGAGATGCTCTTAGTGGTGCAATCTATATCAGTGGTAATTATTACATCCCCCCCCCCCCCCCAATAGCATTAGTGACCTCTCTTCAAGAGTTTTTAATGTACCGACTAGTTACAAGAATCAACAAAATTATCCCCATCCACCATTAATCACTGTTCTTAAGGAGCCTTACTTTCTATCTTACCAATGGTCCTAAAGGGATT